>VZTD01000486.1:394022-637679 GCA_013397725.1 Rhagologus leucostigma
GGGGCGAGCGGAGCCGCCGTTGCCTCCCGTGACCGCGGGGAGTGGGCAGTGGGGGAAAAGAAGGGGAGGAGGGGAGCAAAAATTACTGGGTTGCAAGAGAAAGGACGGCGGCCCTGTGCCCTCCCCGCCTCATCGCGCCGGAGCCAGGCAGCAGCTCCCGGCTGGGCCCGCCGCGGGGGATCCCGGCGATCGCCGCAGGTGCGGGGGCTGATGATGCTGATGCTTGTCTTTTGTTTTTTTCCTTTTCCCTCCTCTCCCTTAACGCGAAACAAATAAACCCGCCACCTTCCGCTGAAAGTTTTCCCCTGGTTCTGAACGTCTCATTAATATTGTGCAGCTGGAAATTACATTACTCCGATCGCAGCAAATCGCTGCTCTGCGGCTGTTACAAAACACCGCCGTGGCTGCTTGAAACAGCCTCGTCTGCTCCGCGCCCGTGCAGCGAGCCCCCTACCCCGCTCAGCGATGCTCCCCTCAGCGAGCCCCGCGCCTCGGGGCCGCCCGGAGGCCCCGGGGTGGGGCGGGAGTTACGGCGTCCTGCCTGAGGAGGTAAAGCCTCCGCCGCACAGAAGGCCCCGTGGCGCTCGGCCGCCTCGCCGTGCCGGGGGGCCCTTGACGGTGTCCTGGGCGGGGGCCTGGCGCGGGACCCCGCCCCGGCTCCCCGGAGGGGCGGGCGGGTCCCGCTGCCTCCCCGCCCCAGCCCGGCCCGGAGCTCTCCCGGCCTCGGTGCCGGGAAGAGCGGGCGGTGCGTCCGAGCGGCGGCGAGGCTGCTCCCGGCGATTTACTTCAGCAGAAGCGTTGTGTTTAAAAACAGCCCCTTTCTACCATCCCTGCGCCCCCGGCAGGCAAGGAGAGGAAGGCCGTGAAGGTGCCTTCCAATCGGGCTGGGGGGCGGCAGGGGGGAGCGGTCCTTGCCGAGCTTCCCGGGCCGGCGCTGCCCCGACGGGGCGGTCGGGGCGCGGGGCATCCCCAGGCCAGCCGGCCACACCCACGCTTACAGCCATCGCCATCTCTACGCTTGGCTGGCGCTTTGGCCCCATGTTTATGGTAGGAAAATGTTAAATGAGCGTTTGGTTGCACCTGTTTGGAGCCCGTTCTCGTCCTGCAAACCGCCCGCGCCTGGGCGGGCGAGGCAAGGCCGCTTTCCTGCCTCGGCAACGCCGGGCCCAGCGAGCCGCAGGTGGGTCCTAGGAGGAGAGCGTGCTCCGAGGGGGTGACCAAGCCGAAGGAACTGGACCTGGGTGCCATTTTAAGCGGCGGAGCCGGACAGACCCTGGGGTCTGGTTGCGGGCATTGCTGTCCGGGCTGCGCGGAGCCGGAGACAGAAAAGGAACCGGCTTTGCTCGACAGCCCCGCCACGGCCGGTGAGCAGCCACAAACGGCATCTCTACCGAGGGGTCCCTCTTAGGGGGGCCGTGTCCCTTCAGGGCTCCGGCGGCCTCGTCCCCGGCCCCCGCGGCCGTGGCACTGCTGGGCTGTTCCGGGTACGGAGCCGCGCTGCCCCCAGAAATGAGCAGCCGCTGCTCTGAACCCTGCTTTAATGTGTTTTCAGTTGATGTATGTAATGTCTGATTGAATTTATTGCTGATTAGCGTTGAGCATGAGTTTACACAACAAGAAATTATGTTTCATTCAGTTCATTAGCATGTCTGGTGTTTGCTTTATGAGGATATCACTAATGGTAATGACCAATGTTGATTGATTTCTAATGTGAATATAATTACACAGTGTAGGGGAATTAAAGGGAAAATCCACATTTTTAATTGTTGGGTTTTTAGGGACTGCGTGTGGGAGCGAAGGGGGTGGAAAGGGAGAAACAAACCAACTCTCCTCTGTGCAAACGATGAGAAGGTACAGATTAATGACTCCAGCAGGAGACGGGGGAGTTTGGTCCAACAGAAGAGCAAGTCAAATGCAGTTAACTCAGGGAATAGTTAATGCACACTCGACATTGCAAAACATAATTTCCCCTCGTCTGCCCCCCAGGTACATCTGGAAGCCAAATAAGTTCGTTTGGAAGCGGCCGTTCCCGAGGAGCCAGCGGAGGCAGGGCTTCGTGCATGGCCGGGCAGCCGGCTCCCTGCAGCCCCGCCGGCGGCTGCGCGGCTCCGAGGCAACGCCGCTGCCGAGCGGGGAGAGCTGCGCCCTGCCCGGGGTCAGCGGGGAGGCTCGCCCAGCTCTGGCAGCGGCAGTGACGCCCCCGGCAGCGAGCGCCCTGCCCCATCCTGCCTGCGAACTGGAGACGGAGACCGGCGAGTGCTGGAGAGCCCGGGCTGGAGCCGTGCGAAGGGCTGCAACAGGTACGGGGTGCGGAGCGGGCTGGCCACGGCGGGGGATTTTAGAGGCAGGGAGGGGACTGTGAGAGTACTGTGAGGAAGTTGGAAGCAGCTTGTGTACTCCATCTGGTCTCTGTGTTCCTGAGGGTGACCTGTGAGAGTGTCCTTTCCGCTTAAAAGGAAAGGTGGTCTAGGAGGGAAGAGATCAGTGTTTCGCTGGAGGCATCTCCAGTGGGATGTGCAGAGGGAGAGCAGGAAGGCTCAGGTTCTGAGGGAACCCCTGTAGTGCAGAAATCCCGAGTGGGATACACACACACTTGTAAAACTGTTTTTGTTTCACCCTCAGACAGGGTCAGTGGGTGAAGCGTGATGTGTATTCTGCCAGCTAAGAGTTGCCAAAAGGCCTCTCTTTTTGCTTGCCCAAAAAGAAAAGAGGCCTTGGGGTTTTCTGGAGAGTGAAACAAGCTGTGTGCCTTGCATGGGAGGAGAGGGCTCGGGCAAGGCTGGCAGTAATCAGCCGCTTTGTCTTGGGGCACTCGCTGAAAATCCAGTGTGGGCTGGAGGCGGTGATGCCTGCACGAGGTGCACTTCCCCCAGCCTCCTCTAGTACCGCCTTCCTTCCTAAGATGTATTCCCAGGATACAGGGCAGTGGGGTCCCTCTGCTCCGGTGGTCCAGAGTCCAAAGCAGTGTTGATCCCAGTGTAAGCAGCTGTGCACATCTGGGTGCAAAGCGTTCTCCCTCTCCTCAGTGACAACTTCGAGCCTTTTTTTGCACGAGAGAGGAAGATAAAGCCATTGCCTTTCTGCAGCTTTATACAGCTGGGGAGATGTGGTAATGAGCCATGTCCCATTTCACCAGTAGCACTTAGATTCTTACAGTATGGGATTCCTAAAATGAAACAGTTGTTCTGAACTCAGGACGTATCTGAGATACTGAAAATCCCTGTTTGGGAAGTTTTTCTTCAGGAGGGAATTGTGGAACTATTGGAGAATGGGTCTAACATTGCATGAGCATGTAGATTTGAAAAATATACCCAAGGGTCTCGTGATCTTGTGCCTAGATCACTGAAAAGAAGGGTTCAGACTTAGTAATGAGTCCTTGTGCAGCGTGCTGCTCCTAGCACTCTTGGTGTTGGTGACCTCCTAATTGACTGAAAATCTGCTAAGCTATCAGAAGAAAGAAGGCCCAAGAAAGAGATGTTGGAAGAGCTTGACCAAAATGAAGACAAAAGACGTGAATAACTGTCATTCGCATTAGTAATTTATGTTGCATACGGTATGTTTGAAGAAGTATCAGTGCTTCAACTGCAGGTATTTTTCCAGGGGTTGTTTTTTGTCTACATAATGCTCGTTCAAGGACTAAAGGTTCACGGGAGGACTCCTGCTTTGTTTGCAGTTAATAGTCATCCAGCTTGTAGTGGAAATTCTCACTGCATTGTTGGACTTCATGCTAATAAATTGTAATGCGCTTTCAGTGTTTTGGGCTTCAGGGTCATTCAAGTCAGGGCCATCCTCCTTGAGCTCCTCCTATACTGACAGTGTTTTCCAATTTTTCCAGTAGTAACAACCCTTTTAAAAATGTAACAATTTTAGTGTAAATTAACATAGTCCTGAACCTTTTCTGTTAATAAAACCCCCATGCCACTAATTGCATGACAGCTGGTTTTGGTGTTGCTGTCACCAAAGCAGGTCAATATTTCTTTCTGTCACAAAATAAAAATGCTGAGACTTAAAAACAAAAAGTTATTAACATGTCATGTTGCTCACTCTACAGTTCTTTCCATCAAAAATTCTTGTATAACTCTTCAGGCTATTGGTCACCCTGCCCGATATTTTGACTTGATAAATACCATTACCACTGAAAGAATGGAGAAGTATTTTATTCTTTGCCATGCATGTGGTGCTATTCCTGATTTCATAATTGTTAAAATCTGGTCCACAAGACTTGAGATTTCAGAGGTCAGTTATCCTGCCTGCTTTGAGTCTCCCCAAATTTTTCAGCATACATTGAATCTTGAATCATATTTTAAAATTATTTATTGGCATGGATTCATAATTCTCTTTTGAATGTTTTTATAATTTTTTTACTTGGTTTTGTGTTTCCTAGATGACAATAGAGCTGAATTTCCCTACAATTCTGTCTGTTGAGGTGTGGGGAAAGAGAAGCTTCTGATGTATCTCTTTTTAATCTGGTTTTATTGTTCCTTTGCTGTCTTCTGAGTGATTAATCTCACTATTTTAGTCTTCGAAGAGCCTTTCCAAAGGCTCAATTGTTGGGAGGATTGCAGCCTCTAGTTTTGAAACGCCTCCTTTGAAATGGCAGGACTATCCAGAAGAGTGAGATGAGGCTCAGCAGTTATTATATCCACAACAGAAATTCCAATTCTCGTAGCTGTGCACTTTGTCATGTGGCCAACCTCTCGCAGTGCTGCATTGAGCAGAGACCTTCACTGGGTTTCCTGCAATATTCCCAGGCCCCTACTGTGGCTTGATTAAGCTAATTGAGAGCTCTGCTAGGAATTAACTACCAGTAATATATGTAAACCTACCAGCTTTGCATTTAGCCTATCACGTACATGAAAAATTGCACAGCTCTAACCAAACTTGGAATTAATTTTTTTTCCTGTGCGGAACTAAGACATCACTGTCTTGAAGCACAGGAATAACGTAGCATTTTGACCTGTGAAAGTCGTACTTGTTTTCCAAATATACATAGTAGAAAGACTTTATTGACAACAAAGGACTTTGAAACAAATACATTGACAGAAAAATCAGCTTTTCTCTATAGCAGGAAGAGGAGGATCTTTCTTTTTTAAAGTAGAGATGCCAGGGCTCAGTTTTGAAGATATGGTTTTAAATTCCAGTGGGTCATTAAATGAGATTTTTCTGCTGACATAAATTTGCATAGCTGTGTTGCAGTGCAGATTCTTGCAACTTATTCTGCCCGTGGGATATTATGGCAGAATTCAGGAAACTGCTGTTACAGAAATACATCCCAGTCCCATTTCCTGAATTGTTGCAAGCATTAGATACACTTTCATGAGACAAGGATTGTTTGGATGACCAGAATATTTGAAGAAACACATTTATATTTCTTCTCTCACATTTAATTTTAATTTTTTCGTGAAGCTTTACACAACACAACTGAATTCTTTTGGCCATGTTTTCAATATCATGTAAGTCTTCTGGATAACTATTGAGACATTTAATAGTTTCTGTGGTAAACACATGGTGAAAGGATGCTGTTGCTCAAAAAAATGTCCAAATGTGCCTAGGATAGGTTGTCTTTTGTTGGTTTTTAAAAAATAACTGGAATGTCACGGGGTCAAAGTCATCCAGTGTTACCTGGTGATTGTCATGTAAAGTTCTATCAATATAGGGTTTTAGGTGCATAAACTGTTTTAGTCCCATAACAAATTTTCCTATTTAAAATATTTATATAATTTAAAGATGAAAAAAAATCCATTAAAAAGCATTGAAACTTAACATATCAAGTAAAGTATTTGTTTAAATAATATCTGTTACTATTTTCTCTTGAAACTGTAGATGGTTTTAGGAAGAAACCACCTCTCCTCTGTTTACTAGCAGTGTTTCAGATGGTACTGAAGATTTGAATACTTGTCCTGTGTGGGAGAGGAAATAGCTGAACTGTTCTGGAGTTGTTTTAAGACAAAATGACTGAAGTGCTCACAAAAGCTCTGGAGAACACAATATCAAGGACAAACATGGGTTTTGTTTCTGACGCTTTTGTGTCTTTGTGGCTGAGATGGTCACAGTGTGAGGTAGTGTTGGCTCCTGACACCAGGCAAACTGATACTGGAGTTCTCCAGGCCAGCTAGTCAGTACCCACAGGTTTGGTCATGACTGCTTTCTGCTCACAACATGGAAATGCAGCCAAAGCCCTTTGGTTATGCTTCGGCAGCTGGGAAGATGAGTCCTGTATAATCAGAAACCAACTGCAGTTTGATTTTTTTAATGTTCCCTTACTGTATTGTGCTTTGAGCAAAGCTGAAGATGTTGCAAGTACAACATCGGGGTGTTATTTATAAATTGATATAATTAGGAGCTGGTCTGATCAGTGCTATCAATGTCAACGTGTTCCAAAGAAGGCAGGGCTTTTCATTCAGGCTGGCTTCACGTGTATTCTCTCAATTTGAAGCTGTGTGAATGTATTTTATATTTTCCAAATGTATCCGTCACATCTTACCTTAATGGTGACAGCATATCACATCACACTGTGTTTCTGTCTTACTGTATCTACACTGCTGTCTAATGAATGCTTCTGCACAAAGGCTGTTGTACACTGTGCAGCTGAGTGAGCTCCTGTCTGACTCAGATGCTTTTCACTCAGCCCTTTACCTCCGCAGTTTATGGAAATTTCCCTCCTGTTACACTGTGGCCAGGTTGCGCTAACCCTGAGTCTGTTCTCAGGGGCAGAGGAGGATTGTGAGACACTCCTTCCTACAGCTGTACAGCACGGAAACCTTTTTGCAAGCTTGAAGCAAAGGGACTGTTACACGGTAGGAGGCACCAAGCGCTTCTGGGCAGGCAAGGTAAGCCCTGGCCACACGTGACCACATGTAGCAGAGTTTTAAACCCTTTGCCACAGCAGTTTATGTCCACAACATCAGTAATGTGCTGTAGAAATACAGCCCTTTACATTTTGAGACATTTTTTGTATATTCCTTCTGTTGCAGTTGCTCATTTGCTGAGTTTTCTCCGTGAGTTGTGCAGCTTTTCAGTTTTAACTGGCTTAGTAATCTTTCTTCTCAAAAGGCCCAATACTTCAGCCTTGCCAGTCAGGAGGAGAGCCTCTTGGCTGTGCTAACTCAGTTTGTGCCTGCCTCTTTGTGTATCGACTTCCTGTCATCTCTGAGATTAACTTAAAATAATTCTTGCCTTTAGTAGCCCTTTCCAGTTTTCTCCACTACCTCTATAGCTTGTTCGTGCTGTGCTTTTCCTTTTCTAACTTGATTTTTTTTTCTTGTTTAGAAGAACCCTGTTGATATACAGTATTAGGATCTCTGCTGGAAACCAGTAATACGTTAATTCTGGCTGAAGTATTGGCTCCCTGCATCTCTGACTGGTTCCTCAGGAAAGGATGGACATAGATACTGATATCTCTAGTTACTCTGTTGAGAAGCCTACCATTCTGCAAAACACTTAAGAGTGTGCTTGATGTCGAAAGTGTGTCCATGGAGTTGAAAGCAACAAGGTGCTTCATGTTTTTTAAGTTAAAGCACTTAAGCGTAAGCTTGCCAGCTCTGTATGCCTTCAGCTAGATAATAAAAGTACAAGAGTTGTTTTATATTTAAGCCAGCAGATAAAAGTGGCCTTTTGAAAAGTGGAACATTCCTTTAGAAGGAATCACAAGCAACAGTCAGCTACTCTTAAGGTGGATGGCAAAAGTGTGTTCCTGAAGAAGACAGATGTGGAGGCTTGTTCTGTGTTTACATATAAGCCCAAGTGAGCAAGTTTGTTTCTTTGACTAATAAGTTGCTTTTCCAAATATTATTGAACATACTGCTACATTGTGAAGTGCAGTAGCACAAATGATGGAAAGAGTTGCTCTAATTGCAAAGCTATACAATAGCTGGGGTTTGGTTTCTGTGTCTGTTTTGCCAAGGAGGTAAATTGTACCTGGTGTGGCTTACTTTATTATCCATACTGGATGGGACAGTGACTCTTCCCTGTCCCAGTTATGCATGGCAAAGGAGCCCAGGAGAATTATCCTATTGGTAGCTTGTTAAATAAGTGTCCATCCAGGCTCATGACTGAGCATGAATTTTCTCATGGTTCAGAGTTAAATGTTACAAGGGAATAAAATTCTTCTCACTAAATGATAGTGAAAACACAGTAGGAGGTATTTTGTTCAGGGAATACAAGCTATTGTCCTACCCTTGTCCAGAAGGCTACATACATCAAGCAGATGTCTTCCTTACATTCCAGCTAAATCAATGTTATTTCTTCCAGAATACTGCTGCTTCCGTTTCTAGAGATAAAAAAACATAGCTCACTGTCAGGAGATAATTCCTTCTCTTGGGCTTTCTGTCCTCAACCAGTAGAAGTTTTTATTTTTCTTAGACAAGGAAGCCTTTCTTTATCCCTGGAAGATTAAATTGTCTTGCTGGTAGATCTGCCTTACTGAAGAAATGAAGGAGGAAAAGCAGATAGGGAAGAAATAGAAAAGAAAATAATTTCAAGGTGTCTTTATAGTCTCCTATTGTTAGGATGTCAATTACTACCATATATCACCTACACAGCAAACTTGTCATAGCTTGGGGTATCTCTTTTTTTTTTTTTCTCTCCACCTAGTAGAAAATATATCAGTTATCCATACGAAATCTTTTTTATTGCTGGCCTCATCCTTAAAGTATAGCTATGATGCTCAGAGGGGTTTACTTTTTTTAACATCCTATTCAGAAGGATGAATGTTAAAATATCATAGTTTTTTAAAATCCAGTTGTGCATTCCATGGGAATAATTGAAGAAAATGATGCCCTTTTCAGCTTTTTGAGTTGGCACAGCTCTTGTTTTAAGTTCTGATGCCTCACACCCCAGAGTGGTCAAGAATGGTAAATCCAGCAGTGTATCTGTAACTGTGGGCTCTGATTTAACTGTAACACTCCTTTTGATGAGTACAGAGTGCTTTAGTTGCCGTAAACATGGATTTTCCAAAGTAGTGTTTAGGAGCAGAAAGAAGCTGCAGGAGCTGAGGAAAGCCCAGGCTGCTCCCACAAGGGACCGAAAGGGAGCCAGCCCAGCTGCAGCCGGCGAGGCGCAGGGCGCGGTCGGTGATCCCGCGCGGCGGCGCGGTGTCGGTGGCTGTTTTAGGTGTTCTCATTGCTGACAGACACTGCCGTGTGTGCAGCTCTTAGCAGTGGGGTTTGCCTCCACAGCAGTCAGACATCCAGAGCAGCAGGAAAGACTTGTTTACAAAATACATCAACTCGCAGACCTTAGATGCAGATCTTCCCTTTTCTTGGTGCCGTGGGAGCAAGAACTGACTTGTGTTCCTTGGAGCCCAGATATTCATCCCACTCTTGGAAGGAGGGGCAGGTCCATCGCTACACCCTGGGAGTGTTTGTGTGACCCTCTGAGAGCAGCTCCTGTCCCGAATGCTTTGCTTTCGAGCTTCAGCATTGACTGAGGCCAGGAAAAGTTTGTTGGGAGGGCTCCCAGCTCTCCCTGAGGACAGAAGACAGAGGGAGGATAATGAATGGAGCTAAAAGGTGAGAGGTGTCTGCTAGTTCAGCTCTCTCTTGGTCAAGTTCTCCCTCCTTAATCTGCCTAGCTTTTCTGTAGAGTCAGTCCTCTATTTCCTTCCAATTAGAGCTCCATCCTACTTTTCTGTCCCTTTCAGTTTGTGGATTTTAATCCTTTCTCAAGTCTGTTTCACTTGTATTTCTTCTTTGCTTTCGTGACTCAGGACTTTTTTTCCTCATTTCTTTCATGCTGTGTCATTTCTTGTGGCTGGAACAGTGTCCTCCTTTTCTGAAAAGAAACATCAGTCCAGCAGGAGGATTAAAGGAGTTTTTAAAATAAATTCATAGGGAGTCTTATGCCCTTGCAGAAACTGGAAGAAAATGGCAGCAAGTTTCAATTCTAGCGAGCTTTATTTCTGTATAGTATAATATAATTCATAATGTTATCAATATCTATAAAAGCAAAAAGAAAAGGCAGCAGTAAGAGTTACCAAAAAAAAAATCAAAAGCCCTGTAAAAGATATAAAATTAAACTTCAAAATACTTTAGAAGAGGAGGAAGGACCAGAACCCCAAATAGCAGGCTATTTTGGGAAAAAAACAGCTTTGGAAAGATCTAAAATAAAGCAAGAAGATGGAAGAGGCTCCCCCAAACCAGCAAGAGAATCCCATCTAGGCCCGTTTCAGTGAACAGGTTAGGAGCTGAAGAGGAAGGGAAGGTTAAGCAATTTTTGTTTATGTTGCATACAGAAAGAAGAAATAAACACAAACTTTCCTCTGGGTAAAGGGGATCAAAGAAGCACTGACAATACAATTTGATTGTATTGCTCAGACAGTGTTTAAAAATACACAAACAATCTGTCAGCTTTCTCCTCAAACTTCCTCTTTGTCTTTAAATAACCAAAAACCACAAAACCACCACAAAATACAAATCTCAAAAATGAGCCATCAAAATGACAGATTCTTCTTTAAACTTACTCCTAGAGGTTAGATCACAAATTCTCTTCTGCAGTAATGAACGTGATTAAAACCATAAGTACTTCCTTCTATACGACTTTGAAAAGTAAACAATTCAATGGAGAACTATAATTATAAAATGTTCCATGCTCTACTCTCATTTAACACTGCATTTCATACCAGCTACAGCTGCTATTACCAGGATAAAGATTTGTATAATCTCTGTTCAATTTCCCACAAATGGAGCTTTTTCTGCCACCAATGTGGACCTAAAACTTGTGGCATGGTCCCAGTACCTTGAAGACTTATGACCTTTGCTTGAAAGAAAAGCAGAACTGAATGAGATTTTGATAAGAGAACATCAATAAAATAATGATAAGTTGCATCGAGAGACACACCACATTTAGTTTCTTTGTCATAAGCATTGTTATCATCATTTTGCCCCAAAGAATATTTTCAGGTTATTGGAATCTGCCTAACTTCCAACTTACATAAGAACTTTATTTATTTATTTATTGAGGCAAATGATGATTTGCCTCTCTTCTCGTGTGTAGCAGTCTCTGCTTCACTCCATATTACAATTGTTACCTTAAATGTTCTGCCTTGGGCCCGTGCAGCGTTGTGGACTGGTACACTGGAAACAAGGAATGCTTCTTCCAGTTACACAGCTAAGTAACGAGATGGGTGAATCTTTCCTTGTGACCTGTAAGGGAAAGGTTGCTCTTTCCCTGTCCCCAGTTAGCTAAATTGTTTTGACTCCAGGACGGATTTAATTCCGGAAGTGAGGAAGAAATCTCAGACAAAACAATGATTTTTAATTTTATTGATGTGTCAGGTTGTTCCCACGTCAGAGTTGTTGCTTCTGCTTGGGCCCACTTTTGTCTTGTGCTGGTAGAATGTTAGGCATGCAAGGCTAGTGCATGTTACTGACATTTGGGCGTTCAAGACTTCTTTCGTTATCAAATAAGTAAATTCTAGGTTTGCTTTTTCCAACCTCAGAGGTTTAATTTTGCTGTGTGTTTTCACAATGCCGTCTTGGTAAACTGACTGGTTTGATTTGAGTTAGTTCTACATGTTGTTCTGCAGAAACAGGGAAATTGAAGGTGTCTATCCCAGGCTAGAGAAGTAAAGAAGAAGATGTGTGACCATTCTCTGGCAGGCCCTGGGTGTGTCAGATTGTGTATTCAACTCCAGAGACCCCTGATGGGATGCTCAGCTCTTACGTGGTACCACTCACTGATAGGAACTGCCCTTGCAGAATTCTGTTAAGCATAATAAGGTACATATTGTGTAAGAATAAAACCAGCTCAGCTTTATTATGTGAATTGCATGCCTGGTAATGAATAGAAGGAAGGCACACACCTTCATGAACAGAGAAATTTAATATAGTCTCTTCCTGGAGTTGCACCGGTGGGACTGAAAGTTTATTTCAGCATTCCAAGGGCAATAAAAATCTAAATTTAAACTCAAAATGTACTCAAAAGAGTACCCAGAGGCTATGTACTGTTCAAACTTTGTTTAGGTCATAACTGCTTATGTAAAGTTAGTTTAGTTAGGCTTTATGTTTTTGAGCAGTATCTCTATTACTAGAAAAGAGGAGGGGATGCATCTGAAAGCTCAGCTCTGCTTTACTATTGAATTTAATTCAGCTCCTTACTGCCTAGTGCAGAGCTGTGTGTGGAGATTTGTAGCTCTTAACCTGCATTGTGCAGACACCTTTAGGTCTACTCTGATCCATTCCCATTGTTAGACATCTCAGGTATTTGGGGTTTAAGAGAAATAGGAAAGGCAGAGGTGAAGAAGATGCCAGGTGAAGGTTTGCTATAGCAGGTGAATGCCTGTTAGTTATAAACACAGACTGGAAAGACTGAGTATGAACAGTAACCAGGTCCTAGCCCGTGGGCCCTCAGTTCAGAGTTTCCCTGGTTCATTGAGTCTTGTGAAATCTGTCAGCCTGACTTAGCAGAATTGAAGGTTTCAACTCTTCTTGGAGCAGATACCGATGGGAGTGGCCATGGGATGTGAAAAGTCCTGTCTCTCTAACTTCTGTGAGAGAAAACTGCAAATTTTCAAGCATTTAAAATACAGTTTCTGGGTGTCCCTTTGGGTAATAATTAAAGCTACCAGCCACGTTTGTTTACTTTCAGTTTGTTCGTTCTTTGAAATAGTTCTGCTTTGGGAAGCATGCCCAATATTTAAGATATTTGATATCACAACAAAGATTGAAGAAGACTAATTTACATAAAAATACCACTTATTATTCAGGAAAGGTCAAAAAAGTTTCAATATGTTGGAAGACTAATATGCATGAGATGTAATCTCCAAAACTGACAGTCTCTAAAACTACAGATAAGTACACAAAAAACCCAGTTGAAGAGAAATCCTTGCCTTTTATAAGCAACAAGATATATTTACAAATCATCTAATATGTTTCTCTTTATAAAGGTTTCAATTTCTTTTTGCTTCTTCTGCATCCTGCCAGCCCCTCTTTCCCATCAGCCCCTTTCAGGTACCCTCCGTTCATTTTACCTGCCTTCCCAGATGTCCTTAGACCTCCTTTCTTCTTTTGATATGTGTTTCACCATGACTACTGCATCCTTATAATTTCGTACACTTTTTGCATTCACTGGCACTCAGCCATTAGCATTGCTAATTTTTTTTCCAGTCTCATAATATCGTTTTACCAGAGTTACAGGGTCCAGTCTAGTCCTCTGTGCACTGAAATTCCCACTAGTCAGTTTTCTTTTGGTGAGTACGCACTCGGGGTTTCCTCTGATATCTGTTGTTGTCCAGGTTTCCAACTCTCAGAGCCACAGCTGACTCAACTTTCCTGAAAACATCACGTAATTTATTTTCCTTGACTATCCCACTTCACACATGCTACATTTGTCGTTTCCTTGTTGATTTTATTAAAGCATTTTTATAAGATTGTTTGTCTTCACCAGTATGGCTTTCCAGCCATGAGCAAACGTTAGCTATTCCTAAAATGTTTGCATGCATGTTTCTACAGTACTTGCTAGAATGATCTTAAAAGATAAATATTTACTACTCAGTAGAACTGTTACTTTAAACTGTGGATGTGCTGGAGCCTTTTGTTTGCAGGCTTGGATTGTGTTCAGATTGGACAAAAATGTAGGTGTTTCTCATTCTTCCCAACTTTATTTAGGCATTTATGAGGAAAAAGAGATTTTTATTTCTCTTAGTTTCTTTTACATGTGGTATTTTTTGCTCCAATCTTAATAGTCTGAGAATTCTGGAAAATACAAATTTTCAAAGCAGATGAAACCTCACTTACAGCCTTAGAGGCTTCTCTGGGACAGAGCTGTTTCCTCTAACTCACTGAAGACATTGCTTCAGGGAGCAAAAAATATATTTGTTCTCCATGGCACTTCATTATTTGACTTCCTTGAAAGACCCAGTTAAGGAGCTGGTTGCTTCTGACAGCAACAGCAGTTGCTGCAGTCCAGATGAAGAATCTGACTGTGGTTCTAGGATATGTGACACAAACATTAGCACGGATATCACTGCTGTTGTATGGTAAACAACTTCACTCATTTGCATGCTATACTGATAATTTAAGGCTGTTGGTATCATAATCGAATACTCATTTATTTATAGCTGCATGGCTTGCAAGTATTAGCAAGAAAGCCAGGTTTTTGGTTTCTTCATAGTTACTGTGTAGTCTTTATATTGTGTGTTCTTCTCCATAATCTCATGGATTTATTTTTACTCACAGGACCAACAGTGGCAGCTCGCTATCTTTAGATTTATTTCACAAGAGTGAACACAAACAAGAGAATTGTGCAAATGCAGCTGAATGCCCAGGAATGGCACAGATTGGCAAAGGCCTGGGTAAATGTCCTACCAGCCACATGCACATTTTACCAAGACTTATAACAGCTCTTGGTTTTAGGTGAACATGGTGCAGTGTGTGGTGGTACCTACACAGTCCCCAGGAAATGTATAGAGAAGATGTAGCTATTACTTGCCATTAAGAATTGCAGAGCTCCTAGAAAAATAAATTCAGCTTTAGTACCTTTTCCCTTCTCTTAAATAATATTATAGTAATTAAATTTTAATGTGTAAGTTCTTTGTAGGTCATTAGTGGTATAACGCTGCATATATGTGCCTGCTTCAGAAAACAATTCAGTCCATAATCTCATAATGTTGATTCTACCTGACAGTTTTATTTGAACTTAATTTCTTTTTCGTCTAATGCTGTTACCCCGAGAGTTATGAGACAGGCATCAGCTGACAGCACCAGGGGAAGGATAGGTATTGGCAATAGCATAAAAGCAAAAGGGGAGGAAAAAGAATAGCTATTGTAGCATTTATCAGTATTCTATTAATAGTCTGCTCAGACACAACTGTGGAATAAAACAGACATTCATACTGCAATTTCTTGCAAAGGTTGAAGCTATTCATCTGCGTGGTTACAAAGCAGAAGTCTAAAGCTTCCAGGTGTTATAGCTGTTTCATTGTATTGTTATAATCAGAAGAAACACCTTAAAAAAGCCATTGCCTTAGGTGTAAATACTCTACCCCATTCCCTTTGGAAGGAATGCAGATACAGACGGCCATCCTTCCTAGAGTGCTCTTTAACACAGTGTCTTTACAGTTTGAAGCAAAACTAAAGCCAAATATTCCAAGCAGGGAACAGGGCCAAGAGTCTTTTGGTTTAGGGCTCAGTTGACCACCCACTGAAGTGGAGGGAAAGCCTCTTGTTGTTTCAGTGAAGGAGAATATTTTTGCTGTGTGTAGCCAGCTCCACAAGAGCTTATGTTCTTTTTTACTGTGGAAGAGACTGGAGCAACAGGATGGGAAAGGTGCCCAGAGACAGCTGCCAAGTCTGTGAGTTGGGAAACCCACCCGACCTGCTGCTCTGGGAAGGTCTGTAATATCCACGGAGACCTTTGTAATTCTGATTCTGGGCAGCAGCTGTGCTCTTACCTGTGTTCTCTCTCAGTGCACGGAATGTACACTTTTTAGGCTGAAACAGGACTCCCTATTTGGGTCATGGGCTGGTTTCAGACCGTGTAACTCTCCTGTCCTGAGACACCTGCGTTAGGAGCTTGGGAGCTCTCAAGTAGAGACATCTGACTCGGCCTCTGCAGGTGTCTCATTCTGTCTCCTTGATATTACAGAGTTTTTAGGGCAGCTGCTTTCTTAATTAGGCACCTCATCAAGTGTGGTCTGTTAGGGGAATGACATTGGGCTGTGTTGCATAGAGAGTTACAAGGGCAAACTTGTGAAGACAAAGTTGGGGGAAAAAAACTAAAGAAAACCAAATCAAAACAAACAAACAAACCACACTAAAAAGCAAAGACCACACAAAAAAAATGGGTCAGGCACTTGTTGGTTCAGCATTAGCCAACCCCTGACCTATTGCAACTTTCCTAGTGGAGACATTACACTTACAAACTGAAAAAAGTTAACATTTTCTTTCAAGTTGATACCCTTAGATTGTGTTCAAGGTCTTATTATAAAGAGCTCGTGTCTTCTTTTGTTACAATGTGATTGTTAAGCAAGGAGAAAGAATTACAGTTAACAATGCAGGTTGTCAAAGATGGCATTTCAAAAGGCCCAAAATACTCCTCAAAACCGGTTGCAGTTACCCAGCAGTTTCCTCAAGAAAAATGGGGAAATAATTAAAGAAAAATGCTTTTCATGTACTCAAGTATTTCATTTTTGTGTTAGTGAACTCAGTCAGTCCAGTTTTTTTCAAGTTTAAGATGTGTAGAGAGGATTAAAAATTACTCTCCCCCTCCTCGAACATTTCGAATTTCAAAAATGAGCTATTATGGTAGAATTATTATTTTAAATCTTAGTTGATAAAATGCATAGCATATTTTACTTATTTAGAAAAGCTGTGTTTTCCTACAACTGTTTAAAGTAATGAATTTGTTCTTTTGAGAAATCCTGGATTCTGAAATTAAAACTGCCATTTGATTTTCAATTGGAATATTTTATTGTTGCAATTGTACAACAGAGGTAGTTAACTGGGATCTTTATAAAACCTATTTAGTCAAAATATTAGGACACTGAAGTGGGTTCAGATTGCACTAGAGAGTGCTTGCCATGTTCAAGAGTCTTGGCAGAGAAACGAAAAAGGAAAAAAGGTGATGCTATGTCAGTATTCCCATGTGTAAGATTTAGTTATTATTATTCTATATATTTCACATCATGTGCTCTTCTCTAGTCAGTTGTTTAGATTTTGCAAGCTGAGTGAGAACAGTTAACGAAATTACTGCTTTCAAGTGGAATGGTTTTCCATGCTTAAAAGTTATGAGTGATAATCAGATTGTATTTCTAAGGACAAGCAGTATTTGGTAACTCTGCAATAATTACACTAATGTCCCTCGTTTTTGCTGTTCTCCCTAGCCAGCCCTTGAAAGGAAATATTTTGTGTGCACGTTTCTGTTGTCTGCCTTGTGTCAGAAAATGCATGTAAAATGCTACCCAGTCTGACACCTACTTTGTCTCCAGTGTTTTCCTTGTGTAAATGACTTCCCAGCTGCATGGAAATAGGAAAAATGTCTCCTGTTTCAAACAAAACTTTCAGCTTTCTGGAGGTTATTCTTGAAGTCAATGGGAGGGAATCTAATGCACTTGTTTTGTGTGAGATGAACCAGCTTGAGAAAGTCTGAGAGATGAACTTAGCTCTCCTTTATTTTGGTGAAAGTTTCTGGCAAGCAAAACACATTGATGAAATGAAATTAACCCCTCCATCCCCTGACTAATGTGGGAGAGATTGTGCAATGCACTTGTTTTCATCCAGTTTTATGAACACTGAGATTTCCACTGTCTCAAAGTTCTAAGAGGAAGCTTTAGTCTCTTTAGTAGCTGAAGTAAAAGGAGACACTCTTGTAATTATGAACGAAAAATTTAAAATCTAACATTAAAAATGTGAAATAGAAACCCAGTTACAAGACAGTAAGCTCTGTTGAAGGCACTTTTGTATTGCAATATTTTAGAAAAATCGCTCACTAAAGATTTTTTTAACACGGAAGTGTAAGAAGATAATTCCCTTTTTTGACATGCTTTACCTTTGCAAAGTTCCTGGGCTGTTGACAGGTACAACAAGACATGTGCTACACCTACATGCTATTAGTGCAGCAAGCTTTGAAAAATGTCTAATGCATTGGCATATCTGACAATTTAGGGTATTAGTTAACAGTAAGACTCTGTAAATAGAGTGAATTTAGCTCCAGCTGCTGACTTGAGCATTCAGTCAACATCTGCAGTACAGGGCTGAACAACAAATAATGTCATTTTATGCTATAGAGATGGAAGCTGGCGTTGTACAGTGTGTATGGTTCAGCCTTAGAGCAATGGTAATTGCAATGTATTGAAGTTTTGCATTGTAATAAAAATAGAGAGCATTAGTGGATACCATTTATGTCATTAGTATTTAGTGGCTGTGTGTTGCAGCTTTTTTTAGTGCTCATAAAACTGTCTCTGCTTGCAGATATGTGACAGCACTGATATAAATTTAAATGTTTAGAAATCCATAAGACATAGAAGATAGATAGTAAATTGGGGCATAACATTATAGACAGAACCTTAATAATTTGGCACACAAATGTTTATATATTTGCATGTCTAGTGCAGAAATTAGCATAATGGTGCTCACATTTATACTACAGATGAACTTGATTAAACAAAGAATAACAAGTGAATTAAAACTGAGGCATACCGTGCAGAAACAGCAGAGAATACTTTCAGGTCCCCAAAAGGGAATTTGTGATGTTGAAAGGTACATCCTCTACATACAACTGGTGGGATATTGATTTTTCTCTTTACAGACTTTTCATAGTTACAGCACCTGTTCCACTAACTCATATTACAGTTGTTCTTAAGAAGTGATTATGTTAATTAAACAATAAAAAAGATAATAAGGTTGTTAGGGAAGCCTAAGATAGAGATTGGCTGGCACTTGTTTAACAGTTGTGAGGCCAGCCAGCACAGGGAAGGTCATATGGTGTCTAGCCCAAAAGAGCAATATCTTGTCAGAAAATTGGAGGCCGGTGTGAGGGCAGGGAAGGAGCTGGCTGAGGAAAGACTTCTTCGGAGGATGGGGTGGGAAGGAGTTCAGGAATAAAGCGCAGGAGGATTTCCCTACATTCCAAGTGTTATGCGTGAGACAAGTGTGCAAGTCACGGTTTGGGCTTCCCAGTATATGATTTTTGTTCAAGAAATTTGGAAGCTTGTTTGATTTCCACACAGCAGATCTCTGGGAAAGCTGTCTTCTTCCTTTGTTTTAAGGAATGTCACTTGGATTCTGCCACCAGTTACTCTAACATCTTTAAGAGGTTCCCACCACGGTTGATTTTCCTTTAAGAGACTTCTCTTTGTGCTTTACTGACCCTGGTTTCTGTGTCAGTGACGGATTCGAAGAAAGAGATTCTGAGACTTGTCTTCTGCACACTCCATCCCCATTGTCCTCAGCTCTGACCTTTACATCCTGGAAACACCCTGGAGGTTTGTCATGGAGCTCTCAGAGGATCTGGAAATCAAATTATACAGCGCTAAGGGAGAACACAGAAAACTATAAAAACACTTCAGTCATTAGGAGTGAAGTGACAGCAGGCAATGTTAGAGTATGAATCCTTCCAATTAATTTTCCCTTCAGAGCACTTTTCATAACATTTTTCATTCTAAATTAGTATGAATTCTTTGGCAACATTAGTTGTGTCTTTCGAAAGAAAAGAAAACCTTTGATAAAACTTCTGAATCTCTTGACTAAACAATGATAGCGCCCTGATTTCTTTGAATCCTTATAGTTGGGAAAGGTGATAGTGGGAATCTACATTTGCAAAAAGCTTGTGGCTTACATTAATAGTTGTTAAGGTTATAAAATGAGATACTTTTCAGAAGCTCAAGTAATAAGCAGAAGCAAAACATAAGCTTTCTCTACAGTGAATATAAATAATTCTTTCTGTGGCTCCTACTATTTCTTACAATCTAATTATGGAAAGTGTTAAACTGAAAATCATATTGCTCCTTTTAAAAACATATTTTTGTCTGTTTATCCGTTCAAAACAGACCAAAATGTAAATCTGTAAAATGCTTTCCATGTTCAAAGCAGCTATTCATCTAAAAGCTATATTCATCTAAATTCTGAAATCTTTTTGAAACTTTCATTTTTATTTCTGATTGTGGGATTCAGTGTCACTTCTTAGCACATTGAATGCTGATGGCTTTGAACATACAGTATGGCACAAAGCGATAACTTGTGCCCACTACCCTGCTGAGAGGCAATTCTAAAGGAAAAGTGATTTTTATGCTGGAGTTTTGGCTGATTTTAGAATTAGGGGAAATATTAAAGAGCATTACAAAATATTTTAATTCCTCTATACACCACTAAATTGTTTGTTACCTTATTTATCCAAGTAACAGCAGAGGCTGCTTTTGAAACTATTCTTCACTTAAAACTGTACTAAACCCACTAAGTCCTAATACAGGTGACAGATAAGTTTTGCAGCAAAGAGTGTTATTTTTGACTGCGTCAGTGCACACTTATCAAAAGCATGTAAAGGGAGAAGAATATTAGAATGATATAAGAGAAATGGGCTCCCTAAAATCTATTGTGTCATAAGGTAGAAGGTAAAAGGTTGTTTGGATTTCTGGCAAAACTTGGGTGAACCTGAAAAAATGCCACACTTCAAGGTATTTCTACTGGAATAATTGGATTAACTGTAGTTACCATAAAACCTGATACTAAATCTGAGTGTAGCATATTCCCTTAAGCAGGACAAGTAGATGCAATGTTTTGAATTGGAAATGAATGTTGAATTGGTGGTACTTGAAAGTACCAGTAGGACTGTGCAAAGCATATTTTCTTGATAATGTGTTTTCCTGTATTTTCTAACATCTGTTTTTTAACTTCACTCTTGTTCTGACTGCTGGCTGATACCTGGTGTCTAGGGGCTCTCTTGTGCTTCTGTCTTACAGGTAGGCAGTGCATCATCCCAATTCTTATGGGGCATTCAGCCTTATTAGATTACCCAAATTACTACAGGTCACAGCTGAGGTGCATTAGAGGAATTTAATAGGAAAGCTCACCCAATATAGGCTCTGCTGTTCTCACTGCTTCTTATTGCTTTCAGAAGAAGTGAGGGAGATTATTGAAAGACATATTTATAAAATATCCAGTGCAGTGCAGCTACGCTCCAGGTTTATGCCAAATTAGGTGTTGAACCTGAACAGGCATCTGCTGCAGTGCAGATTACAGGTCACTGTGTGACCTCACTCATGTAGGTTGGCGTCCTCCTGCTTTGTTTAATCCATCTACAAAATTGAGAAAAACAAGGACCTTTATGAAGAAACAGGTATGCATCTGGGCACAAGTGCCCTGGGTAAATAAATTACAGGAAGGCAGAGGTTCAGCTGAAGGAATAATAAAGAGGAAATATAAGTCTCTTTGTCTCCTACACACATTTGTCATTAACTTAGTGGTGTGCTGTGCACACATTTATTGGGCGTGTTTAGTTTCACTGGACTTCCAGCAGAACAGATCTGGGGTCATCGCCCTTCCCTGCAATTCAGTGCATGAGAAGCACTGTGTGGCTAGGTTTATTGGAGGGAACATAGGCTTAGTGACTTGTGAATGAATCAATAAAGCATGTTCCTGTAGGTTTCTGAATTGTCTATTTCATTAAGAATGTAATTGGACAGCAGAAGATCAATTTCTGTGGCATATCAGAGGGGTTTTATCAGACCTTCGTTTAAACTGTGGGTTTTTGAAGTCAGAAAACTTCTTCAAAAATATTATACGGGATTTAAACTGCAAAAAGGATCATAAACAGTTTAAACATCCTTTTTCAGAAGACTTTTTTGAGCTCAGAATTACATGAGACCTGATCTTTAGCAATTCCCAGAGTTGACTAAATGAGTGGAAAACTGCTGAGCTCCCACAGCTGGGGATCATGGCTTACAGAGTACTAGATATGGTGTTGGTTAAAAGATACTTGGAAGGGGAAACATTCACAAAGAAATGTTACTGCTAAGGTTATAACTGAGAATTGTGTCTTTGTAGATCATAATTACTTACAACACCTCTTGATAATTGACATGTGATTGTTATACAGGTATGGAACAGTCTTAAGCTTTGGCAGAGAGCTGTTTAAATCTGCTTATTTTTGCAGCATCACCATGTGGCTGTGAAATTCTGAAGACACTTACCTTTACAGATGGGATTTGTCGGAAAATTCTTTTCCTGCATGGCACATCCAGGCTTACTCACGTGTGGTAGTGCACCTTGACAGTGTAGTTTTAGGACAGTATAACTTGCTTGTAGGTAACACAGTGTTCATCTTGGAGCCAGGTCTTTTAGTGCACGTATGTGCCTTTCTAGCATCCTGAGTCAGTGTTAGTTTCATGGACAGACAAGGGCAGTGCTGCATATGCATGTCTTAATTTTTTAATAGGCTCATCAAGTCAAAATTTGTATTTCCAAATCCTCACAGAGATGGAGAAACATGGATGAGCCACAATGCTGAGTCTAGACAAAAATTAGCTGAATCTAAATCAAGAGCAGCATCAACAGTAGTACTTAGAAACACAGAGCTTTATTAAGAATTGGTAATTTGCCAGGCATTACTTTCCACATAGACAGTGTTATAAGGTGTTAGCTGTCAATAAGTTGCTACATATTCCAAAACAAATTTAAACCAAATAATTTATCATAAGATGTGCCATCACCTGTTACACAGACTTGGCATTAGCTTGCATGTGCATACCTGCAGAGGATACCAGTGTTTTCTAGTAATTCTCTTGAGAGGCAGTTACATTAATTTTCTAGTAATTGCTATATAAGAATTACATGTTACCTACATGTACAGGGTTTATGAATTATTCATTGTTTGGTGCAAATCTGAATCTTGATTCTGCCCTGTTGTCCCCTCACTGGGGACATGTGTAGACATCCTTCCTTGCTGACTGTAGAAGCAGGTTTATTCCTGAAGGGTGCTCATAAATGCTACACATACAGAATTTAAATGTTGCTGCTCTGGTGCAGATAGGTGCTGGTGATACAGTGCCTTAGTGGGGGATTGTAGTTCAATTTTCCGTTACACAATCACAATTTGTGCTATTGCTTTTGCATTTTTGTGTTGCAAACACCATCAGTCAGGGACTTACTGAGGATGGGCGTACTCTGCAGGATCTAGAGGTCTGGGTAAGATACCCAAAATCTCTAGTAGTTTTTCAGAGCTTACTGAGAGGCAGAGTTTTCTTTTCTCTCAATATTTTCAGGTGTAAATCTTTCCCTTTTCAGTGGTGTATCAATTTTTGCAGGCTGCCTGATCATCCAGGAGTAGGAAGCAGTGAGCTGCAGGTATGTGCTTTCTGTCTAGATCAGAGCATTCTTGGTTGGGGTGAACATCAGCAGATGTTTCTGAGGAGTTTTCCCAGGCAGGGTTTAATACTGGCATTGATGTCCAGAGGAGAATGCAGCTTCAGCCAGGTAGGTTTCTCTGAAGCCATTATTAATGTAACAGCCATAATTAAGGCTCTGTCACGCTAGAGTAAGAAAGGAGTGAGAGACTGATCACTACTCATTGTCGTGTTTACAGAAGGGGTTATACAGCTCTCACTGGAGACTAACCCATAACTTTCACTCTGGGGGACTGTTTTTGTGCTCACTAAAGATGAATCAGTGTACATTATTTGTCTTGATTTTCACAGGATCCATTGCAAAGCACATCCAGAAATGGAAGATCTTTATTCTTTCTTACTCGTGAGAAAGATCTGTCCAAGCCCGTGAGTGATTTGATTGAATGAGAGCAGTGAAACTAGTCCATGGTGGAAGATTTTTAAAAAGAGAGGTGAGTGGCATTTTTTTTCAAAATCTGACTGTGGTTACATGGCAGAAAATGTGAAATCCAGTAAGTGGGTTGCCCAAAAATTAGAACCAGCCCTCAGTGGTGTGGGAAGGTGCTCTCCGTGTTAAACTAGTCATCAGTTCCCTATGAGAGTGTCCTGAAAAGGAGTGTATTTGGGTCTGCTCAGGAAGAACAGAGAAGGTATCCTTGATTCTGAACTGTGATGAATCCTTTATGGTAAAAAGACTTGCCAAGGGTGGAGCGTAAGCATGCAATGGCTTGCATGTTTCTGAGTGGTGGAACTGCCCATAGCTTTGGTGAGTCCAGCTCACTCAGGTTGTGGTGTACCAGCACCCCTGGGACCAGAACATGGGCTGCCAAAGCCCTGCATGGAGGGAAGGACAAGTCAGGGAGTAGGAGTGACAGCCTGACAAGTTCAGTTGAGAAGGAGTGGGTAATAAATGTGTGGGGTAATAAATGCTAGTGTAAGCCACCGAGACGATGGATTTTCCATTTACAGATTAACACTGGAAGTATTTCAATAGAATGTGTTTTATTCAAACAGGAGTTGTGGGGATTGATATAGAAGTAACTGAGTAAAAAATCTCACATGAGAGATCAGACCAGAATGTCTGATGGCCCCTTTAGATCTCAATAAAATTTTAAATGTTGAACTGGAACCTCTTTATGTTAGATTTGAACAGCAATTCTTGGTGGACTCCTCAATATCCCAAGTGGCATTGAGGTTTCAAATGGGATTGTAATTTTGAATGAGCCCATGCTGCACACCTGAGGACACTTGGCCTTATAATCCTAGCTTGTGTAATACAGATAGCCAGAGTGGACCCAAGCAGTTAAAAAAGACAAATGTGTTGTGGATGAAAAGGAAAGGAGAGTCAGTGAATATTAAAAAATATCAGACTGTCATAGAAGGATAATATTGTCTTTTGGCTTCAGTTCCACAGATGGGTATTTAAAGCCCTCATGTAAATCCTGCTGAAGTGAGGGGCTGAGGCACTTCCACTGACTTCAGTGGGATCATTTTAAAGAACGGGGTTGAGTGATTCTTAGTGGACTGGGACAGAGAAAAATACTGACAGCTTGATTATCTTTTGCATCTAGGGCTCTTCTTCAATCTTTGATAAAATTTGAACCATAAATGAAAGTACATAGTAGGAAACTGAAGAAGAAATAAAAAGATCCAGAATGAAAACTTTGGCTCTTGAGGCTTAGCAGAGGAAGGGGAAAACATATAATCCTAGGAAGTGCACATGGAGTAGTCTCCAATTAGTGATATTCATCACTAATTGGGGATGACAATCACTGTGGAGCCATAGGGTGGAATAGGAGTAGGGTCTTTACTGAAATTCCCTGGGCTGAAATAATGCCACTTCTGTCTGCAGAGAAGTATGTGCCAAGGCTTGTTTTTTGGGTTGATAGTTTGTTAAAACAGAACATACGACCAGCAATGTTGAACTATGCTATTTTAATGTTCATATGCAGATGTGTAAGTTGATTTTAAAAAAAATATTTATTTTGATTTTTCTGTGTAGAAAAATAAATAGTTTCAGTTTAAGAGGTCATGTTCAAGTGAAAAATTAAGTATTTACCCAAGCCGAAATTCTTTTGTCATTTCATTTTGTGGAAACATGGAGTCGCTTAGGCATTTACAGTGTTTGGAAATGCCTGTCTTACATGGAACTCTGCGTTACTTCTCAGCTCAGGTCCACAGGTTAGTATGGGTCATAATTATCACAAGAATTAGCTGAAGATCATAGCAATTAACTATTTTTATGGCTTATTATCATATTCTAAATACTAAATGGTTCTGTCAAATAGTCTCAGAGAGATTTGATAGCTGACCCACAGACAGTGCACTGGCTTTGCTTACATACTTAAGCTACTAGTATTTCTAGGAAGCTATAGCTTATTAATTCATTATTATTTTATTGATGTTCAATTGATGTCTGATTAAATATAAATTAGACACTTGGTAATAATAATGTAATAGGATGAAGCAGGTGAGATTCCCCCAGGATAGTTTGTAATGAAGCTTCAAATTTTTAATAATCTTAAACTCATAAATAAATTATTATGGGTGGAACAAATGCAAAAATACTGAAATAAGCTATAAAAATGTTAAGTGGTGGTGAAGAGACACACAATCAGCTGGGAGTGCTGTGTGATAATGCACATTGGGCACTAAGTCACGTCGGTCAGAACCACATCATCGCTCCCCACTCCTTCCAGTCATTGCAGATTTAGGTGTGCATCTACCCCTCCTATCCCATTATTATGCTGCACCATCCTGTTCCCAGACATTTTGCTTTGCCTGGGAACAGTGTTAATTTAATGCACTCAGGTGACCCCAGAGGCACTGGAATGACATGGCAGCAGCAGCCCAGAGTGCTGCAGTGATTCCTGCTGTTCGCAGAACTGCCGGGGAGAGCGGGCGCTCTTCTGGACGGTTGTCTGTGAACTCTTCAGGGAAAAGTCAGAGGAAGCTGTCTCTTTGACCACACTGTCAGTGTTGAGAAGGACACATCCCCTCACTTAGCTATATCTTTCATCTTTTCCTTGGAAGACAGATTTCCCAGGTGCTCCTCTGTTTCTCTTGAAGAGTTAGCAAGGAGACCATAAGTCTCCCTTAGATAAGAAAATTAAAAAAAGGAGAACTTACCCTTATGTAAGGAAAGAAGGATGTAGACAAGGAGAGGATTCTGATAGTGTATTTGCTGGTTTGTTTGGGGTTTTTGGGTCCCTAATATCCTGCAAAGATTTTAGGAGATCTGAAAACCCCATATCTTCAGTAAAAACAGCACTGTTTTCCAGACTTGAAAGACAGAGCGAGATCCCAAGGCTATATTCAGTTATCCGTGTTTTACACTCACCATAGTGGGAATTGCAGAAACTCAGCATTTTGCAAAAGCTGCTGATAATTCGAAGAGTTAAGTCATGCAGCAGGTTAGTAAATGTAAAGAAGCTTAGTTCCTAATTTTGCAGTATTTCCATCAGCGGAAGTAAGGGATACACGAAAGTCTGAAAATCTGGCCCTGTGACCATAGTCACTGGTTTAGACTTTCACCTAAAATTATATTCCAGGAATTTGATGGATATTGGATGGCCAAAGGGTTGCAAACTAGAAATTTGGCTCAATACAAGATACAGAAAAAGACAAGTATGCTGCTTTTCTAATGTGAGAGACCTTGGTTGCTAGGAGGAAAGCACTCAAGTGTTTGCTTATGTTTTGCTGGGGTGTTAAGAGTGTGGAATAAACAGGTAACACCACGCCTCTTAAATAACATTTTCTTAAATAGTGAAACTATTCCCTAATGAAGAAATTGCAGTAATCATATTTCTGTAAAAATAGGGAGTTATGGTATCTATGTAAT
This sequence comes from Rhagologus leucostigma, assembly GCA_013397725.1. Classification (NCBI taxonomy): domain Eukaryota; kingdom Metazoa; phylum Chordata; class Aves; order Passeriformes; genus Rhagologus; species Rhagologus leucostigma. The sequence goes on from VZTD01000486.1 coordinate 420,677, forward strand.
TAAAGTGCTGTGTTTTTCCAAACACAAATCTGCCAGCAAATACATTTTTGTGTATTTGTGTAATTGGAGATTTTGAAATCAGCTTGTTATTGAAACACAGAAAATTGTTGCCTCTCCATAACAGGGTAAGGAGAGAGGAGTCACATGTGTGATTTGCAGGATCCATAGCAAAGTGATGTTCTTTTTGGTAGTTATGGTTATTTCTGTGCATCTGCCAGGAGACCTATGGGTACAGAAAACAGATCCAGCTTGAATCATTCGTCACTTTTTCCATGAATGGTCTGGTGGAACTGTTTGCCAGTTCCTGCCCATACACTTGCTGACACTTCTCTGGGGAACCACATTAAGCAATTGCTTGGGGTCACCAGATGTCTGTGCCTCCTCCTTCATGTGCCAGCGCAGGCTGGGCTTGGAAGAAGGTCCTGCCCTGCTCTTGATGTTGTTTGCACACTGCCCAGATTTCTTGTGACTCATGTCAGTGTGACAAAAAGCCCTTCCCAGGCTCTGCTTGCTGCCTTGGATGTAGGAGCGCTGTTAGAGATGAAGAAATGCTTTGCAAGATCCCTGCCACTTTCTCATGCAGGAATTAGAGAAGTCTCAAGACTAGTTTCGCACTTGGGGCTCCTCTTTTTGCCATTGTCTTGTCCTGCAAGAAAATAAGATACAGCTTACTTCAAACACAGCACCTTCTGCTTCAACTCTGATGCAAAGGTCTTATAATTGAGAGAATTTGTCTGTGTAAGACCTGAAAGATTAAATAGGCATTAAGCAGGCATTTAAGCTGTTTGGAGCCCTACATGCCTCTTCTGTGTGTACATAAAGCTCAGCTCAGGGAATGTAGCAAACATTCTGCAGCCTCCAGAGATACGTACAAATTTGTGGTTCTGTATTTGCCCTTGTCTCCCTTTAAAAGGCTCCTGTTGCTGCACAGCTTCATTCAAAGTTACCTCTGGTGAGGCAGAGTAGAGGATAATGTTTACAGTAATTGGTAATCAAAAGGAAAGAGGAAACAAAGGAAAAGGCCAATAATGCAAGACAATCATTAAGTGCCAAATATAATTTGTCAACGGTGTTCCTTCTAAATTGGATGGAGGCAGCATTTTTTCAGATCAATACTGCCTCAGTGACTCCAGTACAGTTCTGGTAGCTTTTGGCTGACAAATAGGAAGAATTGTGGTATGTCCTATGTGTAAATGTTAAGACCGAAGAACTTAGGGGATTAATAGACCTTGACTGTGGTCAGCTAGCGCTATAAAACTGGGACTGGCAATATGCAAGGGTTGAAGCTGGCACAAATCACACACATGGCCTGATTAGCTATGAGCCAGCCTCGTAGATCAGCACAGCCAGAAGTTCAAAGCTCCACAGCAAACTGAGCTCAGTAGTAAATATTATCAAGGAGTACATAACCTGGTTCTTGGTGATCTTAGTGGGAAAATACGTCTTGAATTCATTTGGAATCTGAGCTGCCTGTCAGAGGAAGTGCATTACGTATTTAACCCAGCTGTTGCCCATCTTTATCCACACATCTTACCCAGCCTGATACATTTAATTACCAATATAAGGTGTTCTTGCTGTGACTTAATACGATATTATATTCTTACTCAGTGTTACTAGGGGTCAAATACTGTGTTTTATTTCAAAATACATGGTGGGAATAGAGAAAGCAGGTGTCATACAACAGAGGGGCAACCTCGTAAGAGGAAATGGCATTTCAGCTAAAGTTTCAGAGAGGGAATGATATTCTGGGTATTTCCTAGGCCAGAACATCCTAGCAGCCTGCTGACAGAAGCAAGCAGCTCATCATTCCTTAGCTGGTGTTCATTAGCCCTCACAGTGCAATAGGAGCCCCTGGCTCTGGCAGCAGAATTCTGCATCTGTGGAGACAAAGCCTTTGCAGTCTAAGTAAACCATAAAAACTTGTCCTGAGTCCCAAGAAACAGTGTTTGCACTGGAACTCGGGCATCGTAATTCACAGCCAGCACAGCTTACACTTGAGACCAGACCCAGTGTGCCACTCTGGGATCCTCTGGGAGGAAGGAGTCACCCATATGTGTGCACACCTACGAACCCCTGCATCTGGCAGCCTCACACCTTCCTGAAGACAGCTCTGCAGCAGGAAGGAGCATCACAGCTGCATTTTTCATCAGGCAAATATGCTAATTTTTGCTGCAACAACTGTATCTAACCTGACAATTATTCTCTCCAGTCTCTTGGGTTCTTTTTATCTGTGGTTGTGTTTAGAATCCCCAAATGATTATGTAATAGGTAGAAGATACCTGATAATATAACAGGCCCTTTCTATTTTGTCTAAAGCTGTATTAATATAATTTCTTAGGTGTCATCGTGTCTTTCTCGACATCAATCCATTGTGAATCATGCAGACACAGCAGTGAAAGAACAGAACCTGCTGCAGCCTGTGAGCAACAAGAAATTTCAGCTGGAGGACTGCACAAGGGCTTTGCAAGACCGCCAGTAATTTTTTATATTCAGCGTTAAATAGCGCAATAAGATGGAATTTAAGCTTTAGTGCAATGGATTGCAGCTCTTCAGTCAATCAAATTATAGTTCAATCAGTTCATTTTAATCACTTCTCTGGAGAGAAGTAAACCCCTATGTTGAAGAATATGCAGCAATTTTATTGATGGAAAGTTTAATTGTTTCATTTTTCCTTACCGTCTGTAACACACTAGACTTTTAATCAGTGGGAACTGAAGTTATAATGAAGTAAAGTCCACTTTCCACAGTTCACAACTAGCTGAAAATAATTGGGTTGAGACTCCCATCCAGACAGTGTAATGCCTCTGGCATTTTCCTGAAAACTACACTTAATTGCTTTGCTGATGTTGTTAAGTGGTCCTAAGGGGGATGAAGTAGTAAAGCTGCTCACATATGCAGGGAAACAATACACAAAAAATGTCTTACAAGGTCCTTAAATGAGGACCAACTAGTGACTAGATGACAATACATTGCATTTTTCCCCCCTTTTCTATACCAGAGAGAACACAGAGGCGAGGCTGATAAAATAAACTGGAAATTCTATAAACACTAACAGTATTTTTATTTAAGGGCAGTAAGCTTGGGAGCAGAAGTACAGAAAACGTCAAGGCTGAGCTCTTGCAATCAAACCTGTAACTTAAGGCTAGCCCAAGTCGCTTGGCATTTTTATGCCGAACACTGGTGAGCTGCTGCCTGTCTTCAGCACCTTGGCCTGAGGAACAGATGTACTCCTGTCCCCAGGGAGGGCAGACAGCTTGCTCTCTGTGCTCTAAAGTGACAGGATGTGAGCCAGCCATGAGCTGAAAGCCTTGCACAGGCATCAGTGGGACCAGCACATGTACCCTGTTGGGCTCTAAACGTAGCCAGGGAAGGAATAACACTTTGGCAGTTCTCCTTCTTTAGTGCTTTCTTAGGAAACACTCCACGGTTGTATGGCAATTGTTTAAAATGATGAATTAACTGATAGACTCAAGGATATTCTGATGAAGAAATACATTAGCTATTTAATGGAGAAAAATATTTATTTAGGGTACTGGCCACCGAAATCAGTGGTGGAACTGGAGCTGTTTTGGGGAGGAGAGAGCTAATTTAGCTTTTTAAAGTAAGTGGGAGGTTTTTGTTGGTTTTCTTTGTCCTTGTTTATTTAGATATGTGGGCACAGTAAAGTCTCTCTCAACAGCCTGACCTTCCTCAGCTTCTATTTGTGTAAACTTCAGTATGATCTTTGCTTATTCTGTTCTTGCTTTTACAGGCTCTGAGCTGAACAACTACCCCCTGACGACTTTCTAGAAAGGGACAAAGGCAAAATTGAGCCATGGAGTTCTAAAGCTAAAAATCTTAAAATTTCCCTTAACCCTACATCTGATCCCAGGTGCCTTTGAGAGTCTCTGAGTTGGTACCTCAAATGTTGGCCAGCATAACTCTACCAGCACCTGAAATGATGCTTCTTCCATTGAAACAAGCTGAAGTATAGACAGGACTCAAGTACCTTGACATGTAGCCCCATGTGAGCCTCACCATTCCCCATAATAATAATAAGCTTTAACACTTGTGTCTCCTATGGTGAAATAATAACCTCCCATGTGCTGGAACTGCCAACCATATGCCAAGGAGATGAGCCCTCAGCAACAAAGTGCACTGTGTCCAATTCACTCTGCTTGCCGGTCTCTGGGAGAGCAGCTCAGCAGCAGCAGTGCTTGGGCTCTGCTGTTCCCAGGGTCCCGTTTTGTCATAAGTAATGTGCTGTGGAATGGTTCTAGCAAATGCACCAAATGACGACTGCGTTGTAACCACTGATGGGAGAGAGTGCTTGGGTTTTGTACTCTCAGAGATGCTGAGGGACGGGAGGAACCATGGCAAATCTGTTGCAGAGGATGAATAACCAACCTGATGTGGCTGGCTGAAATTTGCCACTGTGCTATCTGGCTGTTTTAGAGGGTACCCTGCTCTGACTCTTCTTTTGAGGACAGGGTTGCTGTCCCAGAAGGAGTTTTTCCTGGAGCCATAATGCAGTCCCGTGCAGCAGCACAGCTGCCAGCTGGCCCTTATTGCCAAGCAGAGCTGCTTACTGGGGCTCACATGCTTTAAAGTCTTACCCTGGGTCTCAGTGGAAACAAGGGGGAGAATGATTTGACACACATTCTCCTGATTTGACATACTGCATGGTTACAACATAGTGTGTTCTCCACAAGAAATCCAAACTACATGTTGCTGTGCAGGCACAAATCTGACTGTTCCTGATAAACTGTTCATGTGGAAAGATACAATTTGCATGGTTGTCATCAAAGCCAGTGTATTGTATTCATTTGTGGAAGCATGTCAGACACCATATGTCACTAATATGCCTTTGACATGTTGGTGTCTGAATCATTTTTTTAACTGCTGAATGGCATATGTTTAAATGCAAACATCTGTTCCGTGTCTGTACTGTCTGTATTATTTATTCTTTATTTCTGTATTTTCTTTTGACTAAAAGTTTGATTAGAAAAAGTAATGTTCTTTTACTAGAAGAAGTGTGGGATTCATCCTATTTTTAAAGAAGAACAGTTTTTGTAGTATTTTAACATGTGGCCAATATGTATCTTCTCACGGATGAGAAAGTCATTTAAAAGAGAATTTTTTCCTTTCAGTAACCAAAAAAAATTCAGTTCCTGGGCAAAATAAAAATTAGATTTGACTACAAGTTTGTTAAATGAAAAAATTATTGTTTTAGTTTGGGGCAGGTTCTGCAATGTATGGATTTGCTGAAAAGAAGTCCTTGTAAGAGCCATCTGTTACACCATGATGACAGTAAATTGGTTCTATCCAGAAACTTTTCTGATTCAGTTAAAGAACTTGCAGTGTAATAAATGACTTAATAAAGGAATGAAATAATACACTGTGTTTGTTAGGCTATTCATTATACATGGGTGAAACTCAAAACCAGTGTCACAATAAAGGGACTCAAAAGCAGTTATTGCAACTCATCAATCAACTGAGCCGCTGCAGCACCCTTCAGAACGCTACAGCCAGCCTCAAAGGCATGGTCTGGGCAAAAGCGGGGAATGATACTTTACTATTATAGCAAAAGAAGAAGAGAGTTTGTGAACCAGCTGGGGATACCTGGAGAGTCCAGACATGAATGTCTAATGCTCAAGTACAGGAGGGACTTAGGAAACATTGCGAGGTGAGCAGCTGTGTTGGCCTCACCAGCGTGGTGGCAGGAAGAGGCTCGCAAAGCAGCAGCCGTGGTGGCACACGGTGGATCTGCGGAGCTACAAGTACCCACCCAGTGAACCCTCCAGCCGAGCTCTGTGAGTGTCCCACGACTACGGCGTTCTGCCTTTCGGTAAGAACTCACCCAATTCAGCAACAAATAACAAATGTCAGCTCTTAGTGGACTTAGGCAGCCTGGGCTTTATATTCTGTTTGTATGGTTTGGCTCAGGCCTTTAACAGACAAACAGCCACTGAATATAACATAGGGAAATCAAATCTATCTAAATCCAAAAGCTTCATGTCACTGTCACAGAGTCATAGCATTTCACAGCCACAGCTTAAAGCAAACCACATCAAAACAAACCACGAACAGCTGAGTGCAGTTGGCCACCAGCTAGCTCATAAAAAATGCCCCGAGTAGCCCAAAGCACACCTGCGGCCATGGCAGAGCCACTGCCCGGGCTGCGGGGCCGGCCGGGACGAGGGGCCTCGGAATCAGTCAGTGCCATCTTGTGGCATTTCAGGATATTAAAACGCCCCTGAGCTACAGTAACTGCAAATGTCCTTGGAATCCACCACAATTCCAAAAACTGCAATGGTACCGCACACAAAGCCCGTGCAGCTACGTGTGCTTGGCCGTAGCTGCCGCGGCTGTGCATGGAGAGGCTCAGCACCTGAGTGATTAATGAGGCAAACGCCTACCAATTATGGCTCATTGGAGGGGCACAGATTAATGCACGTAATTAGAAATACTGGGAACAGATGGAGAATTTTGCAACATCAAAAGCCTGCTCCTTGTTAGCCGTGCCCTGTGCTGGGCAAGTGGAGCGCCAGGCCGTGGTTTGCCCTGCACAGCCACCTCCTGGGACAGAGCCGGCACCCCGGGCAGGGGCTGCTCCCTGGGACACCCACCTGGGCTTGTGTGTGGGTACCTGCAGCTCCCGAGGAAGGCTCAGTTGTGCTGAAAGCCACTGGCCAGCCCCCATCACCCAACCACCAGGGACCCTGCGAGAAGCAGGAGTTTGATGCTCGGAGGTGGCTGCTGCTGCTGCATCACTTGCAGCCTCAAACCCTTACCTCCAGATCCCCAGTACTCATTCCTGGCACCAGCCTGAGCCTGGGACGCAGCAGCAGCTGCTATTACTAAATAAAAAAAAAATTTTAAAAGTATTCCTAACACCTATCTTACTCTCCCCACCCACCCAAAGCCTTCATATTATCATTTTATATATATACTGACCATATAAAATGAGAAAATGCATAATATAACTTCATACACACATAATATTTACCTACTCTGTAAAGCAATTTATATACTATAAACATAGAACACAGCCAGTAGATATTCATGTAAGTAATGTAAGAATACATACATAAGACAAATATATAAAATGTGCATGTAAATATATAGCACATAGAAGTAAAAATTATATAAATACAAATAATAGAATTGTAAAAAAAATTATAAGTAATAATATATAATTTTCTATATATTATGTGTATATATATATAGATAAAAAATGTTCTGTTTCCTAATAATGACTGCTGCAATACCAGAAGGGGACACATACTGTTCCTAGCAGTCTAACATTTATTGCATAAAAAGGAAGGAAATATTAACAACTTGAACAAGATTAAAACCAGCTCTGAGGCCCGTTCAGTCAGCTGGTGGCCAGTGGGTACCCCAGGGAAACATCCCTTCCTTACTGCATCAAAGGGTGCTGAGGGAGGGTGGGCAGACCCTTGTGTCCCTGCAGGTAACACTGTGGTTCACTAACAAACACCTTTAATTCTTCCTTGTCTCACTGCCCACTTTGCTGTTCAAGCATCCCAGACACTCACCAAAAGGCTTTTTGGGAGTGGTTACGGTGTAGTTCCAAAGTTACAGTAATTTCTACTTTGTCCCTTCTCCACTTCTATCAAGTATTCAGAGAATTTTTATTTCTTTCCATGACCCCAGATTTTATTTTTTTTAAGGAAAACATGTCAATTTTATCATATATTCTTTCGCACTATACGTTTCATTCAAAGACTTAAGGCCTGATGTTCATTTAGTATAATTTTAGTAAATAGTGGGCTTTTCTCAGCCTACAGCCTTGCTGGGAAGTAGTTTGGTGCAGTTGCCAAGTACAATTGTGGTGGGTTTGCTTTAGGGTTTGTTGCAGGGAACTGAATCCTGTTATAATCTCCTTTTTAAGGAAAGTAGAAATGTTCTAATTACAGGCAGACAAAACTTTTAGTACTTGCAAGGAGTCAATTAATAGTAAATTGAAAACTGATTTTTTTCCATATTAATTTGAGCACAAAGACAAGAAAACATTATATGATAATTTCATTGTCCTGAACTGTCACTATGGTTAGTGACACGTATGACTAATGGGTTCACTCCAACCTAAACAAAACACTTCTTTTCATTTTCCAAACTAGGCAAACTGAGCTTTTATCTTCTGTTAGAGTAAGCTGCGTTATTAAACATGAAGTAATCTTCCAAATAGTTTGAAGCCAATATGATAATTACAACATAATTGATTGCAATTGCTTGTTTTCCTAAGAGGAAAGCAAATAATAGTTCTCCTAAGCATCTCTAATTTTCAAAACTTTATATAGAATACTGTTGGCTGAACTCTCACTGTAAATCTATAACTTAGACAACTATTTCCTCTCTGTCATGTTGGAAATGAAATACACCTTTTGACTATGATTTATTTTTCTCACTATTTCCTGTCCTGGTAGAAAGCACTGAGTTTTATTTTCTGCTGGGCCAAATTTTTTTCTAGTTTTGCATATAAAAATTCCCAATGAGCCATCTCAGAGGGGATGATATCAGCCTGAATTCCCGCTGCTTTCCTCTGGTCGGGGTGTGTTAAAGCACTATTTTATTGCTCATCAGAGGGTCTGATGTAGCTGCAGTGTGACTGGGAAGAGCATTTCTTCACAGCATCTTTCACTACGTAGCTGGGGAATTATGCACCCTGCAACAGTCTTGGAAGGAATGGAAGCAGAAGATATTGCAGCTGCCACTGAGAGGTAAAATTTGAATCCAGTTCAAGATTTGAATATCAGAGATACCTGAACACCAGTGTTCTCAGCACTGCCTTTTCGTTTTGAGAAATGCAACATCAATGGGAGCTCACATTTTGAGACTTTAAGTATTTCTCGTTTCAGAGTTTAGGCTCTAGCTTTTGGAGAGACCTTGGTTTGTAACATCCTAAATTATAAGTTGGTCAAACATAACACTCTGACCTAACTCTCTTAATCCCACATTTTCTCCCATTTTTTCACCTCACAAAACCATTCACAAAAAGTCCTCTGTGTTTGCCTATAGGATTCATTACTGCATTATGGCACTGTATATTACACTGGGCTTCCAAGTTAGCCCTTGGAGAGATTGCATTTCTACTTTGTAATGATTTTACCATTGGAAAAGTTCATCTAGAAAGATGCCTGGAAAACAACGAAGCCACTAGGGAAATTCCTCACTTGAAGTATCCATCACTCCTCAGTAGAGGAATTGGGAGGGATATGTTAAGCTTGCTACATCCTCTGTCAATCTTTTGTTTATTACATTATCAAGTCGCTTGCACTGTGAAAGATTAAAACAGTTGGGTAAGTGCAAAGCACGGAGTTACTGAGCACTTTGATTATAAGTCAGACATCAAACTGGTATTTGAAGTGCAGAACTACTGAGCTTTTGCTTTGTCACACAAGCAGATGCTGCCAGAGGCAAGGAGGAAAGGAGCCCTGCATTTTTTTTAACTTGGCTGCCGAACTTTGCACTACCTGAAAAACCAGGCACTGTGTGCAGCTCCTGGTTAGATGCCTTTCAAACCCATCTTCTGCCTAAGGGCTACCAGATGTGCAGCTGAGGCAAATGGATAGATTTTCCCATTGTGCATCTCTGCAACCTGAGGATGTGCTGCTTATTGCTCTAAGTAAATGGTTGGGCTGCTTTATTAATTTAGGAGTCTGACAATAATATTTTTCCTTTTTGCTCTACTTTAAGGAGAGTTCTTCCCAGTATGAGAATGAACTATTAATGAGGAGAGATAATACATCTAGGGAAGAAAACTTCATCCTGGATATTTATTCAGAATTTCAGCTTGAAAGTTCCAAGCAGAACTATTTGGCATATATTTTATTTCCTGGTAACTGTGGTCTGCCACACATACTGTCTGACTGACATTTAAAGATTGGTGGGGATTTGTTCATAGGAGAATCCTTAAGTCTCTTGACTTACCTATCCCACTACCTGGATGTCCATTTACTCTGAAGGATCCAAGAAACATCCAGTAAATAACTCTCCATGTCCAGTGAACTGACTGAGGACCCCGGGTTTCTGGGTGAGTACCTTTGTGTCTCTGTGTTCAAGTAATAAAGCGCTTCCCTCTCTTTGTGACCATCATTAAGTAAACCTACAAGGAAATATTGTACCACATTTAACAGATGTGAAATTCATCTACAGGCTTGTGATGGAGAAAACCACGGGTTTCACTGACCATCAGTAGAACTGCACCCAGCTCCCTCAAACATAAAAATCTGTTACAACATTCCCTACAGATTTTCTTCCTTCACATGCATGATACACACATCACTGGTATATTTACAAATACCTCCACTACTGTTGGCTATCACCCCTTATGACAGAGTGTCGAGAACACCATGCTGGAAAACTGTGTATCTGTGTACCTTACAGAGAGATGAAGGTTTGAACTGGTGGAGTATTCCCCCATGTGGCTGCCACAACCCTGTGTCACCACAGAGGCTCTGTGTCACTGAAGGAGCAGACAGTGAGGCTGGCACTGGCAGAGAAAGGTGGCTTTTGGAGGGTGATCTAATGCAAATGCCACAGCTACAAAAAGTGAGAGAGTTCATTCAGGAAAATCCATTTGAGAAGAGAATTTATAGAGGACTAACAATACAGCAAGGTGCACCTCAGAGCAGAAACCCTCCTCTGAACAAATGTGGGCAACAATAATATTTTCTAATTCACAGCTATCTATAGTCTCTTTTTAAGCACATTTGTCTATGCCTACTTCCAAAAAACCGCTATCTTGATAAGATTTTTTTGTTTAAAAAATTAATAAATATTAGACATTGGAATTGTACATAAAATTATTTTTCCCTTAGATCTGTTCCTGGTGTCTTTTTGCGTTACGTGTAATCATGAGTGACCCCAAGGTCAATTGTTACCGAAACCTCACAGAAAGCCCTGCTAGACAGGGAGAAACACAAAAATCTCAAGGAACAAAGTATTTGACTTCTAAACAGAATGCCTGCCTAAGACCAAACCTCATTAGGGAAGTCCTCCAGGCAAACATCCTCTCATTATTTATTGCCATGGTTTCCTGAAGATTCCTCAGCGTAACTCACAACTGGGTTTTAAATAAATCTCTCTGTATAGTAAATGTGATATTCTTGCATCTAAGCAGCAGGGTTAGCTGAAAACTAAATAAGACCAAAATTTCACATTTCAGGGACTCATAAACAGCTTAGAGTCTGACAGCAATGCAACAAGAGGCAAAAATATGACTGAAACATATGGCTGAAGAGTAGGGTGGCAGTGGCTGTACAACATAATAACAGAACAGCGAGACTGCAAAGCAAAAGCAATTAGCTACAAGTATTGCTAATGTAGAATTATTTATGGTGAGGAAGTTCTCTATAGGACAGGGATGGTGCTGTGTTTATGATTAACAGTTAAGGCATGAAGGCCTTGGATTTAAGGCTTTGCTTTCCATCCTTCATTCTGGCCTCTAGAGGGTCAGTCGGGCCTAGGCTCTCAGATGTTTGGCGGCACTCAGATATCCTGGAGGAACTGGTCGAAGCCTCCTGGAGTTCAGCTGCTCATCTCAAAATCAGGGATGCTAAAGCTTCTCATAGCAGTTATTGTGAATGGGAGGGTGCTAAAGACTGGGAATGTTTTATCAAATAGGTTTGCTATGGATCTTTTCAACGGGATGAAGGTCTGATAGCTTTTCCTTACAAATCTTATCACATCAAAGGGTTAACTGATGTTTATGTCTAAGGTAACCATGACTTCCATTTTTGATTCCACTAAACTGCTGAGACCTCTTAAAGAAGTCCAGAATACCTCAGAAATTTCCATCTCTAATCAGAACAGGGTGAAGTTCTCTTCAAGGAGAAAATCCTCTGGTGTGATCCATTTTTCTGCTGTAGTTAAATATTCCTGGGCTGATTCAGCATCTGGGCTGGTGAGTTGGCCCCTGGAAGCTCTTGCCTTGGTTGCTCTGGAGGAGGCTGGAGGGGCAGCACAGTGGAAAGTTCCTCTCCTCACCAGAGGACATGCACAGGCCACTCTTGCCAGGGCACAGTCTCCTGACTCCCTTGCTTGGCTCAGTGCACTGCCTCTGCTCCTGCCCATAAAAGATTCATTCTCTTAAATTTCATATTTATCATTTCCATAACAAGGTTTCTCTGCTAAGGTAATACTATAGTCAAACAAATGTAAAGCTGGTGAGGATAGAGAGTAAAATAACTGAAAAGGTCTTTTTTACTCAATGTGGTGAAAGGGGATATTAATACAAATAGATGGCTTTTTTTGGCGCACCTATTATAGAGTCATGCCCACTCTTTGCTGAATGCATACCTATGAGACTGTGTGTGTGCAATAAAACCCTTAGTTTATTAAGCATCTTTTTCTATTCTGCTATGTCAGTCTAAATTCACTTTGAAGGCAGGAATGATGGAATTGTTCAATATATTGTGTGCACAAGGTTGTGACCTCTGCAATCAGCCCCTGAAACACCGCTGTCTGCTTCCTATTGGGGCAGCTGAAATGAATTATGAGGCAGCCTCATAAAACATTGTACTAAATCTAAGGCCTCTGAATATGCAGTACTTGAGCATTGCTGTATTCTTTCTAACTTCCAAAACATTTACAATCTCCATAGGACTTAAAAAATGAAAATTGAACATACTGTTTTTACTGCATATCTTGTTTCTAAATAAGGTGTCGACCCTGCAAGAATGCAAATGGGTGAATGACCCTGCTCTTGTAAAAAAATGTGCCACTGATTTCTGCATCCATTTGTGTTTGTGCTTTGCAGGAGACATCCTGGAATTACTATTGTGTCATCCAGCAGGAAGGCACAGGTACATCTGCCTGGACTGTGCTGTGGAGGACACATCTCTACACTGAGGTACATTCTAACCTGAGGGGGTGAAATGCATTTTTTTCAAAAGGGGGACAGAAGGAATACCCTCAACGATAAGTCTGAGACCCCAAATACCCTGCTCTGCACATAAGATCCTCTGTTTAGAGGAAGACTGACCCAGCCAAGCTGGAACACCCAGAGTAAAGCTGTCATCACTCTGCATTTCCACACTTATTAAACTTACTTTCTTCATTCTCTATAGAGCAACTAGAATTATATCAGCCACCACAATGATCTTTTCCTTTCATCAGCTCTGTGGCAGCAGCTCTGCCTCCCTTCTGTGCTGTTACTAGTGGGGTAGCTCCAAATGATTGTTTCTTTTCCACACGCAACAAAGGCCTATACAGCATCAGGAGGGCCTATGAAATTGGAACTAACAAACAGAACGTCCAGTTGCTGAGGCTTATCACTGGTATCTCTTATTCTGCAAAGCAGTTAAACACCACCCTTTTACTAAAGCTGCTGTGAATATTCATTCAGTGCCCACGGGTGAACACAGTTCACCAGACCCCTGTGCTAACACCACAGCTTTAACTTGCTTATGGAACTTGAAAACCTTCCCAGCAGGACCCTCTGAACAGATGTAATTTATATAATGCTTAAAAAAAATTAAAGCTTTATTTATTCCTACCTTGAAGGTACAGAGCCTTGAGGAAAATGTGTTAACATGGTAAAAAGCCAAGCTTAACCACTCTGTGCTCCAGGAAGAAAATGCTGTCACTGAGTTGGGAAAAGCCAGGCTGTCCCACTCACAAAATGTTGTCTTTGTTCTCCACATGAATCAATTTGTATCTGCTGATAACCCACTTCTTTCCAAGGATTTCAGGTTTAGGATTCCCTTTGATGCCAGACTCACTGCTGGAAACAGTAAACCACTCTAACTTTGATGCAGGTACAATTATTCCCTCTAGTCAGCTATTTGATTGTTTCTGCTAAAAATCTCATGTCACCGTTTCATTTTGGGTAGGCTGCCCTCTTCATCCTTTCTGATTTAAATTGTGGCAGTCAAAAGTTATAAATCAGATAGCCCAAGAGGCATGTAATGTTTTCATATAAAATACGCATAAATTCATCCTTCCCTGTAACATGTATGACCAAAATTATACCGGTGACCCCAGCAACCATTTTTCCTTTCATCATCCCTCTCCCCAGCAGCTCTGCTTCCTGTCTGTGCTGTCACCAGCAGCGTAGCCGCAGTGCCTCCAACAGAGTCGTGGGAGCACAGAAACCACCACGCCCAGGGCTAGAGGTGTCTTGGTCTGAACATGTGTTGGTGCCAACACTTGTGAGGGTTTCAGCCTGTCTGGAGCACAGGAGTGTTACATCAGGCAGCTCAGCCTGGTAATGGTAACCTAAGCTACCAGCAGCAGGGAGGCGTTTGTGCTGTGCTTTGCTTTGAGCAGCGCTCAGAGCCTGTGACACTGTCTGACACTGACTGATTAAGATACAGGTACTGTGGTGCTGTCAGGAAAGAAGAAAGAGGACTTGCCGTGCTGTTGTTGCTCATGGATCTCCAGCAGGGCAGCAGCCAGACACCAGTGCACAGCAGCGTCGTGCTCTTCCACCTCTTCAGAGAATTACTTTCCAGTCAACCTGAGCAGATTAAGAACACACCTCGTTTTTAACACAGCCTGTGCCTCCACACTGACTCCAAAGTCTGTATCGTAGGTGATCGAATCCTTATGACTGGGGAGGGGACTGTGAGAGGAGATGAGGGAGATGTGAGAAGGACAGAAATATAAACTCAAAAAAGAGCCTTACCAGGAAACGGTTAGGAAGGCTCCTGCTGCAGCAAACAAGACCAGGTCCTAACAGGGATAGAAACAGAGCTACCTAATTATGCTGCAGATATAGACTAATCTTCCTTTTCTCTATGGCTTTTACTTGCCATCTGTAAAAACCAGACATTCAAATTTCTCCCTGATCCTAATTTTCTGGGTATCCCCAAAGCCCACACTACACTATTAGTGGGAAGAGTGAAAAGCATTACCTTGCCAGGCAGCCTCGGGCATGGGACTAGAATTTTAGTTTTATTTAGTTTAATTCTCAGGGTTTTCCCCAACACAAAAATGCAGGGTTTCCCAATGTACCTTTTCATCTCATCTCACAAGTGATGAAATAATCATTTCCCTTCTCTCTAAGGGTGATGCTGAAGCCCTCAGAAAGACTAACATATGTGGTGTCCCAACATGGGGACACTCCTGAGCTCAGGCCTACATTTTTGGCCTTCTGGAGTCACTTGTCCTTACAGCCCGTGCAGGTAGGAAGGCAAGCAGGAATACAGAAAGTCTCAGAGAAACCTCTAGAGAGCTGACATTCTCTTATTCATTTGTGTGCCAACCAGGCATGCTTCTGTCGCCTGTGTGGTGCCAGAATTGTCCTTGTCCTCCTCAAGGCAGGGGAAACCGAAAAGATTCTGATCTTCCTTCCACCAGGGAGGAGGAAATTTGGCTTCCAGGAACCTCTATTTTCTATCACAACCAGGCTCTTTTCATCTTGGTTTTCTCAATAAATATTTAGAGGGCAGTTCACATTTTCCCTTCTGCTCTATGTAACAGAGCTGATTATTGCCAAGGTCAGGTGGCTCCATGAGCTAATTAATATTCACAGGTAGCAGTAAGAAATAAGTACAAACCTCATCTCTCTCCTCAGCTTTAATTACAGTATCAGAGCTATCAAATTCCACATGGATACACCTCCCACATCAGCTCCAAACAATTTCAGATGTGTATACTAACAGGATTCACAGCATCTTTAACTCATGGTCTTCTGTCATTACCATATAATTACTCTAATGCATCTTTACTGTGCAATGCCCGCCAGAACTAACAACCGTAGAGTGCCTTGTGTAATGACAGAATAGAGACATCAACGTGGAATTTCGGCTTACAGAGACCTGCAGCATTCCTTTCAGCCCCTTTACTCAACATTTGTGAGCAACCTGACTCCTACCTGCCCCTCTTCCTTCTCTAAATTTACTTTATAAAACATTTATGTCATTCTAGCACTCAGAAACCCCAGGTGGCACTGAAATCCCAAAGGGAACGTAGCATAAGTCAATGAAGTGGTAATAAATTGTCTCACCTTGATCAGCTCTGTGGATACAGGAGAGGAATAGAGGAAGGTGAGTCAGGAAAGAGAAACTATATTTTGCACTTTGCTGTGGTATGGGTGAGGATCTGGGCCTCGTGTAGATGTAGGAAAAGGTTCGGAGAAATTCGACAGAAAATGCAGTACTGAGTACTTAAGTTAGCAAATATCCCTCAATTAAGTGCTGGTGGAGGTCAGATACAAAAGTCAGTCAGAGAGAACTGGGCAAGCTTCAAAGCGTCTTTGTGGCAAAAAGCTAAAGGATGAGCCAGTGCAATAACCTGTCAAACGACAAGCCACGGAGATGATTTTAGCCTTTCATTTCTACCACTACAGAAAGTGAAGAACAAAGTACACATTCTAAAGACATAAAATGGGATGAATTTTTGAACCTATGTAAGGATTTTTAAATAAGAACTAGCTGCAGACATACCTGACAATGCACTATGCAAAATATTCCTGTGCCTTTGCAGAGATTTACAAAACTCTCTCAGTATATCAATTTCATCACTCCTTTTACTTTTCTTAAATGGCAATCATTTTAAACTGAATAACAGCGCCTATAATTGATGCATTTGGCTTTCTTTGCGATAACAGTCACTATGATTAAAACACACATTATCAAGACTTGACAAAGACAGTTAAACAGGAATGGTATTACATTGTCACCTATCCAAATTGTAATTGGTGTTTAACTGTAGCTCTGCAAGCAAACACAGAAAGACAAACAACAAAGAAACCTCTGGTCTGATTGAAAGCAATTAAGAGAGGAAAACCCAAGAGAGCTAATATATGAAGTTTCAAGGAGGAAGAATTCATTCCCTGAAATGCAAAGGCTCTTCTTGAATCTGAGAGAGGTAAAGCATGGGAATAGTGCAGCTGTTTCTGGGAAGTTGCCTTTTGAGTGGAAATGGAAATTAAGAGCTGCCAGGCTGATTTTTATCTCTCTTGTCAAATTTATATTGTATATGTTTGCTGATGTTCTGTAATATCCCAGTTAGCTCTGTTGTTTGCATATTAACTGTTTTGTGTCCCAGTGGCTCATATAAGGATCATAAATATTTTGTGAAACATATAACCATTACTTTCAACAGTATAAACTATTTTTTTTATAAACAGCTTTCTCTCTGTTCTTGGAGAAGACTCAAAGAATCCCTGAAGAACTACTTTAGGATGGGCTTTTTCACCATCAGCTGACAGGGACATGCAGGAAGCAGTTCCTGAGCAAAAGGACTTCCACAGCAATCACTGTGCATCTAAACCCAGTGAGTTTACCTTTAGGGCTAAACTGATCCCAGCCATGGAGAGATGGAGGGTGATGCAGTTTCAGGAGAGCTGGAAGCCAGCACACCGTTCTGAGTGCCTGGATCCAGGACTTGGCTCTCTCCAGGGGTACCTGGATGAGAATAAGGGTAACAGGTATAGTTCACACGTGGAATATGCAGAGTTCACACGTGGAACTGGACAGAGATTTTGACAGTGGACAGGGTTTGTGGTTTCACAGGGTGTCATCTCCAGTTATCAGGAAGGTTTCCCTGGTTCTGTTCCAGAATGGAAAAGGAAAATATTTTTATCTACTTTAACATCACGCTGGCACTGTCAGATGATTCATAGGCTCTGGAGAACACAGACATTACCAGCTCAGCATATTTGTGTACCAATCACCATTTGTTATATGTGAGTACTTCCCACAGTCCTAGAAAGGGATTTGTTTCGTGTATTATTTGCAGGAAATGTAACAAACTCCACACTGAACAGCAAAATAAAAACAGCACTTGTTTGTTTTATTGAATAGTTGCCTATTTACTTGGCAAAACTTCACTTTAGGATTTTTTTTTATGCTGTCTAATAAAAGGACCCCCACAGCTGTCTTCTCTGTGGAGAAAAGCTGTCAACATCCAGTATAATTTTCTGCATATTGAGTGAAGTACTTGAAAGTCCCAGATCCATTTTAATATGTGAGCTGCTCTCCCATTTGTATGCAGCTGGAGAGAGTAGTTTTATCCTCATTTAAAAAAGCCATATGACGGATTTCTTTCTTTAAACAAATACTGTCTGAAACTTTTCTTTTTTCTCTCTCTTTCCCCCAGCATACACCTTTCCTCTCTTGTTAGGCACCAGCGTGCTGAAATCATTGCACAGTGCTGACATCTCACTCGTTATACATAAAACGATGCCAGGACCGTTTCTTTTTTGATGTCTCTGTGCATTATCTCCTGGAATAATTCCCAGATTAACTGTTTATTAATATAATTTTGGCAAAACAGTGGGTGAGGAAATTCCAGCGCACTGCCTTGAATAAGGTCTTCACTATCCTTTTCTGAATTTTCTGATTCTGGGAACAGACAGCTACCAATCCTTTCTACCCAGTCCTAGCCAAGGCTCTCTCCAATCCTGATCCTGCAAGCACTTTGCCACACAGCACCAGTCAGTAGTGCTCAGTCCTTGCACAGCTGTTAACTCTGATGCAATGAAGTGTTGTTGTTATGGGTTGCAGGGAGCATGTTTAACATCCACAGCTATTTTTAATGATTCTGTCAAGAGGAAGGATTATAGCTCTGAAAGCACAGGGAGATTTTGTGTAACAGTCCAAAGCTTTGAACTCTGCACACACCATGACTGAACATACTGTTCATGTGCTTCAACACAGCCTGACACTGCAAAAGTCGTGGTTGAAAAACAGGATATCTGAAGGTTACACAGATTTAATGGCTCCAGGGTAAACAATACAGCACCAAGAATTAAGCGTCAAACATTATCAACCTCCCAGTCTGGATATGCCACATCTCACAGGCTGAGAATGACTCACTCAACCAACCTCAGATGGCAAACCCCCAAGCAGACAGGTTTGGAGTCATGCTACCAGTTCAGTGTGGAGCATTTGGTCCAAGGAGCAGGCACTGAGGAATTCCCCACACAGTGCTTGCAGATGCTTTCACCCAAATTCAAGATCTCTGCTCCACATTTCTGTTTTGAATGAGAATAAAAAAGTAGATTCTCAAATTTTTCAATGGAATTAAATTTGTGAAAATTTTACGTTGGAAAAATTAGTTTAATTGCTGATTATTTTGCCTGAAACAAATGGAACCAACTATAAAAATCTTGAATGAACCTGGGAAACAGGAACCCTTATGAAAGCAGCAGAACTGAGAGCCTCAGGGTTCCTGGGGTTGCTTGTTTCTCACCTACCAACAGAGCAAGAACCTCAGAAATATGGACATTCACTTTAACCAGCAATCTTGGAATTTACAGTGGCCACTGTGGGAGGAGCAAAAAATCAACCTCTACTGGAGAAGCTTTCCTAGGGCTTCCAGGTTTCCACCTCCACTGGCTGGGGGTTGGGGCAGGAATCAAGGTATCCAAATTTTTGAAGAAAGGAGTCAAAGCTGCAGGAGCCCCAGCTTGGATCAGAGATCTCAGAAATTCAGGGTTTTCAGCTCTACCAAAGTTACCTGGAAGATATGTGAGCTCTGGGTTCAGCTCCTAGTTGAGCTTCAGGAAGCCTGCTCAGTGCCCCGGAGCTGGAAGAAGGCCACACAAAACCCCAATAGAAAAACCCAGAGAGCCATAGAATTTCCTGTGAAACAGTTTTGGTCTCAATAACTCAGCATTTTCTAATGAAGTACTGCTTACTGGAAAGTTTCTGCCTATTTCCATTTGGGAGGACATTATTCAGGTGCACATGACACATTTTGGATGACATGAGAGAATTAAATTTGGTCTTCTTGCCAAATTCCATCCTGGTAGATAATTTCTTACCTATTTAAATCCACCTCATATTAACAGAGCACATTTTTTTAGCTCACATTCTGTCTTACAGCTCTTGTACTGCTAAATATTATCTGTATTTCATCTCCTGTATAGCTGCTTTTCACTGAATTCAGTGCTAGGTCAGACTATGGGATCTGTATCTGGGAATGGGAGCTCTGGGGGTCTCTAAAATCACCTCTGTGACTGCAAGAACATCAGTGCTACATGAAGGATTATTTTTAGTACAGAAGTTTTCGCAGAGCAAGGTGCAGTCCCACACAGAATGGGACTAGTCCGATGTCAAATTGTTTTATGCTATTATGGCACATGACTGCATTACAGAGTAGCTCTTGTATTTTTCTATCTCCTCAGGGACATTTATTCTTGCAAAGAGGATCCTGCATTGACTCCAACGAAGACCCAGCCCCTATTGTGCTCGGCACTATAGCAACAGACCATTAAGGCAGTCCTTGTTCCTCAAGACCTTTCTAACTAAACAGACAAGACATTGCCAGAGATTTATCTTTTGTTCTTCAGTTTATAACAGTTGCAAAACAACTTGGATGAAGAACAAAAATTGCGGTGAATAGGCTGTGATGATCCCAGCTGTGGGGTGAGTCCATACAGAGGTGGGAAACCCCAAGCCAGTAAAAGCATCGAGGGGTGTAATCCTGAACCAACTGAAGTAATGTGAGAACTCCTACTGGCTCCGCTGGGAGCCAGGATTTCCCCTCTCTGTTCCCATTTCACCAGGTGCCCGTGCGCGTAACACAATGCAGAGTTGTACAGCGATGTTTCCAAATTCCCTGGCACTGCAGCAGAATTGCAGCATGGCCACACGGCTCCCGTCAGGGGGATGAGCCCGGGCAGAGCGCGGTGCTGTGCCTGTGCCGGTGATGCCGCGGTGCCGCGTGAGCACAGCCACAGCCCTGCTGCACTGGGGCTTCCTGCAGAGCTGCCTTGGAACAGGTTACTGGGAGTGGGCTCACAAGCTGCCCGCATCCACTGGTCTGTCACCAAATCACTCACCTACCACTGATAGTAAGCTGAATGATTAATTATGGTCTACACTACTCCATGGTCTCCAGTGCAGGGGCTGTTTAGATGATAGTGAACTCCCCAAACATACTGTGTTTCTTGCTGCAAATCCTTTCTCCAAGGGATACAGACTAAAAATATTCCTGAGGTACAGCTCATAAACAGACATATCCCCTGTTCTGATCTTGCTGATGTTCTATGTTATTATTTACTTAAATTACACAGCTCCCCAGCCCTAACAGGAGACTCTGGCAACTTATTTCTTGTCTTTTGGAAGCAATGCAATGCACATTAAAGCAGAGATAATAATGATTTAAGAGATGCAGGTCTCTTTTCTGGACATTCTGACTATGAATGTAATATAATAGAGGGTTGAGTGATGCTTGTTTTGCACCCCTGAGTTTATCACAAGATTAACAGTCTTTATTATTTTGCAGAACAAGCAGTAGCGCCTCATCAAGGGTATAATCACCTCAGTCAAAAAACAAACAAGCTTTTACTTAATGTGCTAAAAATATAGTTGAGAAACCTTCGATCTCAAGCCGTGTGATAAAATAGACTGTGTTGACTGAGCAAATCAGCAGCTGCTGCTGTGCAGGCTCCTTCACCCTAACAATGCTTGCCTTTTTCTCTCCCCACCAAATTTAGAGATGATGTCAGTGTAGCCAACCCCAGGAGTTCAAAAATCAGAAGACAAACCAAAATAGAATCACAGCATTGATATCAAAGCCATGGAAGTTATTGAAACTGAAGCGTATGATTTGGGGGGTCAGCCTTTAGATTTTTTAATTCATAGGAGACAGCCTTCTCCCTTCCAGTTGTCTGCTCAGTTCTCCTGGCTGTCTGATATGCCCTATTTCAGAGTGAGAGACAACACAGGACAATGGGAAGCACAAAGGATTGGGAATCTATTTAAAGTATATATAAAGCTCAATTCTCCACCATACGTGGAGCCTTAATCCTGCAAATACCTTCCCCGAATGCTCGATTTCATTCATACCAGCAGCCCCACGGAAGCCTGTGGGGGTCCTCTTGTAACTGAAATTTGCCCCTTATTTAAGTTACTATTGCACGTCAGAAATGTTGGCCTGCGTCACAATGTTAAGAATTAGCTAAGAATGAAGAGATCTGTTGCTCAGTTTTCTCTGTGATCTTGGGCAAGTCTTGATCCATTCTATATCCCAGCTTCCTGCTCTTTAAAAAGGGGTAGAATTTATCTCTACAAGGTACTTGGAAGCCTCCAGACAAGAGATAATAAAATGCAGAAAATTAATACATTGTCTCTTTCTGTTGTAAATCGATTTCTAGCTAACACAGCTGGAAAGAACGTTTAAAAATCAAAAGTATTTCATAATTAATTCTAATAAAATCAAATTCCTAGAACTGGACTTAATCCACTATGGATCAAGTCTGACTAAGCAGCTGAGAGAAGCAGAGGACATTCTGAGTGCTGAGAAGACACCTCTCATTTCACTCACTGGACCTTTCGCACTTCAACAGGAGAAACAGAACCCTCTCTAAAAGGAGCAGTTCCTGGGAAGCAGGAGTAAACTCATACGGGAGCTTATCAAGATGTAAACCATTAGTTTTATTTTTTCTACCCAAAATATCAAATTTCTCTGAATTTTAAATTAAAATTAATTGATCCTATTTTAAAATTTAGCCTGAATGTAAAGTACAATATTTTGAAGCAGTAGCGTGTTACAGTGAAACAGTTTGTTAGGAAAGTACTCACTTAAGATAACAGAAGGCTTTCATCTTTTATTCAACATTTGAAATTAGTAAAAGATACTACCTCAGAGTGGCTTAATTTAAAGAGGCAAACTGATGCATTTTGTTAATTAGACCATTAAAAAACTCATTTATGTGTAAATAAGTCTAGGTCATTAAATAGTAAAGTACAGTGTCAACATGAAACTTCAATCTTTAAACTTTCTTGTTATGTTAATTCATGACCCTAAAAATTAATTAAAAATAGAATTAGCATCAAAGAACTTAGTTTCCCCCCTCCTGTTTTTAAAGAAAAAAAGATGTATTTGTAGTAATAAAAAGTGCTATTTCTGCTCAGTCCTCCAGTCACACATTCTCTTTGTCTGCAAGACTTTGTTTAAACTTAAAGGTACAACACCTATATGTTGATATCAATGATCTATTTGAATATTTTTAAAACACAGCAAAAAATAGATAGCAGTGATGCTGTCCCTGATTTTCATGATAGGACAAACAGGCTATTTCAGTGAAATCACATATTGTAAATTATTGGCATAATAAGGAATAATAATGAGTCAAAAATCTTATTTGGCACAGCTGAAAAGGCAAGGCTAAAAGGTTGTCTCCTGTTAAGGTCTGTGAGTGTTACAGTTATAAAGTCACATCCTCATGGCTTTACAAAATTGCTCATGGCTTTACAAAACAGGAAGTAAAGCCTCTACTTTAGGAAATTTCCAAGATTCTCAGGGTGGTTTTAGAAAACATCAGGAAAAAAAAGTAGAAAAATTTCTGAAAGTTCGGCCGCTTCCAGGAACAGAATAAAAGCTATCCCGTTTGATTGCAGAGAGATACTGGGAGAAGGTGTTGCAAAGACACTGAAGACAGAATTGAGAGGAACTGGAAATGGGCAGTAGAGCACAGGAGAGAGAGGCAGAGCGGTCAGTGAGATGCTGCAAGAGAAGCCTGTGGATCCCAGACAACTTAAAAGAATGAGACTGGGCTGAGGGCAGAAAAGAGCAGGGGAGATAACGGTGGGATGGAAGTGACACCGAAAAACACCGTAGAGAACAGCAGAGAATGCAGCCGGGGGAAATGGCCTGTGCCCACTCGTCTGGAGAACAAATCCCAAGGATGCCAGCATCCCAATCCTCGTGTAAAAGCAAGCAGTAATTATAATTTCCATACATAGAGGTCACAGAGCAAACATAAAATAGGAACTGGTGAAGATTATTGATTTTGCTTTGTATACCCTTTAATGAACAGTTAAAATTCCTCTCTTTTCCAGATGCCTAAAATCAAGAGGATGCAGAAATGACAGCTCAGTGTGCTCCTAACCAGGCTTGCAACGCTGACATAACACATGGGGGGACAAAGGAAGAAAGAAAGAACGATGAAAACCATGTGAAGGCTCTAAGGAGAAGGGATGCTCTTAAGGCAGTAGCAGTAATACCAGGTGAACCGTAATGAGTAACTCCCACTGCCAGGGATGCTGTCCAGCCTTGGCAGGAACATTCTCTGCATCCAGTACAAGACTGTATTCGCTTCCTGACTTAGTGACTGGTTGATATATGGACACATAAAAATTAGAGTGTTTAAAAATACAAAAATACTTGAATTGTTCTGAATCTTCCTAGTTCACTTGAGCACACAACACTAACAAAGGACACAGTCTTGGCCTTACTTTCAGACTGGATTCTTGCTTTGCAGATAACAATCTGCCCAGGAGTAGATGACTGACAAGAATCTTTTCACCGAAGGATGGCATTAGATGTGGTTTGTTCCTGCACAGCTCCAATGTATGTAAATTATTCATGTTATATATGAAACCATATTACAGTTATGTGGGAGAAGCAATTGCTCCCGCTGTACGCATTCTTTGGAGTTGTGTGACACATGCACAATCAAGCCTGACACAAGAAAATTCATCAAAGAATATTTAAATATACCTTAGGGAGCCACTAACTTTTCTGATGGTTTTACACAAGGAAAACTAATTGCATATGCACAATCAACACTTTTATAAGGGTCGAGTTCATCAATGCTTTTACTTTTTTCTTTGGTAAACATTTAAAAGTGTCTATTTAAATTGATTTAAAAAAAAACAGAAACGACTGAATGGTTTGAATACATTAAGGTTTCTTCCATCTTAGGTATTCTTACTTGTTCCTACTGACTTTTTGCAATATCAGCAATGCATAGGAATTCTTGACCTATCAAGGAGGCATCAGAGTGGATAATACCAGACAATTATTCTCACAAAAACTTTGTACCTTTTTCTAAGACTTAAAATTAAAATCAAACTAATTACGTATTGAAATCACTAAAAATTCTTCTGACAAACATAATCAAGTTTGTTATACTAAATACATTTGGTTTTACTAAGACTATGAGGTTTTCATTTGTAATGGTATACACACTGAATGCATCCATTTAACTATAGGAAATTCTGTAAACTTTCTAGATTATTGCTGTCTTGGAAATTCTCTTAGTCAGTGTTCAGAAATGTGCAGAAAGAACCAAATAAATACTTAATTCTGTCATGACTTATCCAATTATCTGGTGGGGCATTGTGACTGACAGGCTACAATCAGTCACGAACAGTCTGAAATGGTCAAATTTCACACTCTTTTGATGTTTTCTCAAGTGGCTTTATGACAAATCGTGCTAGATGTACAAAAATCCATGTGGAGTCTGCTGAATTATACAACCTTGTTTTACAGTTTATCCAAAAGACTATTTTGCTAAGGTGATTTAATTCCTTGTTAAATTGGAAACAACAATGATGCTACTGATCCATTTACACACCAAGTTCAAGCTCCTTATTTAGAACACTGTGGAGCACTTAAATTGGAAGCCTTTGTTCCCCTTGGACAGGAGAAGATTGATTCCAGTGGTCTCCCAAACAGACTAAAAATCAGGATAGTTGAGATTGACAACATTTCATTGGTATGAGGAAGAGAAGAGTCAGATTATTCTTTGCCAAGCTGTATGACTACGGAGCGCTATCACAATATTTCTAACTCTCTTCCCACTTCACTACTGATATTGTGACAGGATTTGTAATACCATTAGGCTGTGTTGCCAAGAGCAATTCTTTTAAAGAGTGTGACACTGAATATAGGCTCTGGCAAATGATGCCTTCAGTTAGAAAGTATTAATGTGACAGAACTCTTCCCGAACCTTTTACAGAGAATACGTCTTGACCAAAAAGTGACAAAAGAGAAAATAGTGCTTAAACTTGTGCAACATAGCATTGAGACAGAAAAATCTCTGCTGAAAATGCCTTTTTGCCCAAGAATTGATCTCACTGTCATTTTTAGTAATGTAAATCACAAAGAACCATTGAAATCAGTGGGAACTGCAGCAGTATAAATCACGTGTCATGAATAACAAAGTTGTAAGATATTGTTATTGGGTCACTTAGTTCAGCTCCACAGTTTTATTTTAGCTCTAACATTTCTCAGCTTTCCTTGTCCATACTAACTCTTACAATCGAAATATTTTCTGCAGTTTGGCAACAATGGGTATTCTGGACTGGGTATTCACAGAGCAAGTAATAGAGAATTTGTCATAATGGGTCCATCTTCTGTTCTACAGCTCCTCTCATACTTTATGTGTCTACTTTATATACCCATAAAATATCTAACTGACTATGAAATGACAATAAGAAAAAGAAAGGAGTGTTCCCTTTCCATTATATTTCTCTGACACATGAGATTTGATCATCTGTACTATCACAGCGACAACCAGCATTAGCAAACACACGACCCAGCCCCATTGCATACAGACAGGTTATCTGCCATGGAAAATTCCATGGGCTAATTATTTTTTGCGTCAAAAATTTTCTTTCATTTATTCTAAATTCATTGGTCCTTAATACCATGATGCATTTATTGCACTGAGCTGGGAAAAGCAGAAAATACCCCATCACTGTGTTCTTTTCCCACTACTTCCTACTCTTCCCCCCAAAAAAACAATTCAGGGTGATAATATCCGTGGTATGAAGTGCTAAATGATCCAGAGGAGTGTCACTTTATAACTCCTGAATCTTTATAGTCTTTGAGATGGTCTGTATGTAAATCTTACTGTACATCTCACTAGCTCTGTCATCCTTATATGAGCATTCACAGTCAGTCTATACATCAGTTGTCTTGACCAAAATTTGGAATAACTCTTATAAAAAATAGAAACACAGCTCTTGAAAATGATCACTGCCATATCATCACGATGTCATGAAAGGAGAACTAAAATAAATGCGAACTTCCAGACTTCTAGATACTGTTCTCACTAGAAACTCAGCTTTTTTTGCTGGGGTTTTTGCTGGGTTTTTTTGAGGGGGGGGAGTGTTTCTTTGTTAGTTAAAGAATACCCCACGAAGACACAGTGCTATTTTCCTGGGGTTTTGTTCCTCTGGAAATAATTTTGTCTAGTAATAATTTATAATCTCTAAAAATACATCTCCATTTGTGATCCAGTTTCTATTATAATGCTGCAAATTTATGAAATTAGCATTACTGCTGATGAAATTTATAATGTTGTATGTGATTATTGCTTCACTAATCACTATGTATTCCACTGCTAGCTGTATGCGAGATCATTAATACAGTATATGTATAAACATTAAGCTTAATGGAGTTAAATGATGATATGGAAAGGCAGGATGGCTAATTAATGATCACACAAACAATTAGTACTCTTTCTTACTAATTCACAAGCTGTTCTATGAGGAACAGCAGCCTTGCAGAGCAAAATTCAGTGCATCTCCTAATTACTAATAAGCTAGGGACTTGTGAAAGCACAGACTACCTCTTAACCTCCTGTTACTGTAGACTGGCTTTAAGCTTCTCAGAAAGATTTTTCCCGGTCAGAAGGTAATTTAAAAGAAAACCTTTTCTACTATGTTTACTGGTCACCTTTAAGTGAATATTTGACTGATGGGACCTAGTCAAGTTTTACATTTAAGAGACACTTAATGAAACAATCTTAAATGGTCCTTAATTGGTTTGTGTGATATGTCTGTGTTGGTACTTAGTGAAGGACTGAATTTCACACTAAAGGCTTATTTCTAGTAACCCTTAACTCAGGCTAAGTATCCCTCTGTCCCTTGTGCATAGTCTCATCACAGACTGATTTTGCCAGAGTAATTGCCTTTGTTCTACAATTCTAAATCCTTTTCTCTGTATTTTTTATAAAAGCACAAAATAATCTTTTTTTTCTAGATCATCTAAATCCTTGGATTGGTTAAATTAATTCTAACTTAATTCTACTATAGGACAAGCTAAGAAAAGCATCTGTGTGAATTAGAAAGCCTACCTTCATTGTTTCCATTTTGCATTTAGACTTTGAAATAACAACTTGTGTCCTCTCAAATGACGTGGTTCAGACCTGTTACAATGAGGAAGACCTGTTGTGAGGCACAGAATTTCAAACAGTCCCTGTCACAAAATGATCGGCGCACCGCCACAGAATTCCTTAGCAAAAGTTACTTTGGAAGTTGTCATTAAGTACCATTCCTCTCCTTTTAATACAAGACAGTGTCCATTATAACCAAAATATTTAGTCATCCATCCATTCAACAATTTTCTTGCAAATCACCTTTACTAATCAATACCAAGAACCAAATTAATTAAATTTAAAACATTGAGTAGCTCTGGAGCTTCACATATGAGTACATTTAAATATCCTGTTGATTCATCATTCAGTGCTCTTCATTAAATGAAAATGGCTCGATAACTTTCATTACCTAGAAAAATCCAGTAATAATTTTAGGAAGCCAGTGCTGGCTCTTTAGGATCACATAACAAGAGATACAACACTGAGGTGTCTAATGGTGTATAATTATCTTAAACATCTTCATCAAACCTTGGGTTTCATTAACGGGGTACTACTGAGTAATCCAGGCAATAGGCTTGGCCAAATAATGACTTCCGCAATTAAAACAAATACATTTTGATCACACTATTCAAAATAATTCCTGGAAGATATATTAGGCATAATACAGTAGGCATATACTCAGAACACCTGGAAAGTGTTGTTTTTCTACTGCCCCTTGGGCATGAATCAACTGGCAGCCAAAATAGTAGTAATTTAAAAAATTGTTTTCATAATTTTTAATAATTTATGGATTATTGTGGAGTCTTTCAAACTGCCTCTCATATATTAAGCACAAATGTTTAAAAATGTTTTAAAAAATGTTGCATATACTTTCCAGGGACTCCTTCTGCAGGTGTTCTTGCTGAAGAAGGTCAATTTGGTAAACTAAAAATAGCAACAATTAAGTTGTGTTCCACAACTTACAGACAAAAAGAAAACAATACAAATGTAATGTAAGAAACCTGAACATGAGAACTAGGATATGGAACTGTGTTGCACACTGCTACCTGACTGCATCTGTAAACATATAAATAAAATACAAATGACTGGAGTAAAAACAAGTATGTTATTTACTAATAATTTTCAAGTCAGTGATGATAACAGTGATAACTACGGTTTGAAATGCTTTTCATTATTTGAGCAAAGTTTAAATAACTACTTTATGGTCATTCTTCTACTAATTCACTAACTGATTTCAACAAATTTCATTTCAATATGAACCTTGTCATTTGATATATACCATAAAGAGGAAGAAAAGAAAGAGTTGAGGAAATATAAATGTCTCGTTTTGAAGAATTATAACTAGCTCTTCCAGCAGAACGTGTCATGATTAAGTAGTAATGATCACTTTGAACCATTGCTCTGTGTGCTCATCTGCCAGCAGAGATTTAAGCCACTTTTATGTCATGCAATGGTAAATTATTCTGGCAATTCTCTTAGTGCTTTATTTCCCACATAATTCTACTGTATTCTAGGAAAAATAGTTCTTCTCATTCTGAATTACAAATCTAAACACTCTGGTATTGTTCACTTGATTGAATATGATAGTCTATTACGTAAAAAACTACTGAGAATTTTTAATCAGGTAATCCTTAACCCAACTGACTTAAACGCTTCAGACAGAGCTGTTAACGTCTGCTAGGTCAGTGCAGATGCTCTGCATGTGCTGTTAATTCATAAACTAAACCCCACTTTGAATCTGCTTAAAACCTGTTAGGAAAGCTGACTGAAATTCCTTTCCTGGGGAATTCCTATCTGATATTTTATGTTTAATTCACTCCACTATGCAAAAAAAAGAAAATCTGAATGCTCTCATAAGAGACTTAAATAGAGTGATATGACAGGAGATAGCTGAGGAACTGAGTAACTTACCCTGGAAATTTCACCTGATATAAACTCATTCTGTGCTAAAGACAGCTGAGACTGGTTGAGGTGTTGAAGGTATTAAAAGAAATGACTGTGGGATGTGGGACTATAGAAAGCACACTCCCATCACTTACATGTGTGATTATAACATCCCAAGCCACAGTTCATGGGAATTGTCCCTTTTTATGCAATCTCTTGAGAAGAGATTGACTCCATCATCTTTGCCATTGCTCTTCCAGTGGCTGTAGGCAGCTATTAGAATCTTTGCCAGATTAAACAAGTGCATCTCCCTCAACCTAAGGGCTGCTGCTCTGAGTCCCTCATGGTCTGGCCACCCTGCAATGGATCCACTGCAGTTTGTCAACCTCCCTCTTGATGTGGAGGGCCTGAACTGGGTGCAGTGTTTGAGGAGCAGCCTCAGCAGAAGGGAGCAGACATATATAATGTAGCCCAATTTGGGATTTGTCTTATCCATGCTAAGGGGCACTGGCAGCTCATGTCAGTCTTGTATCCCCTGTAACTCCAAATCCTTCCCAGCAGGGCTGGCTGTCTCTTGGCTAACAGGTTCCTGATCTATACCTGTACAAAACTTTGTGCTTCACTTTCTTCATATTTAGTAGGTTTATGTCAGCCAGATTCTGAAGTTTTCCAGATCCTTCTGCGCTGCTGCAGGAGGCTTTTTGTTATGTCCCACCCCTATTAAGTATCATCTGCAATTCGGCCAATTATGTACCTGCATCATCCGGATCACTGACAAAGACATTTGACATAAACAGGACTTTCTAAACATCCTAAAATGAACTGAACTATTGTTCATTTGTTGTCTGTATTCAGTAAAAATCAGAATCAGCATCTTCTTTTGTATGTAAATTTACACCACCCAGTACACATATACAAATATTCCTACTCATCATACACCATAGTCACACATTCACAAATAAAACTGAAACGCAATTTTGCCCATTTATCGGCTATACCACTCAGATCCATTCTAGTCATGTCATAATGTACAAAAGAGGAGCCTGGTGAATAATACTGTAGGGAAAAAAAAATCTGTATTTTCTTCCCAGGTTAGGCAGAAGGCAAGCAGGCATTTTCAGCATTGTAATCTTGGAGACAGGTACCTCAGATCCACCTGCTTGCTGAAGCTTGCCAGACCACTGCAGTTATTTTGCACAATTCTGTCACTTCAGCAAGCCAGCATGCAAATCCTCCCTGTTGCACCTTATGTGGACACACCTGCCCAGTTCAATGTCAAGCACGAAACAGAACAATGGGGGTTTCCTGCAGTCAAAAATAAAAGAGGACTTAAGCTTGAAATGTCTGGCTTTAGAATACCTTCCAAGAGCTCTCTTGTGGCTATCTCAAATTCTAGCAAAGGTTTGTTTCTTAAGAAAATTATTTTATAAAAATCATTTTTATACAGCAGGAAAATGGGAAGGATCTACATCTACATAATCCATTTTAGTTACCAGTAAGCATTCATTAATATTAAAATGTCTATTTGGCATCCTTTTTCCAGTCTTGTATCTTCTGCAGAAGACATATATGTTATATGCTGAGAAATATCAAGTCTCCTTATAATGAAAATTTTAATAGGCTATAAGCCTCAAACCTAATGGGTTATAGAGCAAAGAGATCTTTCCCACAAACACGACTGCTAAAATAAAACAAATCTTATTTAATATAAAATTGCATCACATGCATTAAATGTATATTAAAGGAGCATTTTAAGGCTTTTTTTTCATAAGTGGCAGATGTTATGAATAATAATCCATAAAATCCTCTGAATTCTAAAAAAGTGTATTACATAAAACTTTCATTTAAATCTTTCATAGTGCTCAAACACACTGAACAGTGATAGTAGTAAAACACTACTAGCAAACCATTAGAATTAACTGAAGCAAAATTTGATATTTTAAAAATCATTTAAAAGGATAATACTTCTCCCCATAGATCTCTTTACTACCCTTTATGTAAGCTAAACAAATACAGCTACCTACTAAATTACTGCAATTTCTGTTCCACAAACCGAAGTGTATGTAAATTTCTCTGAAAAAAAAAAAAAAGGAAACATCTGCCCTTTAATGTGCAGGAGAATTTAATAGTTTCACCTTAAAAAAAAGAGACTCAGTAACAATGACCTTATCCTTTTTATCGTTAGATATCTTGGGGGAAGAAAATGAAACAACACAAATAAAATAAAGTTTAGTGGAAAACTAAACATCTTTAAAAATACCGTCCCAATAGATCTTAGTTTACAGTGGATCAGCAGTGCTTAAGGATGAAGACAAGAGCAAGCTATAAACTGCTTCAATAAAAGTCGATTAACCCCTGCTTGCTGCTGCAGCCCCTCTGCCAACTGTGCAACGTGCACCAGGACCGTGTAGCTCCAAGAACTAAGCAGTTAAACGAACACTGCCAGGATAATTACCCACTGAGACAATAACAATCACTAATGCATATGCAGAACCAAATCTTGCGCTGGTGTGTGACTTTCAAAAACATGATGTATAATACAACAGAAGCCGTTTTCCGGACATCTCCTGCTAATATCCCCAGGCTGGGAGACCTGTGGAAAGATATAAATCAGGCCTATTTCAGGTTAGGATACTGCATATGAATGATGAACACTTCTTCCCTCAAATTAACCCAACTCAGTGAAGAAAACCAAACTTGTGGAGCTAGAGATGACTAGAAAATATTTTCCTTGCTAGAATTTTAATGTGAAGGTATCACTTCTCTTCATTAAAGTTATTGAACTGGAATGCACTGCAAGAAAGCTAATGGTTTCAGCAAGTGTTTTTGAAATGCTAACTTTTGTTTAAAGATCAGCCAAGTAGCATAAAATGCTTTGCTACACAGCAATTAATTTTAGGTGCGTATCACTTCCCACAGCAATTCTACACCTTACATTTGCAAAATGTGTTTTCAGAAAGTCAGGGCTCTGCCAAACCTGATTCTGATACAGCTTTTACTTCATGAAACTCCCACAAAGAAATGAGCCATGATGGCACTATATTCTTTCAGTCACAAGTAAATTATCCCCTCTTCTAGACACAATACAGCAGTGATTTAATTTTGAACAGCAGTACGATACAATAGAAAGTGGAAATAAATAAGTCTGCTGGATGAATTGGTTCAGACAGAACTGCATTACACAGCCACCTGATCAGGGTTTAAGAGCTGATTTAGTGCCACACGTTGTCTACACATAGCACCTAGTTTGGAATATGTTAAAAACCCAGGGAATTCCCTACCTGTAGTTTTGAGCACCTTAAATTTGCGTTTTATCTAATTTTAACCACTTTCATCTATGAAGTACTCTCTGATTTCACCTGGGTATTGGTAGAGTGCTACTTGCTGAGTCACTCATTTTCCCACTCATCAGACTCCTGGATTTCCATTTGCATTTTCATCCGTGCCCTCTCAATTGTCTTCTCTGATCAGTCCTGGATTTGGTAATACACATAAATGATATGCTATTTTGTAAGTTATCTGGAGTCTGAATCTAACCCCTTATCATGCCTGAAAGAGTCTATATGGAGACAACAGAATCATTTTAAGTATTTGCTTTAATGTTTTGAAACAGTCCAATTCTTCTTTGCTTTACTAAAGGGTGATGAAAATTCATCACTGATGCCTGAAAATGAAATGCACAGTCATTAAGTTGTGATCATACTGGAAACACCACAGCACCCGGAGACTGTGCGACTAAATATGTACAGCAGAGCAAACAACCAAGGAGACTGCAATTAAAAGAGGTTAATATTATGTTGGCTCTTGCTAATTTAATGCTCACTACAGCAACAAATACCAGACTCACACGCCTCTGCTCCCTCGCTGTTGAGATAGACAAGTCTCAATTCTCAGAATACACAAGAACAGTTTGTGACTCACTTAGAAAAGTGAATGTGAATGAATTAATCTGGTGGGTATTTTGCTCCTACAGAACTCAAATACC
This sequence comes from Rhagologus leucostigma, assembly GCA_013397725.1. Classification (NCBI taxonomy): domain Eukaryota; kingdom Metazoa; phylum Chordata; class Aves; order Passeriformes; genus Rhagologus; species Rhagologus leucostigma. The sequence continues at coordinate 454,339 of VZTD01000486.1, forward strand.
ATACTCTTCCCTTGGATGTTTCAACCTGACCCCAATTTAGATCAACGGCACTTTATGTGTTTCCTACTTAGATCGATGACACCACATAAACGTAGCTGAAGGAATCAATTTCTTGGCACTTCTACACGTATTTCACAGAGTTAATGAAACATAACATAAAAGCAAGCTACATTCTGAAACAAAGAGGTAACAATTTGGAGCACTTTCACTAAAAATCACAGATTTATCCTTCACTGCAGAGAACACAGTACAGTCTTTTCCTGACTCAGCTTCTAGTCCTTGTGATCCTTTCTTTGGAGTCTATTCCAGATTTATTCACTGCTCATCATTAATGGATAATTACTGTGCCCATCAGTATTTACAACCACTACTTTTTTCTGATGCAGATACACCTCTCTGTAGTTTCATCTTATACCAGAGAATTTGTTGCCTGCTGCAGAATTAGACAGAAGGTTGAGAATTCATTTTCCTTGACCTCACTCAGGATTAATTTGACCCAAAGAATTCAAAAGTACTGGTGAAGATTGTAAAGGTATTAATAAATCCAGTACAGTAAACTCTGACATGGAAGATTAGCTTTTGTCTCAGTCTAAACGTCGAGTCTAAAACGTTGCTCTAGGTAATACTTGCACAGGCCTCAGAAGGGCATGAGGTTGTAATTAAAAGCAGCACGTGACCTCTACAAGAAATCCCAGCATAAGAAGATTTCTGCATATAGTAAGATTGTGGTAGGAACAAAAAATAAAGGAAAAATATTTTTTAAATATCTCATATAATCCTTTTATTCTATTTTCAGAAGAAACAAGGCAAAATTTATGTCTGGAGGACTGAGAATTTTAGGCACACAGTTTCTCTTGGGTATAGATCTCTAGTGAAAACTTTGAAGATGCTTTTGCGCAAGTTTTGGCAGATGACTAGGAGTATAAGGTCTGGTATTTAAGACAGTCTCAAGGAAGTCATCCTTTCAGCCAGTTTCAAATTTTTACACACCTGTTTGCCTTTAGGACACACTGTCAGGGATTAGGTCAGGAAAGTATCACCACAGAAACTTCTAAGCTCTTCCTGAGTGATGTGCAGCGTACCTTTGTCTTCTCTTGACTTCTCCAATAAACCTGGGGTTCAGCACAAAGTAGGAAAGCCTTGTCACGCCCTGGCTCATGCTTGCTGCTCCCTGACATACAAGCCGTGGCGCCCCACATCACTGCTAAGGCTGTGACTACTCCTCCTGGGACTGCACAGGCAGCAGATGGAACTTTCTGGAGTAATGGGAAGTTCCAGCCCCACCGCAGACAGGGCAGGAGTTTGGCTCAGAAAGGTCACAGCCATGAGCTAGAGGAGTGAAGGTAGTTCAGTACAGATCTGAGCAGAGACAAAATGGCAGGGCAGGCAAAGAAAGCAAGAAGGATATGTAATGAAAATACAGTGTGAAAAATGCATCGCGTATTTTGGAAATTATAATAATACTAAATCATGTGGGAATGAAACCCAAGAAGCTGATAAAACATAAGCATTAAAAAGAAGAAATTTATAGCTTCTGTGTTTTGATCCTTATTTGCTGTATCTGATTTGCTGTCTTTCCTGATAAATTTAACATTCTTGTTAATGCTGACTCTACAAAGTGCTGCCTTCTGTTAAGCTTCTATGAGAGATTAGTAAATTAGAAAAGGTGAGGAAGCAGGGTAAAGAAACACAATCTTCCCTGTTTTCTGTACTACAGTCATTTCCCCTTAGGTGAGAAACTCACTGGCTTTCCTCTATGTCTTATACGTGGGGACAACGCCCATAAAGAGTTAAAGGATGAAAATAGATTTTGGAGAAAATCTAATTTGGTAGAGTATCAAGTAATTAGATGGTTTTCCAAAGAGTGAATAATCTTCTTAATTGCCAGTGGGTTTCAGGGCACAAACTAGATTTCCAATGGAAATTTTTTAAGGACTTCAAAGACTGATGAATTCTTTGCTTAGTCTTCAGTATATCTGAAGTCAAAAAGTAGGCAAAAGAATTCAGCTATTGGCATGAGTGCTAACAACCAGAATCATGACATATTTCCCCCAAGAGATATATGAAGAGTAGCAAGAGAAATGTATTCTTATAGCACAGTGGGATGACCAGGCATAATTAGCAAAGGACTATATAGACTTAGTTCCATTTAATGTTTAATAAATCTTATCTTAAAAATATTCCTCTGGTAGCTGTGCCCGAAAGATGCTGCTAGCTGCAGTTTTGGAAGTTCTTTTCCTTAAATGCCATTTCCGAAAACATTAAGGTCTTTGATACTGAAGTTTCAGGGCTGAGGCTGTGATGCTTAGTGAAGGACTTGTAGCAGCACTACAATTGCTAAGGTTGCAATGTCTGCTGGGACTTTACTGAAAGCTTATAAATTGTTTAGAACACAGTTCTGTGAGGATCCAGATGTGTCTGTGGAAATTCTAGGAAATCATTTAGATCAGATTAAACCCAAGGGAGTCAGTTGAGTTTAACAATGCTTTTCCATGGAAAGCTCAAACATTTCCTAAACAAGATAAAGATTAAGTAACTTTGTTATAATCAAGGAAATCTGTCAGTAATGATGGATAGGATCATACATGCACGAGTCCATAGGTTTCCAGGAGTAGGGAGAAATGTTACTGGTAGTAGGAAACACACTTTCCAGGTATCTGGAATGCAGATTGATGGTGTTGATTAACTCACATGTATCAACGGGAAATAGAAAACTGTTCCCAGCAGCCAGCTCAAGTTAGGAAAATTGATGACAAGGTGGTGAAGGACAAAGTGAAATTTCATCATCCCCAACACCACATACGGACATGTTCCACCAAGAGACCCTCATAAGTTTTTTCTGCACCTTTCTCCTTGAGATACCCTATAAGCTTATTTCAGAATATGCCCCCAATTGTCAATGGAGAGCTATGCTTTTGGAGCATAGGAAAATGGTTTTTCAGCCTCTCATCAATTATTTTCTCCTATTGATTTTGTCTTGATTCAAGGGGAATGTATTCATAGCATCAAAGCAAATTATTAGCTGTGTAAAATCTCTCACATAGCTGAATTAAAATCCAGTTGGGAGGAGTAGTAAAATAATTCTGTGTCAGCAAGTAATTTGGATTCCAATGCTACAAACATATTCTCTTGTTTTATCTACCTCCTTTTTGTTTTGGTGGGTTTTTTTGGTTGGGGGTTTTTTTGTTTGGTTTTGGTTTTGTGGTTTGTTTTTTGGGTTTTTTTTGGTATTTCAAGGAAAAATGCCCCTTCAGAATTACAAATTTGGGAATAATTTAAAACATTCAGGGTAGGTCAAAGCACGTCTACTGGGAATGCCTTGCACGCTTCCCTTTTTCCAACTTTTACATAACTAAATTCACAGGAAGTCTGAGAAAAAATAAGATTAGGTCAAGTTTTTTTTCTGTAGATTTAACTGTGGCTACAATTATGCTACAGGTTTGTACACCTGCCATTTTTAGGTTTTCTCTTCCCAAAAGGGCAAATTGTATCAACCATTTGGTTTTAGCTGCACGAATTTTAGAACTACAAAACCAACAGACCTTACTGGATTCTTTTGAAGTAGGAACACTTCCCAGCACAGTGGAGAGCCAGTAGCAAAAGCAGCCAACATGTTACTATTTGATAGCCAGTGGAGTGATGAAAGCAGCACTTCTAGAACATAAAACTTTCTAAACAGGGATTACTTGGCTCCTCCCAATATCAAACTTAATCTGATTAATACTGGAGAGAAAAACACAAGATAATATCTCTTCATTTTTAGACAAAAGCGGAACATATCTGAGTGAGAATACAAGAAGAAAAAATTGTTTTCCTGGTTGATCAGAATGGAGAAAAGTATCAAAGTATTAGCTTAATTATGGAGCAAAACTATTTAACAAAATAACTAGCAAATATGAAATTTAATTCAAGCACATATAAACATTGCTCAAAACAGGGATTCAGAAAAGATTTTTCAGGACTATCAAAATAAGTTGCAATAGGGAGTCATCTTTCTGAGAAGGTCCCAGAGAGCCCCAACAGTGCCCCAGGAACTCAGTTGTGTAAAAACCTTTGACTCTGCACCCTGACAAATGTCACTCCTAGAGAAGCCTGCGTGGAATTACATATGAAAAGAAAATACAAATGGCATTTTGTTCAACTCATTTGGGGATGAACTCTGAGAAACCAAAGATGAAGTGATAGGTTTGTAAGACACCTTTTCCCTCCATATATTTTTGTGAACTGTGGGACCCATCCATTGTATAAGTGGAAATTAGATTGTGTTCCTCCATAATGAGAATTCTGTTCAGGGGAAAACCAATGCATCTTTTTGTGAGGAAGCCCTGTGTCAGCCTGATCTTATGTCTCCCCAGTTCAATAGAAATGATGAAGATACTGTGCCATGGATTAGCCAGGAACAGCTAGCACACAAGTCTGGTTCTGTGACATGAGGGAAAGGGAAACCTTTTTACTGAATAACAGTTTGGAAGAAAAATCTGCAAGAATCTGTAACCTCACTGAGTTCTATTTCCTGCCTGTCTTCTCTCCCCTTTCATCATTTATATGCCCCTTCAAAGCAAGGCTTACAGGCTCTATTTGAGTAACGTTTATTATGGCCTGATGAAGTTGCTTTGTAAAGTGAGATAAAAAGGAGAGAATAGCAGAGGTTACTGAGATGGCTAGATAGGCAATTATTTCTATTCATATAACTAATCTTGCACTGCAAGTAATCTTCAAAAACCACCATTTACCTAAATTATCTGAACCAATTAGCAACATGAATGTTTACTTAAACTAATCTAGCAGAAAAGCTTGCCCCTGAAAAAAAATAGAAAAGATACTCTTCATATACTGTCCTCACACATACCCAGTATTTACATTATTTAGCCACTCTCCAGGGAAAATCAAATCTTTAGAAGCTATCTCTATAAAACTAGCAGGTTTTAATGTTACCCTTCCCTTGGGTCAGTCCCTGGATTAGCACTGAATGCTGCAGCTTCAAAGACTAAGGAGCTGACAGAATCATCTTTAATATCATCCTCCTCTACATCTGTATTCATTAAGAAGTTCTACACCTTGCAAATCTGTTTTCACCCATCTAGAATAGTTAGAGGCACAGAAATAATCTGATAAAATATAATTTTATTTTCTACTAGTACATAAAATTTTATTGGCAACCTATAATAACACACCTAATAAAATCTACCATAACAAATGACAAGATCACACAACATTATCACTGACCAAAGGCAAGAACCAATAATTTGCCCTTCAGTCATTTGGTAAGTCTATTTATCAGCATGGTCATGCTGAGTACTTCAAGAATGCTTTATTCAGACATACACTAAGAAATTTTGACTGTTTTTTCACAAGATCTTATGAGCCATTAATTTCACATAGCTATTTATTTTACTGTCATGAAGAAAGTAGTGTATCAGATCCCAAAGAAGACTTTCATGCACCTTGTTCTTGCCACTCTGTACAGCTACCTACAAGAACATGGGAGGTGAAAGGGGGAATCCAGAACAAAGACATATTTTCAGAAATCTTCTTTATAGGCCTAAGAGAGCTGGACAGAGAGAAGCAGGGACAGTAGCTTCTTGTGTTCCACCACCTAACTGGGAGTCCTGCTGCCGCTTGGGACTGGGACACCTTTAACAGCCCCATGGGGTGTTCATGAGCTGTACAAGACTTGGAAATCCCAATCCTGCCTCCCTGGCTTTTTTAGTTTTCTAAAGCATTTTATCAGTGAAATTTTCCATTGTAATGCTGATCCCCTGACTATAACCCTAAATTAGATTTTTTTTTTCCAGTGGGTAAGGCTTATTTCAACTCAGCCCTGTAGACTTTGTTATAAATATTACAAAACCCAATATGATCCTTGAAATACTGAGTTCTATACTAAGGATAAGTTACAGTGATGTCATTTGCTGTCTCAGAATTAATTTACTTTTATTTCTAACATTAGCATTTGTATTTATATATGTTTTCATTTTGTAGAAGCTTTTGCAGGAAAAGTACAGAAGTTCTTTTTTAAGTCAAGATCTATATTAAGATCTCTTAATACATCTTTTTTTGGTCCTCTCAATATCAAAATATTTAAGATGCTTATTCATGGTCTGATTTTCCATCTCTGTATTTAACTGGAAGAATCACAATTGCTGCATTAACCCAGAATCATGTGAACTGGCTCATAAAAATGGATGGCGTGATCATATCTGGAATTTACACAGGACCCTATTCAATAAAGCATATTCTGCCCTTACTGTAATATCATCCTCCAGAGCTTTAAAGTCTTTCAAGTGGAATAGAGATGTTGCTATAATGACAGTGAATGTAATGAGATTAAATGTAGTTGGGAGTCAAGGTAAACGGCCTTACATCAGAAAGAATGTAGTAACACGGATCCTTATAATGAAGACAAAGGATATTACCAGCACATTTTTGCTACATTTCTTTGGCAAAGCAAGGCCACAGCAGGACATGCTATGTAATATGAATACTGTGTTCCTTTCAGTATTTCACATTTAATAAAACCTGCATGCTTTTAGACATAAAGGAATAACTAAAAAGAAGTATCTTCAATGAGTATTAGGATCTGTGTTAGCAATGGTAACATCCCTATAAAACCCTGACAATCTGTTTTATTTAGGAATTAAAAGAATTTAATGTAAGAAATTGCTTTAGAATTGGGATAATTTTTTGCTGTTAAATCAAAATAATCACAGGGGAGAATTCAAGGCCCATTCTGAGTCTGTCCAACAAAGGACATGCACACAGGTTTGCCCTAAGCTTGCACATTATTATTCAGACTTTTATTTCAATAGTAAAGCCCAACTGGTTCTAGAATTTACTTTGATTCTATTACTTTTAACATTTCTGAAAGAATTTATTAATAATTTCACCCTATTTAATTTGAGATTCTACCTTTCAACACACGAAATTAAAAGAGATGCTCAGGAGTCTTATTTATCACAGAGGTCAGCAAGGTCACAGATTGTTATCAAGCAACTAGGGATCTTTGAAATAATATTAGCTTTAATGTTAGCAATGTCTGTCTTAAAATGCTAACCTACACCGGGAAATAAGCAATAAAATATGACAATACAAGGTTCTGAGAGGTATGATTTTTTCTAGCTATAGCAAGTCACATACCAGTGGTTTGTCACAGCAATACTGTCCTATTTACATAGAAAAGATTAGTTAGTAAACAGAACTTCCATGAAAATTTTTGAGTGGTTGTTTTGCTCCAATTATTTATTTCAGCTATTAAAATCAATAGTTGCTGAAGGTGAGCTACTTCAAAAAGAGTAAATGGATTTAAAAGATAATTTGACATCAATATCTCCTGATTAGCTTTAAAAACATAAACCCTAAAATCATTAAGGCCCACATTTCCAAAAGCCTCAGATGCAATACATTCCCTAGAAATGTACCAACGGTGGTAAATGAAAATTAGCTCTCTCTGCCTGTGAATAGCTACCTAACTCTGTAGGTTTTTTATACGTGCAATGGCCAGGAGATTCACACAGTAAAATCCCTAGGGAGTGAAGGTGGATTGCTGCAAATCCACCTTAATCAGTTCTGCAATTTATGTGCCTAAGCATCCTTTCCCATCTACCTGATTACAAAGCAAGTTTTTGGGTAGACTTCTCCCACTCAGCTGAAATAAAAAATGGGAACAGCAGTATCAACATAAGCAAAGTGCACAGTGGAACGTGTGCACCGCATGACAAGGACTTATTTAGGAGCTGCTTTTTAAATTAGCAGTATGCTAATGTTTATGATTTTTTCAAAAGACCTTAATTAATACATAAAACCATTTGATTGTGAAAGGAAAACAATAAAAAAGAGTTTAGCCTTAACAGATTATAGTCTCCTTCTGCTGCTGCGAGTATAGAGGAGCATGAAATGAAAAGCTCCCATTCAGGTACTGCACAGGGTAGTGCCACCAGCACCAAGTAAACAAACTGCTTTGAAGTCCTGATGCTGATGTCATCTTTGGTTAGCAAAGAAAAGAAACCAGCTCAAACCCTTCCACATTTCTGTCTTTTTGATTTCACCTTCTGCAAAGCAGCTTGGAAGGTTTCTGTCTTTTGAGATGCTGCAAGATGCCACACGAATTTGTTCGCCCTATCCAGACAGAGCATCCATAGGTCATTACAGACTACGCTGGTAGCAGAATGAAGGGCAATTCACGTCAGTAATCACCCAGCAAATCCTTCTCTGAATCTCAGCAGAGCTTGCAATTCACACAGCTTTCTTTGGCCCTGCTATTGAATTTTTGTTAATCCTAACAAAAGCCAAATTTATTCTGTCTTCTCAGAATTGACATCACTTTCTTAAGGTTAACAAACTATCATTCTGTTTAATTTTCAGCAGAGCTGCCTTATTACAGAATGTGTGGTGTCAGACTAAAGACGCTTTGTTGCATTGGTTTTCTTGTCCATGAAATGAGACCTGTGATGGTAACTTGGCATGGCTAATGTAACCAAAACCAAGGCATTTTGAGAGGAAAAGTGTAATAAAAGTTTTAAAGCTCAAGAATGTGGACAGAACCATCAGCACCTCGTAGGTAGCTAAGAAATTCTATACAATGGCCTGATCAAATAATTTATCCAAATATCTTACAAATATTGTCAACACATGACAACCTCAGTAAAAACAAGTTTGACTTTTGTAGCAGCACAGGAGTCCTGAAGTCCCTGTACACAAAGCATTTAGTGTGAAATCAACTTGCAAAGCCCAAGTTCTCTATATTATCTGAGTCTTCAACAAAACTTGCTCCTGCAGAGACCCTCCTCTTTGACATTCTACTGCGATCAAATCAAATTGAAAGAAATGAGATTACAAAAGCCTGACCTATTTCCAATCCATGTTCAAGTGATGTGAAGTACTACAACGTTATGGAACCTGAAGAGGATTTTTGCAGCAGTGTTTATATAGTCTTCTGTAGAGAGCCCTTACTGTTTGCAGTCTTTCATAATAAACTTTATAATTTGAAGCTGTAAATAAGTGTAGGTAAGTGTTAATAATGAAAGAACAGCACAATTTAAGAATTCAAAGATACCGTCAGGGCACTATTTATACAGGAAGCTCAGTACTAAATATTCAGATGATGACAGTAAGGGATGGAAATTCTGCCTACCTTTAAAATTAAAGATGAAAAAACAGAGTACATCAATGCTGTTTCTCGACAAGTGAGGATCTGAGGGACACACCTCTTACTTGTTGGAAAAATCGAACTTTGTAGAAGCTCTTTGGAGGTGAGAACACTTTAGCTCAGAACTAAGCGCAGGATTTCCTCTACAGCTTGCCTCTCTCTCCAAACGGCTCTTGTCACTCCTCCCAGAAACTCTTCAGAAATTTAATTTAGCAATATAGACACTGAGAAGGTCAGAAGAGGGGCAGATTCTGGGGTATTCCTATTTCTAATTTTTGGTTGTTTCTCAGAAACCATGGCAATAGTGATCAAATAAAAGTGAAGATTATATTGGACAAAAAGAGAAGTTGGAAGTAACTTTATTTCTATCACTAGTGTTTGCATCTAAGAAGATTTCAGCAAAAAGAGCCTATTATTACTCTGTTCCAACTGAGTAAATGCTTTAAAATCCTGGCATGTTTCTCTATTTTGTAAGTAGGAAAGAGTGGCAATATTTTATTCCATAAAAAAGTAAGATTCAGAGAGGTAAATCTGAGCCTTATTGAGAAATCAGCATGTGGAATAAAAATTGCCAGTAGTCATCAGTTGTGTTTTATAATGACTTTGGGGAAAAATTTTTTAAAAGAAGAGAAATAGAGAGAGAGATTCAGTACCTCCTGTGTTGCCTGACGCAAGTCTAGGATGAAGTGACTCATTTGCGTGTTTTCTTTCTTTTGAACCTGGTGAGTGTTTGTTCCCATCTCTGTTCTCACAATCATCACTGCTATCTCCACTTCACTGGAAGATGTACATTTAGAAATCCATAATTTTACTCCTTTTTTTTTTTTCTGTGTTGGTGGTAATTATCATAAAATAAGCAAGAAAAGTACTAAGAAGTCTTTCTTCTTTCACATATAAAGAAGAAGGCTTCTTGTAGGAAGATGTCACATTGACCCTGGCAGGGCTTCAGTAAGCAAAGCTCAAGGAAGAGACAAGCAGGTTTGGAAGCTGTCTGTTGAATAAAAGATTGGGGTAATTTTTAAGAATTCAATAATTTTCAGAAATGCTTGTTCAAGTTTGCTTACATATTTTCCCCTTACCTTTACATAAACCAAAATTATGAACAGACAGGATAAACACCTATGGAAAAGGGTAACTAATATGGCATGCTGGTGTTCCTTGTGGCAGCAAGGCAAGTGTTCAGTGAGATACATCTACAAAACAGCCTAAGCCTTCTGAAGGCTGGTTCTTTCCAGCACGCTCTGAATGTCAGAGCAGGTGAGACCCATAAAGTGTTCTGCAGGATAAAGTACTCTCAGAAATACCTCAGTAAGGGGCAAAGGAATCTTCATAATACTCATGAAAATGAAATGGGGATTTGTAGATCTCACTCTGAACATTTCAATTCCTTCAGCTCTGTTGGATTCCATCTAAGGAACAATTTGACTTTGACTTTCCTGTGGACAAGTCACTGACATGCTCTTGCAATCGTTTGCGAGAATCATTTTCAACTCACTTATAACTGCATGCCTGATGGGAACACTTAGGTTTATGATCAGAAGATTCACGCCAAATAAATGGCAAGAACCACACAAGCAAAAGCCTTGTCTGCTTTGAAGAGCTTATGTAGCTTTAACTTTGGTATCAGCAATAATACAGAACAAAATGGCAAATCCCAGTGGAACCAACACAACCTCCGTGTGCAGATACATCTGAATTAGTCCAGTAAAGATACAAAGACTGAATGGTCCCATAACTTTCTGATAAGTCTCTAGAAATTTTGCAGTGCCTCAGATGGTGAAGGTATTTTATTCTACTCCCAAGAAACTGCTTTTTTGGATGATTTTAATTTTTTTAGGTATTTGTAGATACCGAAAAAATTAGAAATCAACATTTAAGGAACACTTTAGTATATTCTATAAAAATGGTTTGACTGTTATAAAGCAAAAGACTAACTTTTATTTTCAGTTGTTCTGCCTTTGGTTGGAAAGGGAACAATGACGTTAAGTCAACTGTAACATTCTGGATATCATCAGGTTTATATTAGTGAACTCTTCAAACAGACATTAGCACAGAGGCTAATTTACAAAAAAGTAAATGTTAGATGTAATTAATCCAGCAGCTACCTGTTCCTTGACTATTCTTTCTCATGTTGTATGCTAGAAGGACCAAACGGTAAAATTACTTGCAGCAATGTATATTTAAGGGTTTTTCTTGTTTGTTTCGATGTCAGAAGATCAGAACTGCTGCTCTTAAACTAACAGTATTGCCTCCAAATTTAGGCATTCATTTAGAAAGCTTTCAAATTCGTCTTACAGTTTTCAGTTTAATTTTCCACAGATTTATAATTTATTTCTGATTAGTTATAGAAAGGTATCAACACTTTCTAAATCTAATTTCAAACAAGACTTTCTGAGTATAACAGTCATGTCCACGTTAAAATTTAGGAAATATCAAGTCAATAAAAGTAAGTTTTGACTAAAATCTATTATATTCACACTTTATGCATGTTTGTGTGTCTGACCTTTTCTCTCATTCTAGAAACTTCTGCTGAGTTAGAATGAAATTCTGGCAGCATGGAAATCACACTGGGTTTTGCTGTGCATTTTAGTGATGCCATATTTCACTCAGCCTTTTTATAGCTCAGCTCTCATAACAACCATTTATATGCTTTTCTCCAGAAGGTATCTTTGTGTGTTGTGGGCTCTGAATCTGCCCTGCTGTCAGCAGTGCCCCTTCCACAGGAGAATAGAAGTCTGCTTGTCCTCAAGCCAATAAAACTCTGTTAATGACAACATTAATCTCTATATCACTTTGGAACTTCAGAACCAAGCAACAACAATTTCCCAGAGAACTGGAGAAATTTCATATTATTTGATTAAAAAATTAAAAATTCAACCCTCTCTCCCCAAAAAAAATCCAGAAGAAGGAATATCCACAAGCACATCACCATGACCAATAAGCTCAAATTAGTACAACATTGCCAATTATTCTATGTTTTGTACAGAAAATACATATTTCAATTATAATTTTTCTGTAATTGTATTATGTTGAATATGCTTCCATAGATATCTCCTAAATAGTCCCACATTAATTATTCAAGCAGAGTGAAATAAAAAGAGAAAATAGGACACAGGCTGAATTGCAAAATGGGGATTCTAGTTTTTCATCATCTGCAGTTCTTCACAGTTCTGCCTTTGTTGTGTGATTTGTAGACACAGAGTCAATATTGTTGCAGGAGCCATATGCTCCAAAGGGAGTGCAGGAGGCAACACTGACTGTGTAGAAGTGAGATGCTGAGTCACTGCATTTTGAATAAGCTTCTTAGACAACACCCCCACAGAAACACTGGGAGGGTGGCGAGGCCCTGGCACAGGGTGCCCAGAGAAGCTGTGGCTGCCCTGTCCCTGGAAGTGCTCAAGACGGGGATGGATTTGAGTAACCTGGTCTAGTGGAAGGTGTCCCTGTCCACAGCAGGGGGTTGGAAGTGGATGAGCTTTGAGTTCCCTTCCAACCCCAGCCATTCTATGATTCTGTGATACACATATAAAACAGAAAAATTATTCTCCACAGTGAAAAAATATCTGGAAAAATGGTTAATTCTGCATGAGTTTTGTTACAGGAAAAATGAACTAGAGAAATAATATTTTAAAATTTATGACGCATTTTAGAATTGAAAACTCCATTTCTATTTACATTAAGATTCCTTTCATAAAGCAGGACACAGGAAAGCTATTCTCCACAACTAGCAGATCTACAGTCTGTCAGCAGTACATTCATTTCTCACCTAAATATATTCTGCAAATTCCCCAAATCAGGAAGGATAAAGGTGAAGTCCCAGAACAATATGAATTGAGTCTTATCTTGAGCAATACACAGGCACCCCTTGTCTTTGGTACATAAAGTCAGCACTGTGGCAAACACAGTCTACTAACAAGAAAAATGGAAGGACAGAAAAGTATGGGGAAGAGTTAAGGTACTGTTCAAAAGGAGTGAGATTGCAGTATTTCCCTCAATAATTAAGATGTACACTAAACGCATCCTCTAAAGTCATGGATGTAGACACTTGGTATGCACATGCATAGGACTAAATTTATCCTCAGTTATGTGGTGAAATAATTACACAGTATAATTTATGGATTACAGTAAGCACTAGAATTTAGCCTCATTTTATGTTCAGTGTGTAATTTGAAAAACTTTAGCACATTATATGATTTACTTCAAATGGAAGTTGCACAGAGCTTTAAACTCTCTAGTATATTTTCAACTGAAAATGTACTTACACTGAACCAAGGTTCATTTCTGCAGGTTACAAAGGAAAACAGAACCATGTAAGAGTATAACATTCCTTTTCCAGGAGCTGATTCCCATGTGTAGCTCACACTAACACCATAATATTTTTATTCAATAAATATATTTTCCCTTTTCCGGGCTTCAAGATAGTGCAAGGCTGTGCATTCATCACTGCCATGGTTTCACGTGTGTGTTTGTATATTCAGGCAGGTCCAGTATTTCAAACCCAAAGCATACGGTTATTTTTAAAGATTTTTATATTACTTGTTTTGGAGTAAAGAACAAAGAATGCTTCTATTTATTTCACATTTTGTGTGATAGCACGTAAACCAACTCAAGAGACTTCATTTTAAATCAAATAAATGTATAGCCTCTTAGGTGTTCAGAAATTATACGTTGTAAGCCACTAATTTCTTATATGTCATCAATCAGAGAATAGGCTACAATTAAGGATTAGAAAAATTGATACCTCTTTCTCTCATGTGTGTTTCTTTCATATTCTGAGTTGCTGAGTAACCCAATCTTAATTATTGCTTAGTATACTACTACCTCAAACAAGCGAAAACCAAAACCAATTCTAATTTTAGCTGGGAAGTGCCAAAATTCCAGAAAGATGTGTGTGCTTATTTTAGCAGGGTTTCTTTGCAGTCACTACAAAACACAAAACCATTCCTTCAATATTTCCTTTTTCAAACTAAGCAAAAATCTTGTCTTCTCCAAGGAATATTTCAATATGAAGTTTCCTTACTATGTTTGCTTACTATTTGCAAACCTTAGAACATGGCAACCTTTTCTCTAATTCTCCCAAAGTTATAAGAACTTAACTTCTTTTAGTTAATTACAGACAGAAAAGAAAATCCCATTTTGTGAACAGTTGAACAGTTATAAATACATTGCACCTGTGCGGGTCTTACGTACAGCAGGTGAACTATTCATTAATATGAAGTGCTACTATAATACATAACTGTTCTATAATAAACATTTCTTGTTGCACACACACGTGCATAAAAGGTTTCAACTTTGATAAAGAGAGGAGAAAATATCAGTGTTCTGTGCTGCTGAGGGAAAGATGTTTTATTCAGTTTGGTTGATCTAATCTATGTCAGCAGAAAAGCAGTGAAGTATAGAAAAAAGCACATAACATCTGCCTCACTTTGTTCCTCTCCCTCATTTCCCAGGTTTTGGCTGGGAATGAGAAGAAAACCATAATCATACAACTTAAACACTTAAAGGTAATTCTGCCAGGAAGCAGAAATACTTAGCAGTATATATAGAGATTATACTGCACATACATGCTACAGGGTAATCTTTTTTTTAAGAGGAAAACCACCTACCAAGTGTAAAACAACAAGTGCCAAAGAATAGCTGCTCCAGATTTAGATCTCAATGTACACTAATTAATACAGAGGGTCTCAGCAGCTATAGGTTAACTTTTCAAACAACACTTCGGAATTTATGGCAAATGATCAAAATATTCACCCCAGCTAACAAATATTCTTGTGTTCCTAAATGCAGGCAGCCCAAACATGAAGTGCCGTCACAACGAGATTTTTTTCTCATCCTGATTCAGTATTGACATTTTTGGTTGTTGGCATTTTAAAAGTTTTTAAAACTTTTTTTCTTAGAGCAACCCAAGAGCACAATTTTTTTAAATTTTCTTTTTAATAAGCTGTACCTTTACAAGCATTTTCTTCATTTCATTGTATAAATTTCCTGCTTAAATAGCACTATCAGAAGGAAAATAGAAACCTCTGTATAACTTTGACAACAATGTATCTTAATGCCTTTTCTCCTTGTTCTTGTGTCACTGATCAATAGACCCAAATGCCACGCATCCATCAAGCTACAGGGTTTGATTGCAAAAGCTGTCTTAGCTCACGCTTATCTCTTGTGTCCTACATGCCTAGAAATGTCACAGAGGAGGAAATCCTAACCCTACATATGTCAGCTTCTGTCAGATGAGCAGAGATCCTGAATGAGGGGTGTTTCGGTGTTCTTTTGTCTGTCATGAATAACTGGAGCAAAGTCCAATTCAAGGCAAAGAGAAGAAATAAAGACTCCTTGTTCCTTGAACTACTTTTTCTGTTAATTATGAAATCAGCTGCTGATTTTGCAATCCTAATTTGCAGCCTCATTTGGCTGCAACCTCCTAATGCTGCTTGATATTAATGGATACCATTATACTTGATACTGATTTATACTATTATAGTCTACAAATAAATCTCCCACTTTTCCAGATTTTTAGAAAAGCAGAGGGAAAAAAAAAGTGGGGACACATACACACACTTTTTAATCTCAAAAGTTATTTACAGAGAAATTAGAAACTGTTATTACGTAAAGCCAAAAAACTGCAAGATGTAAGAGTGCTGCCCCATTGATTTGTCTGTTTATCAAATGGAAAAAGCCCTCAGAGCTCCTGAAAACTGGTCATTTTCTCACACTCCACCTGAGGACACAGACAAAACTAACAGAGAGGAAAACATAAATGTAAATTGAGAGGGTTCTAGTAGGTTCTCCTCTTCTACTTGATACTACTGTTCAAGCTATTACTAGAGCCCAGATCAAAGCAGATTTAATTTTTAAGGGCACTGAATAGTCTTCCAAATGCCTTATTTTGTTGTGAGAGTTAATCACATATGTGAGTGCACCTGAAGCCTTGTGAGGTGAGTGCAGCTCAACAGTCTCATTGATCTCTGTAGGAAAGTCATTTAACCTCTCTTTCTCTCCTCTCTGTCAAAATCAGCAAGACAACATGCATTCATGTGATTCTTAAGAGACAGAAAAATGGTCTGTTTATTTATCAAAATCTGCCATTTTGATTCATATTCTTCTAAGTAACTTTGCCCATCATAAATAATTTAAAAGCTCATCTGTATTAGAGAGGATATAAACTGAAGTAGTAACACAGAGAAAATGAACATGTTAAGCCCTGTTCTAAGATATTCTTAAAGAGCTAGCTGAGACTGCTATCAAAGGTAACAAATTTTACATGGTTTAAGAATTAGGGCAAAACAAATTGAGAGCAGCATATTACATCTGTTTCAGCTGGCAAGAAAACATTTTGCTGCTTTCAGAACATGTTTTATGTGATGGAAAAACCCTGTCAAGTGTCCCAAGAGGGGGTTACAGTTTTGCTTCAAACTCTTGCCAATGAATAAATAAGGACAAAAGTCCTTTACCATTCGTGCAGCAGTGAACACGCTGTCAGCGCTGAGCTGGCAGCAAACAGGACACTGCTCCCACTGTTATAGAAGACACAAATTCAATCAAGTGATTTGCAAAAACGTTGGAAGAATTCCACCAAACCTGAAAATATTTATAAAACAATGTGAACAGTTGAGAGAAGTCACTCATCAGGCCCTGTATATCTGCAGTTAAAAGCCTTAACCATCTTCAGTGAGAGATCTCGACCCTTAGACAAATGAAGAGCTCCCTTAGAACAGTTTGTCCTCAGCCCCACCAGGTGAACTGTAACATCCTGCAATTTTTCAGGCTTGATTCTTATATAGCAAACCTCCTTTTGTGAGTGTTTCATGCTTTTCTGTGTTACCCTATAGTTGTAACAATAATATTCAGAGCAGAATTGAGCAATGGGCATCATCCTACACTTACACTGCAGTTCCTGCATCCTGCTCCACTTCCCTCTATCCCATTCTGTAACTGTTTTGCAGCTTGTATAGGATTTGCATGTGTTTATTCATTGCATCTTCATTTAAACTATTGACTGATAAGAACATTAGATCAGAATTTAAGAGAGATTTTCTTATTAATTTGCTTTAATTTAATATTTTATGCAAATTACTCAGAAAAAGGAATATTCTCCAAAATTATATTATTTGAAAAAGAATTATAATCAATTTTCTTTCAAGAATATTAGTTATTGAAAAGTTGTCTTCTTTGAAGATAGAAGAACTATTTATCTCTGTTGCTTCCTGGTAAAGATGAATTAATTTAGTTGTTTAGAAAAAGCTTTTCACATGTATATGGAAGTGTATTCAATTCTTTGTTGGTTTTTATTTTGATGATATAAAATAAGCTATTTTTCTTTCTGCATTCTGATACATAATTGTGTTTCCAGAACCAACTTATTTGAAAGCAATGAAATCAATTACACATCTCTTTTCAATGGAATGAATGTATAAGGCTTTTTTCAACATAGTAGATTCATCTTTTTGATAATCTCAATGTTCTTTAATTCAGTGAGAGATAACTGTACTTGCATTTTCTTATTAAATCAGTCCTTGAGCTAATATTTTTTCAGTTTTGAATATTTCAGATGTAAAAAGGATAGGACTTTTTTTGTTTGCTTATGCAAGAGTAAAATATCTTTATTTGTGTGAGAAACATCTTAATTAATATAAATACAGTTTTCACCAAAGGTTCTCAAATACTCAAAGGCAACTAAGCATTATACTTTGTTAACAAAGATTAATGATTCCAAAGTACACTGAGAACTACTCTTGCTGGTGTTGTACAGGCACTGTAACTGCTGGGAAATAATCACCCTTGAAAGGGTGAGGCGGTCTGAAGATGGCAAATATCCATAAAAACAAGAGCAAAGTCAAATGAGGGAAGAGCTGGCTCAGAGGGGTTGGTCAATCTCATGTCCTCGGAAATTTTGAAGACACCTGTGCATAAAGCCCTGGAAAACCTGGTCTGTCAGGGTTAACACTGCTTTGAGGAGGAGGCTGAACTAGAGATCACCAGGGGTCTGTTCCAATTTGAAATATCTTGGTCTTCTATAGAAACTCTCCACTTTTATTATTTTCCCTTATATTTTAATAATATTTCCCATAGAAGACTCACCTACAAGGTAAATAAAAATGTGTCTTTAAGGCTGTTGTCAGAAGATCTCACCCTTTTCCTATGGTGAGTTACAGACAGTTTTGCCTCTTGCACTACAGATCTGCAGTAGGGGGTTTGGTCTGTGGCTGCAGATACCTGTGAGCTCAGGCTGGGGTTTCTGCCCATTATTGTTGCAGATCTCTTAACACCAGACTTTTGATTTATAACCTTACCATTATTATTCTATAGTCAATGTCTTCCAGAGAATTTTTAAAACTGAAAAACGTTGAAAAGCCTTGCTCTAGAGAACTCCGGAAAGAAATTAGCTTTCTTAGTGAGCAGACCCTTATAAGCAAACTCTTTTTAAAGTTAAATTCCAGCTGTCTCTGAAGACAGGAAGTGAGGACACTGATCTTTTCACAAATAAGTCATACGGTGTTCTGCACAAGGCCATTTTCCAGACTGAGTCAAGTTTATCAGTGTACTTCCTTGACAAGCTTGCCTTGGAGAGAACAGGAGAAGTTCCATGGCAGTGGGATAACAAATACGTTATTTAAAGTTTCAAATTAAGATCTTCACTCTGCAAACAGAATCCCAATTTTATTTTCTACAAGAAGTCTTAAGTGACAGGGGATACAGATTTAACCAAGAAATGTGTTCACATAGGATTCTGATTGAAGAAACTCGAGATTAATGTTAGTTTGGATAATTTTATTTCATTACTGGCTGTATACTGAGATAGCTTCTGAATTTTTGTCAATAAAAATATCAAAGGTCATTTGTAGCAGATTCTCTGTGCTTGGATAGTTCTCTTCTCCCCTGGGAGCTAAAACATTATTTTATAGATTCATAACAGGGCTGGAAGGGACCTCAAGAGGTCATTTCATCCATCCTCTGTTCCAAGGCAAGATCAAACATATTAATCTTGACAGATATTTGTCTAGACTGTCTTTTTAAAAACTTCCAATTACAAGGACTCCAAAATCTCTCCAGGCAATCTATTCCAATGCATTACTATCATTACCTCTGAAAGATTTTTTTCCCTACTAACTAATCTTAATTTTCCTTATTGCAGGTTAAATCCAAAACTGCTTGTTCAATTGCCATTGGCAATGAACCAAGATTGCTTCCTTCCTCTTACAGATCTTTTAAAAATACATATTTAAAGACTTCGTTCAGAGTATAAAAGCAGATTAGGGATCCAATAAACACAACCGTGAGGAAGCTGAGAGAGCCGAGTTATTCAACTTTACAGGAGGAACAGATGTTTGAGACATATCTTTAAATATGTAAAAAATACTTCTGGTGTCTCATACTTATTCATTCAACCTGTAGGAACTAAAAGTAGGCACAGTACTGAAGGTGAGTTCCTAATAACTATAAGCACAGCAGAATATTGGGTTTTGAGTCCTGGTCCTACATCTGCTAATCCTTGTCGCAGAATACCTGCTGCACTCATGACATCTGGTAACTCACATTATCCAGCCTTCAGCTGCAAACTTCTACCCAGCCATTTGCCCGCATCCTGTAATCCTGCCTAAACACAGCACTTTGAATACATACAAACTGGACTACATTTTAATTTTTTTCCAAACATTATTTGCCCAGATAATTTTGATAATTTCTGTGTCTGTTGACTGCATATGTTCTCCAGAGAACATCTGCTTACTGGCTTAATCCCCTGCATGTACCAAGGAAGGCTGAACAAAGATGTCTCCAGGCTTCTCAGAAGGTTCTCCCTAAATTCGCCAAGAAAATTTCCTTTCTTCCCCTTTATTTAATAAGCTGGTAATATTTGATGACTGTGATATGTTTCTTACCTGATTAGTTGCACAGCAGCTACCCAGAAAGTTATTAGTTCCTTGCTGACATGGGCCTATTCCCTTCTAAGCTAACGGCAGTGAATTCAGGATTTACTCCTAAACATCCTAAATGACATCCCTGAGGTAAGCTCTGATGCAAAGTTACCTTTTCTGTTCCTTCCATGAATATACATAACCCAGGACAGGAGAGGATCCGGGTAATCAATCACATTTAAAGCCCTCCATTGTGTAAATCGATACAGTGGTTTCAGAGATGCATGAGAAGAGCTAAACAGTGAAAGAAAGCTAGAAAGGGTTGGTTTGGGTTTCCTCTTTCTTTTAGAAAGTTTTATAATTAGTGTTGGGGCATACTGGGCACTGAATTCATTTCATAGTACCACACATAAAAGAAAGCTGAATTCCTCTCAGTGCAAAACCAACCTCAAGCTACCTTGACAACAAGATAACAATAACCCTGTAATTTCAATTGTTCACTCTTTTTTTATGTGTTCTGTATCTCAGTGAAGTCTCATCTTCCCAGCCCAGTGCCATAGGCTAATAATCTGTAACAAAACTCACCCTCAAAAAATGTCAGATATAATGAAAAACACAACTTCACAGATGAGAAAGTTGGCCCTAGCTAAATCCTAAGGGCCCTAGCGCTCAGATTCTGTAGGTTCTTCTGTTTCATCCTCTAACCCTGAATTAGAAGGCTGTGTGAAATTGAACAATGCCTGCTTCTTTCTACTGAATCACTCATTACTCATCAAAGAATAACTGACTTTCAAAGATTGAAAATTCTGTTGCCAGCTGAGAAAAAAATGACCCCAGCAGTTGAACCCAAAACTTGACCACCCACCCTAACGATCTGCCAAGTGATATTTTTATTAATGAAGATATAGGTCTTCTATTGCCACTTCCAGAATTTGAGTGGTTATCACTCAAAAATGATATAATACTTCCTCCTACTTAGGTAGAAATTGGAATATTTAGATTTGTGATTAAGCATTGAATCTTAACTCTGATGGCCTTTTATACACTACAAAAGTTGAAAAGTTTCATTTTGATTTGTGTTAAAACAATTATTTTCTGTCAGCAATCTAAAAAAAAAAATCACCCCAAACCACTTTTTTGCTCTTGCCTTTTTCCCTGTCTAATCTAAACACTGAAAATGTCAAGTTTTCTCACTAATTAAACATGTCTGTGTTAGACTCCACTTGTATCTTTCATCATAATGGTGCAGAGTGCCAGGGAGACATTATACATTCATGTTTTCAAATATAAGATGTAAAAAATACAAATATAAATTTAATGCAGCAATCTCTTAATGAGCAAAGCAATTATGACATGGGAGAAATGAAGGAATTAGCCTTCTAAAAAGTTCTCAGTATTTATGGGCCCAGGGCTTCAGAGTCTGGTTGAGACATGCTTTTATGCAGATCTTCTATAAAGAAGTAGAAGGAAATGTGAGTTATTAGTGGAAGTCAGGTAAAATGTGCCTAAAAAGAGATGGTGGAACCCCAAGGTCCATTAAATTTATAACATAAATGGTAAAATACACAATTTTTAAGACTGGGACCAAAATCTGGTAGGAATAGATTTTTTTAGGATATTTCACTTCTACTGTCAAATTAAAAAAAACCCCAACAAATCAACAAACAAAAAATATTACAACAACAAATCCTAAAAATTCAAAACTTTAGCAAAAGAAGTTTTTCTAAAGTCCAGGTTTAAAAATGGCTGAAGCTTCTTGGTGCTTGTGTAGTATCTCCTAGATTATAGCAGCTGACACGTTCATAGCATAAATTACCATTTTGCTGCTTTTTGTCATTTTCTTTGAGGTCTCTGTGTGGCCAGTGATTAGTATGATTAGTAAACTGAATTTAAGAGAAATAACAGCACATAGAAAATATATATTGTTAGCATTTTTCATAAAATGAGGAATACCCTATGAAAGGAATAGAGTGTATTTCAGATGGAAAGGAACTGTAATCACAGAATAAATTCAAAAGGTCATCAAATGTGCAATATGAGCAAATGGCAAAATTAGATGGAGAAGAAACACAATTAATTTTAAAAACCTATAAAGCAAAAAAGGATCATAGTAAGTCATGAAGAGTCATCCCTGCTTTTCCCTTAATGGGGCACTGGCTCTCCAGTGCCAGCTGGAGGCTCAGACAGGTCTGTTCTGTTAATTCCACTGCTCTGTTTTGCAGAACTGTGAGGTCTCCGCTCCGCTGTACAGCACAAGAAAAGGCCGCCTGTGTGTCAGGACTGTCAGAACAGAGTGGGTTGCTGAGCACACTCAGGGCAGACGTGAACCTACACAACAAAGTAAAAGCTGAGAGTGCACAGGGAGCTGTTCTGCAGCCACCTCCCAGGACAGGGTTCCTGGACATGACCTGAGATCAGACGCTTTCCTCTCCTCACTTGGAATGAGCTCTGCCGTGAGCTCTGCCTGCTCCCTCTTGCACAGTCCCTGCCACAGAGAGCTTCAGCTGGGGAACATATGTTCAGCTGATTCCACAGCACAGCTGAAAATGCAGGCTTTGGAAAATCTCAAAAAAAAAGCATTTGCTGGCCAAACATGCTGGGCAAATGCAAACTCAGCATTTTGAGCAGAAACATGGCACATAACTTTAAGAAACAGATTTGGGGAAGGTACCAGACACGCAAGTGTTGGCATCTGGGGTGGCTGTAGTCTTCTCCAGGGCAGCATCTCAGCACTGAAACAGTGTCCCAAAACTTAGTGCGGCACTGAAGAACTGGCATACAACAAACTACTGGGTATCACTGCCTTTTAACCTTTTACCATATTAGACTTTCCTGTAGGAGAATCCTTAAGAGAAACTCATCCATGCAGGAGCAGAACCACACCACTCAAAGCAGAGCTGCACCACGGACACCCTTTACCTTCCATTCCCTTTCTAGTTGGTGTTGCACAGTGAGTCCCAAGGAAACAGGGAATGGCAGTGGGTTGGGAAGATCAAGTGCTTGATGAAATTAAAATGTTGCAGACTTAGCAGGCAATATGTGAGTGGAAAGAAGGGTAGAGTGTTGTGCAGCTGTGGGAAGAAAAAGAGGGAAAAGATGAAGTGAGATTTAGGGCAAGAAATGAGAATTAAGTGCTGTTTGGGCAGGGCTAACAAAGGATTTAAAGGCGAAATTACTCAAGCACTGTTGAAAGAGAAGTAACTATGTCACAGCTGGATTATTAATGTTAAGGAAAACCAAATAATTCTGAGAATTTTAATCTTAAAATATTTTCCAAACCATCGCTCATCTATTAGTCAAATCACTCAAGCATTACTCTTGAAAATAGATTAATGGCTTCTGATTGGTTTCATCTTCAACATCTTCTTTATGTATTCATACTCAATCTTTCCCACCACAATAAGTATCTCTAAGAGCAGCAAGAGAGTCACTCAAATTCTCAGTATTACAAATCCCAGATATACAATTTGTCCTCCACTCATTTATGAGGCTTTCATGCCTTACCCTCTCTAATGACTCTTTTCGTTTAAATCCTTGCCAGCTTTTAACAAGCTGACATGCAACACTACAGAAAATGCTGGGTAATTCCTACACTCCTTCCAGCCATCTTTCCTTTGCACTATGTCAGTCTCATCCCACTGGAAGGTCACTGTCCAGTTTTCTTCCCTGTACCTGCATCAATTTTAAATTCTTGTATCCAAGAATTATCATCCACTTCTGAAATATGCATTTTTGACCCTTTCTGTGGGAGATGTTACTTCAGCTTTTCATGGATATGGTTTATTTCTCCTGCACAATCAATATTATTCAACAATGTTTTATTTTCTTCAAAATATACTTACTCACATCAATCACACGCTTTTCTTCTCTCAGGATTTCTCTAGTTTCTGATTTAATAACCTTAGCTGGCAGTGCAAAATCTCCTATCAATAAGATTCTTTCTCAGACATCTCTCCTGAGCTACTACTCTCTCTGGTGCTGTCTTCTATTCTGACTTGCTGTCTTGATTTTGTATGACCACTTCCAAGTTTTTTTCATTTAGCATTTTCTTTCTGCATGATTTCTGTCCTCAGAAATCATAAACGTTTTGTCTGAGAACCATTTTCTTTTGTGATCCACTCCTTCAGTGCTAACATTCTCAGTTATGCCCATGAGGGTTACATTAGTAACTTGTCACTCAACACTAATCTTGCCCTCCTTCAGATTCAGCAGAGTTTGAAAATGACTATTGACATCAGCTGTAGCTGTTCAAACAGTATTTCAGTGAAATTTCAGTGGAGCCAGGACTCTAACTTCCTAACTTTTAATTAAAATGTAGATACATTCATTCAGCTCTCTGAACCACAGTTTTCTCCAGGATAAATTCTGCAGCTCTAGATGAAAACTCTCAGTCTTTTCACTAACACAGAGTCATCTAATTTCTTGAGTGGTAGTTTGATAATCTCTGAACAGCCTCTTCACGAAGAAGGAACAGTGTTTTCAAATTGACATGCTACAGCTACAGCATATTTTATTGCTACAATAAACCTGTAGCTATTAAAGAAATTAAACAATGAGTATGATGTGCCTGAGCTTTTAGCAAGCGCATGTGGGTTAGTTATTTTATGATATCTGACTCAGCTACTTCTGATGAAATGACCAGAGAGAATACCCACATTGCTAGGAGAGCACTTTCAGCAGGCTCAGAAGAGAAAACAGACACAGACTGAACTTTGCTTTCCTATTCCCAGTGTCACTAACCTAGTTTAAAGTGATGTGACATCACTAGAGAAAAGACAAGTCCTACCTGAACAGAAATTTTCCCCTGTTTATTACATCTCAGTGAGAAGCAATCCTGCAGGCACATATGCCTAGGTGCATCTGTATTTATGTGAGAAATAGAAAAAGCAGTAGGAATGTGGAAAAACTGTCTCAATGTGTATTGCACAACTGTGATTACAGCCAGCAAGATCCTGTGTCCTTTTTTGAAGGATAAGGAGTAAAGCCATCCAAAAAACCAAAGTGAAGGTAGATGACTGGTAAGACATTGAACTTACTGTCAACTTTTTTACATTTATACTGAATCAGGACAGTTTTTTAAGAAAGTAAGAACAAATTAAACAGCACATAAGGAAATGTTGCCTAAGACCTGGAACACCAAAAGAATAGAGGTGAAAAATCAGAAAAATATATTCCCAGAAATTTAGGAAACACTTCTATCCTAAAATTTATTTTTAGTAGAATTCTTTATGATCATATTTGATTCTAACTGACACAGTGATGTTTTAATTGACCTTCTGCATATTTGTCTTTCCTCTCCCTACTTATTTATGATGACTGGGCATGTAGGGACTATAAATGATGAAGCAAATTTTGCCATAATTACTTTTGAATTTTTTACTATCCACAATATACAAAAGCCAAGGTCACAGAAGTTGCCACTTATTGGTGATCATAATAGGCCTACCTTTTTCACACCCCAAAATCTGAACCTAAACTTGGAAAAATGCCAAGTATTCAGAGAATTGAGAGGCTTTAAATGACTTTCTGGATGCCAGGCATTGCTTTGGGATGGAAAAAATGGACAAAATCTGCCTCTAAGAGACTATGAACATCCTACAAAAACTGTTTCCTTATTTAAACCTTCTATGTTTATTAGGATGCCTGCTCACATGCTTTGAACTTTAGTGTGGTGATGACCTTACTTACAGAAACAGACATAAACTTCTGCTCCATTTCTGCTTGCACTGATAAAGGAAGAACTTTCTGCACTCAGAATTACACGCTTTGAAGATAGTAAGGTAATTCAGAAAGAAATTTCATATTCCGGTGATAGATTGAACATGGGAAAAAGTCACTACAGCAATAAAAGAAAGAAGGGTAAAACACTTGAATCCATAAAACATTAAACATTACAAAGAGGTTACATCCACCCATTAGTGTTTAGAAACTACTACCATAAAAATTGGCAAATTTCTATTTACACAGGGTAAAAGGGCAAATTTAATGGACTGAATTATGCACATTAATTTGTTTCATTAATTTCATTTTATAGCTTTGTGAAGATTTTAATAGATGATTTAAGATGTGGCATGAGCTTAATATATCTAGTATTTAGCAACTGTGCAAAACAGTAGATTCATTCCACAAGGCTTAAAAGACTATAACAAAGTTGGCCTGCAGCTGGATACATGCATACAGAATTTTTATAATTCTCAAACAAAGCAGATTTTTCAAAAAGTCCCTATCACACTAACAGCTAGAAAGCATTTATTATGTGTTAGTGAATATTCTAATTTTAAAAAAATCCTTTTCATCAAGTAGTGAGGGCAAAGCAACTATTTGTCATATTTTTCATCTTTGAAGTGATAGGAAATGACATTAGAGTCAGGTGTGGAAAATTAGATGTAAAATATTCCATTAACAAATTGGCAGGATTGACTTATCCTTCAAATATATTTTATTATAAATATATTTGAAGTTCCATGCCCATTATGTGACATGCTTTACTGTGGGTTCTGTAATGACATTGTGAAGACAAAGTTTCTTCTTAAAACATGACCATCATAGGGTTTGTCCTTTTCTAACCTTTCACTTTAATGCACCTCTTTCAACTGACGAGTAGGAAATATCAGTATCCAAATGCAAACCTCACTGTCCCACAAACCACTGAGACTGTCTCCCTAAGGAGCTTTTTCCTATCCCATTGACAGGCAAGGAAGGTTCAGATCCTGTTTCACAGCTCAGTTATCCATCATGAACTAACTGGAGAGACATTAAGGCAGATTTATTTAGACGTGTTCCTTTTGGGTTTTTGCACAAAGTTTTCTTTACACAAATATTCTCTCAGTAATCTAAATTCCAAGGATCATATTGCAGAGTTTTGAATACTAAAAACCTATGTAAAGATTTGATTAAGATGAAGCTCTACTATTTTGAACTAAAACCTTTCTTACACTGATGTTTTTACAGTATTAAGGCACTGTAAAGCTCCAACTAAAGTGCAAACATCTGAAATATGTGCCCCATTTATAGTACGTGCAGATCATTTGTCAGCTACACTAGCAAATCTAATTAGATGTTCTGTTTCGTATTCATGTAAGGAAATACATTTTTGTGGTGCTTTTTTTTTCCCCAAGGAAGGTTAAGAATAATACTGTTTGTGTTACCCAGGTTAAAGAGAGTTAAGTACCTGATCATAAGTACCTATGATAATTTGAATAAAAAATGCCTGAAGATTCATTATTCAAAAGCAATGGAAAGAAGTTGTTGGATTGGATTATCAAGAAGTTACCTTAAAAAAAATTACAAACAATTAAACTGTCAAAGGAAAGGATACAAATTATTGCATGGGGATTTAGAGGCATAGACATGTAACACACTGTAAATTAAAGTCATTTATAAGGTACTACTGGAAACCATATATAAAACCAACTGCTTAGTCAGCAAAGCGGAGTTAAAGTATTTGCCACTGCAAGAAGAAATCCATGGGATAGCCCACTGCATGCTTATCAAATGTTGGCTGTCTTCAAAATATTCAAAACTGTTAACATGCCCTGAAAACAGCCACCAAGTTCATTGTCACTGCAACACCCTCAGCCACTTCCTCTGCAAAGGAGAAAGAGAACACAGCCAAAAGTGTCACTGTGTGGATACACAAAGCTCCCTTAACACACCCTCTCTGTCCCCCCTCATTGTTAAAAAGTCAATCAAATATGGTAACGATGATAAGGAAGGTGCTTTAGAGAGAGCAACAACCTCACAGAGATCTGAGAGATAAAAACAGCGAGTTAGTGAGGGAAAAGGAGCTATCCTCCTCCCACAGGAAGGATTTCACATTAGAGTATCTGGTATGTGTTTAGGAGATCTCTAGTCGGTCTTTAAAAGAGTCCTGGTTTTGTCTCACTTTTGTGTTATCATTACTTAATGCAAGTGTGTGTAGTGATACCTATCTTCTACTACTGCCCTAAAATGTTAAGAATTTATATTCATTAATGATTCCGTTTTATAACGGTATATCACTTAAGTAAAGATACTATCTGGTGCCACATAAAGAGTCATAATGGGAAAGCGCAGCAAAAATCTTCAAATATCAATATTGTTTAATTTTTATGGCTTAGGATATAATAAAATATTATTATTATTTAATTTTTATTGATTAGGATATAATAAAAATGATACTATGGTCTTATAATACAGTGGAGAGAAAAAGTAAAAGATAGAAGAAGTCATTCTCATGGACTCAAGATTCGCCACAATGAGAGTCATTCTCAGATTTTCTTTCGTTATAGTTGCTTCAAGTTTTAAAAAGATTCTGAAAAGCTGCAGAACTATTGAGAATGTAGAATGTATTATATCTGGGTCTTTTTTTTCCTGAAAACCTTATACAATATAATCACACTTTTGAAGACATGAACATATGCTTTTGATTGCCTTTCTGGAAATTGCAAGGATAAGGCAGGTATATCAAACAGCAAGTGACAGAACGGTTACCATGGTTAAGGTCTGCACACTTTTTGTATTGATTGGTAAATAGTTAAATATCTGTATATGCTCCAACAAGTGGACAGAGCAGGAACAAATCACCCACATGAATGTAGGCTTCTTTCTCCTCATTTTAACTTGCTTCTATAACCATCTTTTCCTTTCTTTAGTGCAGTTATCTTCCTCCCATCTTTTGAAGAGGAAAGTGAGGGTTATTTTTGCCTCTAAAGAGAAAAATGATAAAGTGAAGATTATGGGCTATCTGTAAACCCAGATTTCAGTCAGATATGAGAAGTTTTTGGTATTTCACACACATTTTGATTCATTAGTAGAGGAATGTTATTTCGGACAGTCATAATGTTTTACAGGTTTTTTTTATTTGCCCCCTATAAATATTATACCAAAGCAATAGATAAAAGTCTTTAGAATTAAATCAAAACAATTCTGCTTATGGGTGCAAGGGCATTAAAATACATATCTTCAGAAGAAGATATAATCTATGAATTTTATGGTCAACCAAGGCAGCCTGTCAAGCAAAGTGAAATAACTCAGTTATTTGAATAAATAACTCCAATAAAGCAGACGTTCGACATTTGACTGTAAAATACTATTAGAGAATTTCTTGTCTTGCCTTTGAGCTGTGCTGACACACAGGTGATAAACTGGAAATAACATTTACCTCCATGCAGGTTATAAATTCTTAGGAACTCAAGATATTTATTTATGTAGATGGTGATATTGGACTTCAGTTGCCTCATCTCAGACACATGAAAGTTGTTTGGAATCATTCAAATCATTCATTGCACTTAAGTGATTTAAAATAATTTCTCAAGCAAATTAAGTGTAAAGGGAAGTATCCCATTTTCAGAACAGTCTATCCACAAATTATCCTTTTTGAACAAATATTTGCAGTCCTATGGGATATACAGATTCTCAAATTTGATAACATTTTCTGAAGATGAATTGATAGGATACATCACTCATCCTAAGTATTAGGTCTTCAATTGCCACAGTTACACAAAATGACTCATGCAATTGCAATTTGCCAGGGTCTTTTTTTTTAATGTCTGTATCATAGAAAACATATTATTTTTTGCTAAATGGTGATTTCCTTTACCTTAGACAATATTTACAGTATATATATATATTTTTAGAATATCTGTCTTCCCTATAGATGTGGAATTCTTTTTGCAATGCCCTGCCTCTACAATCGAGATTGATTTGTGGAGAATGGCTTGGCAAGTGAAAGGAGGGGAAGACACTTTTTAAACCTGTCGTGGGCATTTCTGCGTCTTCTGTGGTATTTGAATTGTGTGTCCTTTCTGACAAAAAGGCTATTGCCTGCTGTGAAATAGATCAGTGGGTGATATTGCGCAGTGATTGCTATTTGTTTAAGAGAAATCTCACTGACTGACCCACTTCCTGTAATGCATAAAAAATAAATGACAGAAGTAATATTTTTGTTCTTGTTTCACTTTCATTCATCTTATTTGATCAGCACTGAACAAAACTGACATCTCATCAAACCCAAAAGAGTATTTCTGCACCAGGTTCATCAGAGGGTGGCATTTAAAACACAGACATTGCAGGAACAAATGTATTTGCTGGCTCTGTCCATCGATGTAAACCTGACCTTTATCCTGTAGATTTATTGACACCGTGCTGCTTTGTATCATATTTTATTACTATGTGGAAAGCCTGGAAGGTGCTCCCTGTAAAACCACTCTTGATTTTGATCTGCAAATTTTTGCATCTGTAGTAGATTCGTCTAAAGATTGAGAGAACTTTAACATGTCTTAATCTTACATAAACCAGGATGACTTAACTACACGTTTTAAAATGCCTCCACATTAGGCTGTGTTTTGGTGACACCAGTTCTCAGGGACACCAGGCAAGGAGAACAGCATCACTGATTAGTATTTTCCTACAGTGTTTTTCACCTCGCCACAAAGCCAATACATTAGTAATCATGTTCCAGGAAAGAAGAATCTATTACATATAGTCTTGTAATTAGGATTTACAGGCTTAAAATAGTCGAATAAATTCCCTGTACAAAACATGAACTAGGCTCCAACAACTACATTCCTAAAGTAATAATGGATTTGCCTTCTTGTTATACAGTATGCTGCCACTTTGTTCCTACAATCACCTAGGAGACACATAAGCCTTTTAATAAACAGAGTATTCTAAAATTCTTTGGATTGACAAATAACCATTTTAACTATAGATAACAGTTCTGTGACTAAATATTTTGTTCTGTGTGGGGAAATTTTGATGAGAACAAATAAAAATTAACAAAACGAATTCGAATCATGCTGAAAAAAACACATCTTTCCAACTAATTGGCAAAATAATGGTTTGCTTTTCTTCAGTATGTTCTTTTCTTAAATCCCTTGGAAGCTTTCCAACAAGTCAGAACACTGAAGCACCATGCTGGTGAGCCCTATGTGAATCACATCTGTGTCGTTGTTTTCAGCCTTCTAGGCTCGAACATACTGAAAGAGTCAATGCTTGGCAGTAAAGCAAGTAGGCTATTTTCCTTAAAGAAAGAAAAATCTATTATTCTTGTGCTGAAGTCTGAAATCCTAATATTTACCCTTGTCTAAATAATGCGTAATTGAGCACTAACATAAACCAACTCCAGATTTCCCTCAAAACCATTGTTTCCTTTCTTAAAATAGAAGTGGAAAGCAAATGAAAACCATGTTTTCATTCCTGCATTAATTGAGGATAAGAGATTAGAGCTCAGTCATTGAAGTCAAGAGAAAAACAAGCGAAGGGTAGCAGAAAAGGGGGATTTCCACTTGTCTGCTAAGTGTCTGAATCCGCACAGACATCTGCATCTAGGTAGTTGTCTGAAATCACTTTATAGGCAATGGAAAGAAATGGGCATTTCTAGAGCGCAATTTCTCTGACACACAATAACACCTTTATTTGAGATAGGGCAAACCAATGCATCCCAAAAGTAAGTACTTTGTAAGCTTCAGGTGAAGCCAAAGGTCACACACACTAATTTTAGTGAAGGTCTGAATTTGCATTTTTTTCCCTTTGAGTGAATTTGACAGATTTAAAACAGAGCTTTTTCAAGCAGCAATTTAAACAACACGACAAAGTCAGAAGAAGGAAGGTACAGATTTCTTACGCACACAAAAAAGTCAGTTTCTCATTCACTAGGTTTCTCTAAAAAATACAAGCATAAATTTCAGTCTATATAATTAGGATATCCTGTATTTAGTCATAGAATGGCATAGATATTCGTAGAATATCCTGAGTTGAAAGGAACCCACAAGGATCTTCAAAATTCATCTCTTGGTCCCTCAAGGGCCATCCCCAAAAATTATACCCTGTGCCTGAGAGTATTGCCCAAATGCTTCTCGAGCTCTGTCAGGCTGGTGCTGAGGGAGCCTGCTCACTTCCCTGGGGAGTCTGTTCCAGCGCCCAACCACTCTTCTGGGGAAGAACCTTTTCCTGGTATCCAGCCGAAACCTGTCCTGACACAGTTTCATGCCATTGCCCTGGGTTCTGTCACCGGTCACAAGAGAAGAAATCAATGCCTGCCCCTCCTCTTCCCCTCTTGAGGAAGCTGTAACTGCAGTGAGGTCTCCCCTCAGTCTCCTCCAGGCTGAAAGACCAAGTGCCCTCGGCTGCTCCTCACACAGCTTCCCCTCAAGGCCCTTCACCATCCTCGTGCCCTCCAACAGTTGAACACTCTCCAATGGTTTAATATCTTTCTTATACTGTGGCACCGAAAGCTGCCCCCAGCACTCGAGGTGAGGCTGTCCCAGGGCAGAGCAGAGAGGGACAATCCCCTCCCTGGCCCGGCCGGCGGTGCTGGGCCTGGTGCCCCCATTCGCTGCAACCCCTTGTGCCAGGTGCTCACACAACGGGTTTATCCAGCTGAATGCTGGACATTTGGTCCAGAAGGATACTGTGAGAGACAGTATTGAATGCTTTATTGAAATCCAAAGAGATTACATCAACTGGCTTCCCTTCATTAGTGCTGTCAGTGCTTTTCCCTTTGCAGATATTATGGGAAACAGGAGAGGAAAAAGTCACCTTCAGAACTAAGATCAATTAATAACATTTAATATTTAACTGGTTTTATGGAAAGAAAACACAAACAGTTCCAGTAGTTCATGCAGAGCCCCATCTAGCTGGAATGAGATAGAAGTGTCTCCAGTATTAAGAAATAATATCTATTGATTAGACATAGTCACTTTTGAAGTTCTTGGAATTTCTGTGTTTTTTCAGGAGATATTTTTGTACCATAAAAAATGAATTTTATTTTGCTGTAAATGCTGCTTTTGAAAATTCAAAAAGAATTTTCTTTCTCAAAAAGAGACTTCCTAAAATGCTGATCCAGATGAACAATTTATTGCCCTAGTTTGTTTGTTTGTCATAACAATGGCAAATGAAGTGTTTAAAACTAAGGCTCCCACAATAATTCTTTAAAATTGAAGGGCAGTACCTTACTCCTGGATGATGTTCTCTGTACCTAATTAGAATGTCTTGTCTATGAAGAAGCAACTCAACTGAGGAACAAAAGTCAGTGTAAAGAAGATAAACTAGATGACTTGACTACTCATCTCCAGACTCATTTGAATCTCTCTTTTGACCTCTTATAGAGAAGCAAGATAGTGCTAGAAGTGTAGTCTATAAAATGTGATAAACAAGAAGAGATAGATGATGAGGAGAAGATGAGAGATGATCTCTGCTGATCAATGAAACAGGAAAACCAGATATATTTTAAAATTCAGAAACCCCATTAGAAAAGAAAATAGCTATGGCAGTCGTATTCACATACAAGAAATACGACTTGCAAAAACAGATGTTTTCTCCATCATCTATATTCTGTATCTAAAAATGAGTCTTTAAACCCTCCTCTTTAGTTTACTCCCTGGTTACCATTACAGGTTTAATATTTGTCACAATTACATTCTATAAGTAAATTCAAGACCATTTTCATGTGAAGTGCTTATAGGCGTTCAGCCAATTAGACATGCACACGACCATGAGCTCTTCACATAAAACTTATTAAATAGCAAAGTTAGTTCAAGTGATAATGATACTGCCTGTTGGGACTTGCTGGGGGATCCCTGAAATGGATGTTTTAATTATGTTATGAATACACTGTCTAGAGATCACTGTCCTTGTGTCTGCTGGATGAAGCCCAGCAAGCCTGTACAAGCAGTTCACATTAGTTTGTCTAAGGATCTAGCAAAACATGAGCAACTTTCATCCAACATAATGTTCGAATTATTTGCCTGTGCCAATCTTTCCTACAGTTAAATATGCAGCTTCTAGAACATATTTGTTAATAGAAATGCACTTTACGTAGGCAAAACTCTCATCCTGACAAATGATCAGTTTTAAGCTTTGGAGTATTTCAGGTTTTGAATTAAATGAAAAAGCCATGTACCGTGTGTTTCACCTGCTCAGATCTCTGTGGCTTCTTGCAACTACAGAGCAGGTTTTTAACGCTGTGTGGCACTGCCCAGGGAGGTAACTGGCAAACAGCAAAGAGTGGTTGGGGCACAAGCAGCTTGAGAACAATTCAAAAAAAGGGGGAATGGGTTTAGGCACAGGTGAAGACCATCTGAAATCATATTTACTTTTACAAACTTCCTTATCTTCATAGAACTTTAGCTCTGGCTTACTGTAGTGACTATGAAAATCATTAACAGTCTCTACTAATTTTATCATGGAAAAAAACAATCAATGTGAGAAGAGAAGTCTTTTGCAGACACCCTTGGACGGACACTGGTTTTTACTGCCAGGATAACTGTTTTCTGCAACAGCCATATATATTTTACTGAGGATAAAGCTGGATTTAACAATGATAACATTTAATATGGACTTTAATCAGTCAGCCTTACGTCTAGTATTTAAGACGGTTGTATTCAACTGTCTGCTCTACTGCTTTTTTTAATGTATCGTATTTGAGGTATACTCTGCAAACAGCCTGACAATGATTCCTTGGTTTGGGATCAAGAGTCAAACATTTGCAGATGCTATTTTGTGTCCTGGCTCAATTAGCGGGGAAGGGTTGCTAGAAGCACTTTTATCCTGGTCCTGATAAATCGCCTGACTAAGCACACTTTTTGTACTGACTGCAGATGTTTACCTGACTCACAGATTCATGAAATCTGACAGAGATGACTTTGAGGTCTCCATGTATACACCTGATGTATGCAAATATAATTAATATATCAAATATAAACCATGCTGGGGCAGTAATTACTAAATTGCTTTATGTTTGCAGATATAATGCCAATAATATTTATACAACTCTCTCAGACTGTATTTTCTAAATACTCTGTGAAATTACTCTCTCAAAGTAGGCAATGCTTCTGATCATGATTAATAATATAATAACAATATCAAAAAAGGAAATCGGTTCTTTCTTACTGAAGGACAGAATCACAAAATGGGTGAGGTTGGAAGATATCACTGGAGGTCCTCTGGTCCAACCTCCCTGCTTGGGCAGGGTCCTGTAGAGCACATTACTCTGGACTGTGTCTGGTTGGCTTTTGAATATCTCTGGGGAAGGAGACTTCAAAACCTCTCTGGGCAGCCTGCAAAGGTTATTTTGAAAATCTCTTGATTCACACATGACAATTTGCTGTGACAGGGAGGTGGAATCCCTGGACGTGTGTGATACAGAAGCTGTTTGCCTTCAGTTGCAGAACTTGTCCTCAAACAGGAGAGGGATTCCAGGACAATTCACCATGGAGCATAAACACACAAACAGGCAACAGCATCAGCAAGTGTCACAGATAAAAATAACCTTCTTACCTCAAGAATGCTGGCAATCTAGTATGGTTTTGGTGACTTATCTTGACTAAACCAGGCTTTCCTTCATGGAAAACTGGAGTTCCAAGACAAACAGCAATATTGATAACTAGAAGTTAGAACAAGAGAAGAAGAAAAATCACTGATGGTAGGAAATAATTATACCCTCAACAAAGCACCATGTGTGTGCTCTAAATAACTGTAGCACTTCTCACAGAAAGCCATTTCAGTATCTGCTGCCTGGAAATGAGGTGGACCTGGTCCCCTGGAGACACTGGATTAAGCAGAAATAACCAAGCAGTTAAGAGGGTATTTAACCTACAAAGCAGGCCAACTTTTACATTTTGAAAATCCCCAGCCTGATCCAACCATTGTAACACAAGTTAATTGAAAAGATCAAATAAAAAAAAAATCCAGTTTAACTCAAGAATTAAGGAGGATGCATACTTTAATACTGCATATTATTCAAAAGCATGGCAGTGTAATGTAAGAAAAAAATATCCAGCAGTTTAAAAATGCTGTATCTCTGCATCTTGTGCTGTTGGAGCAGTTTTTTCTCTTCTTAACTATTTCTAAGCTAAGGGATCAGTGATAGGTATCCTTAAGTGTCTGTGGCACAAATATCCCAAGGAAGGGAAAAAAACCTATTTAATGTGGCTCATGGGGTAGGAATAATAGGATGCAACAGAGCAAAGGCTGAACTTGGGAAGGAAATACTGATAATTAGATATATCTGACTATGTAATAGTCTTCTAAGCGTCCTTGTGAAACACTGTCATTTAGGGTATTTTAAAATGGATTAAACACTTGGAAACTTGCTGTGAAGAACTTTTCTGTATTGACACAGGTACAGACAAGGTAACGATGTAAGTAAACTTTGTTTATGTAGTACTTCTTTAATTCTATGATTTCTAGATTTTATTTGCTGGGGAATTATGGTTTTCTTCATATTTTTTTGTTGTTGCATTGTTTTTCTCTCACTTCCATCCTTCCTTCAATTTCATTCTGACATGTTTCACCTCATTGGAAGACACCAGACTTTTATAGTTTTCAGGAGGTTAAAAGTTATATGCATACAAACTCAAGGTTAGCCTGTTTGGAAATTCATTCATCACCTGAGCAGAACGAGTTGCTTATCTGTAATATTTATTTTCCTTTTCACTAAATAGCCCATTCACTTTAGCTAATTGGTATTGTCCTGCTAGACAGTATGGATTTAAACTGAAGGGGGCTGTCACAGGGAAAAGAATCTGTAAACAAAATTTACAAAAGAAAGATATATTTCAAAGAGGAAAGAAAATGGAAGCCGCTCATCTGGAAATATCTGCTTTTGTCTCCAA
Organism: Rhagologus leucostigma; assembly: GCA_013397725.1. NCBI lineage: Eukaryota > Metazoa > Chordata > Aves > Passeriformes > Rhagologus > Rhagologus leucostigma. Next base: position 490,932 of record VZTD01000486.1, read on the forward strand.
ATATTTCCTCTTCTCTCCATGTCCTGCCCCAGAGACTCCCGAATACCCTCACTAACATTGTACTAAAATGCTCTAAAGAACAAAAATCATTGCTACCAGCACTGCTTGCAAACAGCTGCCGATATCTCAACAAATAAAAAGCCTATCACTATTTTGAACAAGTGCCTCTTATGCCATGATTGCAATCAATAGCACTGGTAAACTATTTCATAGACAGAGAGGAAATTAACATCAGTATTAAACATTCTGATAGTGATAATAAGATCTGCTGTATTTTAAAGAAAAGGTATTCCAGAGGAAAACATGAGGAAGGACAAAGAACACGTTCTTATGATCTGAATATTCTTTTCTTCCTTAGCCAAACAGCAAAGAAATTTTCCACATTTTAGCCAGACCTGAGTTTTCACTTTTGGATACACATCCTTGTTTTTATTTACATAAGTTACATACTTGGATATATCCAAACTGTATCCTACCATTCTGTAAGTTCAATTTACAGTCACGCTTCCTAAAAACAGAGACAAAATATGCAAATATATGCATATGCAAAATTTTGTCAAAGAGAAAAAAGAAAACCTAATTAAAAAGCCAAGTTGTGCATGACCAAATTTTAAAATAAAGGCTTACATGCAGGTGCACTCACACCATAAACCTAAATTGTTGCTTTTAATCTGCACAGTTGCACATGCAAAGTGCATATTTCTATGTGGAAATGGCCAAGCACAAATTTAGAAGTAGTATTTAGGCACAGTTGTAAAAGCTCTGTGTCTTTTTTAATTGCCTAATTCAGGCTCTTATGCCCAAATAGTTCTGGAAGAGACAACAGATTCCCAGCTAAGGAGAGCAGCATAAATTCACAGGGGGTTGGCTAAATCTAAAAAGAAACTGAAGGTATGTCTAATATTTAGTTTGAAAGAAAAGAAACCTGTAGATTAACGTATTTATTGAAATCAAATGGTAAGATATGGCAAGCTAGAATTATTGTGAACGTTTTTAAGTCTAATTTGAGTGATTCTTACCTAAGCAAGTGCAAATCATGCAGAATAAAACACAAGCTGGAATCTTTTTTTTTTTTCTTTCAAGAAATATTTCCTTTTTTGGTATGAAAGACTGAAACATTGCAGATTGACTATAAAAGGTAGAATAAAGGTACATAGGAAGAAGAAAAGCACAGCGAGATTCAGTGATTTATTTACTCAATGTCACGGAGTAGGTCAGCATCAAAGAAATCATGAAGGTCCCTCTATCCAGCCACTTGCAGCCACTTGCACATCAATTTCTCTGTATTGCAAACCAGTTTTACATCCCAAAATTCCAATACAAAAGCTGTGGAGCTAACTCAAGCTCACGTCACATCCCTCTGGGATGCTTTAGCTTTGGTTTATCCCTAACACTGCGAGGCTGCTCCTGGGCTAGGCAGACTCTGAGAGCAGCACCTCTGCTTGGAGCTGGCAAACAGGGCACATGGATGGCTGAAAAATGCTATTTTATAGGCAGAGAGATGCTGCTGTAGCTGGAAGAAGGAGTTAATCTGCTGTTGGGATTAGCTGTAATTGCATTAGGAGAGAGAAGGCCCAGTCAAGTGCAGTGAAGTGCCGAGCACCCGCGACAAAGAGCAGAGGTCCCCAGAGCAGAGGTGATGCTGTCCTACCCTGAAGGGCTCGCTGACCCATCCAGCCTTGCCTCAGCCCACAGGAAAACACTCCTGACCCATGACTACATGCAGAAAAAATCATTCATGACCACTGTCCAGCACGGGGGAAATCCAGTATATTAGGATAGAGCAGAGAAAGGAAACTCTCACACATAGATATAGAATCACTGATTTCCTAATCCCTAATCGCTTAGGGACTCCTAAACTATCTATTTCAGGGAAAAAAAAAAGTGATTTTCCATTAGGAGAGTGAAATGGATCATAAATACAAAGTTACAGCAGAGACCCTGAACCTTCAAGAATAAACTAAGCTGTATAGGCATCATTAAATCAGCATTTTGGGGCTGGTGTAGAACATGTGTTTCTCTTACAAAAGCACATAATTTAATAAAACAGCATAAGAAAATGTCCTGGAACACGGTGTGTGTTACTAAATCAGAAGAGGGGATTATCCACTGCCGTGCTATTTGATTAAGCATTAACAAGGAAAAACAGCTTTTCAGTGCCCAGTGATAAAGATTAATACAAATAGAGCTACCATAAACGAACAAAAGTCCAACAAAACCTTTATTGACCAGTTTCAGTCAAGCAGTTTAATCCAAAAGATTCAGAGGAGCAAACAGTAAGAAAATATAAATTTCTAAGATGTGGAATGCTTCAACTGCTCTTGGGCAACCCAAATTCCTAAAATCTTACATATTTTATTAGTATTATACTGGAGAAAAGTAGGTGCTGGAAGCTAACACAACAATACTGATACCTAGAAAATATTTCCAGGAGGTCTCTACTGTTAGATACACACAAAAAAAAATAAAGTGAATTAAATGATCACAATCCAATCTTTGAAGTCCCTCGACAAATGTAAACTTCAGTGAATACAATTCATTAAAACCTAATTGCAGAAAAATCAATAGTGCAATTTAGCCCAACCCAAAACTTATTGTAATGCACTGAACATTTGGAAACTCAGGTCTTTATGAACAGGCTGAAGTGACATTTTATATTACATTGCAGAGTGTCTCTAAAGCAATTAGCACAGGCTGCCTGCCTTTACTCAGAAAGGATATTACAATAAGTAGCTCTTGTAATAGTGCATCTGCAAACACCCACTCTCAAGGATGCAGTGAAAAAGGAAATGATACTACTAACAATAGTCTTATAAATCCAATTTAAAAGGAAAATCAACTATTTATACCCCAAATACATACTCTTCAGAGTTCACTATTTTTATTGCTGTTTAGAGAATTAAATGGCCACATTTTGCTTTTAGTTATATACCAGGAAACCCATTGACAATGTCAGAAAAGGTATAGTCTGGCCTCTAGTCACTATTTTTTGGGGAAATTGGACAGAATTGGTTCAGAGTGACAGCAATCAGCTTTTATTAGAATTATTTTAAAATTTAAATTTTATAATATTTTCAAAACATTTTAAACGTCCTGAAATGCAAATAAACCCCTACTACAGCATTCCAAAAAAACTAAATATGATTGAATAGTATACAAAGATAATTTTGTATCACTGATTGCTCTAGAGGGCTCTGAAACCATACATTCTGACCAGTTTCTCCTAATGTTTGAGTTTACAATTTTAATCCATATGTCCTTCTCTCAGACTAAAAGAACTGATGCCACATGAGTTCCAAGAACATTGAAGCCACATGACTTCCTGTGTGCACCAGCTTCTTGTCAAAGGTTTGCATAGGCTGGGAATTACTGTGATTATGACGTGCTCGGGTAATACACACAGAGGGCACACAGATACCAAGCAGAATATAAGCAAAATGAAAATTGAAATAAACGAGGCAAATCACCATTTTCTTTAGAATCATCTTCTCAGAGCCCCATCAATAATTTTCATCTGCTTCACTTTATCTTCTGATAGTCTGGGGGTTTTTTAAAGATCCAAGTTCTCCTCAGACAAAGCTACTCATCTCACACATTCCATCATACCCTATCTGCTCTAGGACAGTGGAAGAAAACACCAGAAGAAGGTGGCACCCTACTAGAGGTGAGAGAGAATATGCAGAGATCTCACATATTCTGGCAGAGTCATGAAGCCATTCCGGCAGAGGCTGTACTAGAAGTCAGATATTTATGTACATTTATGTTACACTTAACTAACCTAAGAAATCAAACACACACAAACCCCAATAAAACACCAAAGATGGTCACCAATGCAACATCCTTCCATAAACTTTAGCTAGTTTATATCATAAGCATGTTTTGATATCCAGTGAGAGCTGAGGGCTTAAAAAAACCTCTAATAAGGAGCAATGAGGATCTAAAAATGATGCAGGGTGACAATGTGCTAAAAAGGTAAAAAACCATTCCTGTTCTAGCTATAATTGCAATGGAAATAACATATAAACTAATAAGCTATAACATTTGCAAGATGCGACTTACAAGGACAGAGATAACAAAAACACTATTAAAAAAGAACTCAATAATGTTGCTAATACTTCACAGAAGAAGGTCGAGTCCTTCAATAATTCCAGATAAGTACTCACCAAGAGTTTTCACAGCAACATATTGGCTACAGCAGTAGAAGCACAGTGTTAAACTTTGAGTCAGAAGATATATTTTAGTGGGACTCAATCACTGCTCAAGGAGGGTGTTATAACAAGCTAAATTTGTGTTTGGTAGCAAAGATAGAAATGCCGTATACCTCTGTAAGAGGGAATTGAGAAAAATGCCTCCTCCTCACAAAGTTCCACAGGCAGTATGATTTCTGTCTGGATTAAATAAACACTGAGCTGAAGGACTGAGTCTGTCCATGGGCTAACAAGTTCATATATGTCAGCACAAATTCATTTGCACTCTTCTCATAAGATTTTGGGTGATTTCATTAACTTTTCACTACCCTGGGTGCCATCTGAACTGCATACAGAAAATAGCCTGACTAAGGAGTATCAGTGACCTCCCACTTCCAAGCAGAATGTTTATTCAGACAGCTACATTAGACTTCCATACTTATACTGCAAAATTAATCAGAGAAAACAATGGATTCAAAATCAAATAACTGAAACTATTCAGGCAGAATGAAAAGAAAAAGCTAATTAGATTTTGTAAGCCATTTTTGTTTCTGAAGACTATAAATATAGTTATATACACTATATATTTATTATACATTTATACAGAACTCAGATCTGAGGTGCAAGCAGGGTTAAGACATTAGCACTTGAATAAAAAAAACAGGAGTTCCTCTGAGTGTATCCTTTGATTAAACAATAAACTCTTCAATCTATCAGGAAGGCTCTGCTAGGCCTTTAAAAGAGTTTTGAAATGTCAAGGTTACATTTCAGAGGCTGCAGAATCCTGACTTAATGGGAACAGAATTTATTATTTTTTAACAAAACATTAATAAAACACCTATTTAGAGACTATCTGATGTTTCTAAATGGGTTATTACAGAATAAAAGTTAATAGTGCAAATAGGATTTCAGCCCAGAGCATATCCTTAAAGGATGATTCAAAGGATGAGCCACAAAATATAGGAGAAAAAATTGCTCATCTTGCCAAAGGGAACTTGGTAAGAACATGCTTCTCCTGAGAAGCTTTTAGAAGAGGACACTGGCCACAAGGGACTTCAGCAGTGACCAGTTTTTGACTGGATGTGTCCAGATGTGCCTGCACCAATGGAACAGCCAGAACCAGCCCCTCTGCCCTGCTGCCTTACGGGGATTCGGTTACTCAGAATACCCAGCAGCTGGCAATTGTCCAGAAGCTGCTGGGGTATATAAGTGCCAGCATGTAAGTCCATAAACTTTCACAGCTCACAGTCTCTGGAAATTAGGAAATGGACACTGATAAATTCAGCGTCCATTATATATTGGATCCAGACCTTTAACACAAAGTTGTATTTTTTGTCCAAATGTAAATCATTTACAAGTTTAGGACCTGAAAGCATTTTCCTTTCACTACCACCCAGCCAACACTTCATTCTTCTCCCTTCTGCTTTGTCTTGCACAGAGATTCACCAGCTCTGTGCATTTTTTTGTGACCCAAGAACGTGTAAGGAAAGAGAAACATACTTCAGAGCATGGCAACATCACAAAACTGTTCCCAGTTGGACAGCTCCCTGCTCAGGAAGTGGGGTATTAGGGATCACCTTCTCGAGCCGTGTTCGTACACTGTATTTATGCACACTGCATACCCAAAGTACTTTCTGCATTGTGCTTTTTACACACGGCCAAGACAGAGGGCAAAACTGTTGGCACAAAATGGTAAAGAGCCCCTAAAAGAGACAGATAGAGGGACCCACTCCAAGCAGCTCACTAACCCTTGCAGGCACACACGATCTGGAACGACGATTCAGAAAGCAATAAATCAAAGGAGAGATGATCACTAAGGTTTCAGAGAAAAAAAAGGCTTCTAAAGAAGGATTTGGAAACAAACAGAGAAGAACAGCTGAGCAATAGAGAAAAAAAATGGTGTTTTTTTTCAGTTTTCAATCTAAATAAAAATAATTCATGTTCTAAGGAAACTTAAATTTAGAGGAATTTGGTTTTATTATGTTTGTATTAAATTTGTGTTGAATCTGTTTAATATCACATTGTAGAGTTATGTGAAAACACTTCATATTTCCCCCATATGTGAGCAGTGATTGCAATGTTTTGGCACATAATGCAATAATTATAGTTTAACACAATATACTTTGAAAGGAAAAGAAAAACTTTAGAAGAAATAATCAGAAGTCACGTGACACACAGGGGAGCCCAAAGAATACAACTCATGACACCTCCAGTTAATTCAATATGTTACAAACCACAAACATTATCATACACCATAAAGCACTTACAAAGGCACCAAAATCCTAAATAGTCCAAATTACAGCTTCACAAAACTTCTCTAGAGCAGTGATGCAACATTTGCATATTTCCATAACTTGAAGATTTATTTTTTCGTCAAAACGTGAAAGTCCTTTCCAATTTGACTGCAAGTGAACTCCATTGAAACAAAGTTTAATTAAACATGATTCATTCTGCTTTCCAAGCCAGGTATTTTATGTGTGCTGTGGTAACTATGATAATCAAACCTCCTGCTTCTGAGGACAAAAGGTATTTTCACAAAGGTCAGCTTCTGTCATGAAGATATTTTAATTGGTTATCATTTGGAGAATAAAAAATGTCCCATTGTAAAAAACCTGTTAAGAGCTACTGCTAACTGCACTTGCCCCTTGTGCAGAAAATATTTTCTATATTTATTTTAATTGATACATACATTTTTTTTTTGTTCACTGAATTTGCTTGAACTGTTTAGCTCAGCTTTAAGGCAAGATCCTACCTCTCACTCTGCTGGGACTACAGTCTCACCTTAAACTGCATTCTGAATTGGCCATACTCAGATAAATTAATTTAAACTATAAAGGTTGAGCTAAGATGGAATAGGGGCTATGGTTCAGCTGAGCACCAAGAATTGAAATGTTTGAGTACTTAATATAATTTAGATCCAAAATGTTATTGCTTTCAACATCCTCAGTAGATTAAGGGTCATTTTCCTGCTTGTAAACTTGTTACCAATTATTCTTGCATGGCTCTGGAAATATTCCGGAAATCATTATATAGCCCTCTGTGTTCTGAGAGGCAGCTAGTTTGTCTTTTTCAAACATGTATTTATTGCAAAAAGGTTAACCTTAGACTGAAGGGCTGGCAGATTCTTAGATACCTATAATTAGCTACATTAATAATTTCAAGTAGAATGATTATTTAACAATATTGTATTAATGCTTTAGCTATTCCCCAAAAATTGAAACGTGTGAGGAAGATTACTCTGAAAGGAAGACACAGGGAGCAGTCTAATTTTTTTAATCAGCAACAAGCTCTCTATAAGGTTATTCTTCAACTAATCATTCTGCTGCCAGCAGCAAAATAAAACAAACTCCCCTGAAGTAAGTTTGTCTTGGTAGGGTTTCAAGATAACAGATTGTGACACAAACCTCCTCAGGTTCATACAGTTGCACTGTTTTGCCTCTTTGAATAAACACTTCTGTTGAAACATTTATCCATTAACCATGCAAAGAACAGTTTCATCACAAGCACAAACATCTTTTTTATGTAGATGAAGTGAGTCAGTATATATACACCAGAATCCCACAGACAACCAATCCTTGAGATCACAAGCAAGGCTCCAAAAAACTTGTGCCTAGCCAAAGGACGTAATTTTGTGCTTCCATGAAAAAAGCTATCACCAGACACTGGATAGCCACTAATATTCCTAGTTAATAGGTTTCCTCTTTTAGACTTTACCTGCAAGCAGCTCATTACCTGGAATTCTTTATCATTTAAAACATCCTCTCCCTGAAATCTAGAAATAATATCAGATACACTCGCAAAATTATTTCCACACCTGTGATGACAAACTTGTTTTCATGTTTTGAAGAACCCTCCTACTGTCCAGACCATAGAGACAGCACTTTATTGGTCACAACTGATTCCTACTGAAAAAACAAACACTGTAACAGATGCCTCTGAATGAACTGGGACACAGGTCTTGACGCTCAAGTCCTCACACAGGTCTTTACAAACTGACCTCACCTATGGCTTGCTCAAGAGCTGTCCAGCTCAGCCAGCTTCTTTACCCGTGTGATGTTTGAACAGAAATGAGTATCTAGGACATTTTTTCCATGGGTTGACTTCTCTGTTCCTAAGCATTTATCTACTCAGAATTCTAAGACAGTAAGTCCATAATTTCACATTCATAGGGCTTATTCAGAGATGCACTTTCCTAATTTACAAGAGGCATTTGGTTCCCCAAGTGTTTTCAGTCCCCAATCCCGAGGCAGCAGCACTGCTTGTAGGTGTGGGGTCTGCCCTCAGAGCACCTGAGTATTTGCAGTAATGAAATAATTCCTCAGCATTTTAACAGTGTTTGCTTCTTACTCCCCAATCTCACAGGAAGGACATCTCTTCCCTTAAAATCTCCTAAGCCATTTCCACTCTCTCTCCAAGATTCGGGAAGTTCATTCCCCACTACATTCCAAGGATGATGTAGCTCTAACTGTCTGTCCTTGTATTTATGCTGAAGCTGATGTTTGGAAGAACAGATGGGCACTGTCTGAGTGTTCTTAGTTGGGAATCCTATTTCCTTCCCACAGATAACTTGGCTTTTTAAAAGGAAAATAAGTGAAATGAGAAATCAAAACAAGGGGCTTGAGAAGAGCAAATGTGTGAAAAGCTCTGAAAAACATCAGGACTAGCTCTAGCCCACATTAAAATCCTATGGAAAAATCATGCAAGTTGGCAAAGTGTTACACCAGAATTTTCATCTTAATCAGAAAAAAACTCAATCATTTCCTTTGTTAATATATAATCAAAATTCTAACATACTGAAACAAATTTCAGAATACAGGGATATAAAATAGTTTCTGTCATCTGAAAGGTTTTTAAACCAATTCACGTGCCCTACTAGTTTTGATGTTTCTGTAGAAAAGGGACTGACACTTAACTTTGGGGAAAAAATCTTTTAGTGGCTTCAAAGATAGACAAAAAGAAGTTGGTAATAAGTCATTATCACTATTTGCACCAACAAGAAAAGCAAAATTACCAAATCCTTTAAATTTCTCTCTAAAATACCCACATTTGCTAAAAAAATGGCCATATGATTTGGTTTTATACACATATCAAGAAAATAGAGCCACCTACCAAAAAAGCAGTATTTAAACAGCCATTTCTTTTCATAGTAAATTGTCAATTCTTGAAGATTTTGGAGGTCAACAGTTCCTTGTGGCTCTGTTTCATTGTTCAGCTCGTAGAAGAGCACGGAATCTCTCTCTGGCATTTAATTAGGGGATTGCAGACACGAACAAGAATTATTTATTCTTGTTCTTTTAAAATCTTGTTTCCCTATTGTTACTCTCATAAAAACAAAGCTAGTCCTACACCTTAAACAGAAGTTGTCCCTTATTTTGCAGTGTTCTGTCAGTGCAGGCTCTATTGACCTTAATAAACCTGTGCCCTGCTGAAGAGACTCACCTTAGCAGACCACAGAATATGATGAACAAGACTTTTACCAGTTCCAGAGAAAATTCTGTGGGTCTGAACCAAGCAGAGCAGTATTTGGCTGACAGGAAATTCATACCATACATAGGGCTCAGGGCAAGTGAAGTTAACACCTTTAAATTACTCTATCGTCAAAGACAATAAGAGGGATTTCAAATAACTCAGAGCAGCCAAATTTGATCTGTAAAATTGTCTCTAAAATTGGATAAATGCTACTAATCCTATTTCTATAAGCCAGAACTGTGGTTTATATGAGACTCAAAACACCTAAATCAAAGATAAAGCTGGACAGTTCAGAATGGGATTCTAGAAAGGATTTTAACAAAATCAGGGGGTGCCCAGAGTTCAGTAACGGGAAATGCTGAGGAAAGGATAGAAACATCTGTATTCCCAACATTTATCAGCATCTGGCATGTCTATCTCTCCAGACAAATCCAAAGTCCAGTATCCACTCAGAGAGAGAAGTGAGGATATCAGTACCAATCCCCTTTCCCTACATAGTGGTCATAGCCCTGCTGCTTTTCCCTAGGTCAGAGCTCTCTAGATCTAGGATTTTAAGTGACTGTCACATCTAAGATCATTACTGAGATAATTGTTGTAGATGATGCTCAATTTGCTGAAGTTCTTAATTATTTGATGATAGAACAGAAAAGTAGGATCCAAACAAACCCAGAAAACAAAAGCACAAAACAAACCAGAAGAGAAAATGGCCTTGCTATACATATTTAATGAAACAGCGAAAATATCCTGCACAAAGACTTAGAGAGTTAAATTGAAAATGTGTGTATGATAAATGGATATAATACTGTCTATGTAATGGGTTTCCTATTTAAATTTTGTGAGGATTTAATCAGTTGGGCACAGCTGTGCAGGATGCACCATAAACTACATTGAAAAATATGTAGACATGTACATTTATCTGCTACAAATTAAGCTCACTTAGAGGTGGTCTTAATGGACCATGTAGCAATCATTACAAGCATAAATTTTAAACTGTCTGTTTCCAGTGAATTTGCTTTGAAAAAAAATTAATGCTCATCCTTAGTGGAGCACAGTAATAAATGGAAGTACCCTTAATCTGTTAAGCACTAATAACCTAGCAATTATTCATTATGAACCCCATGCTGTATAATGTATGTCTGTTACAATTTTATTAGCCATTCTTTACTTAACCTGCAAAGGTGCAATTTTTATTCCAACTTACACCTTGTAATTGTATGATGTTTTAAGTGATGTGCCATTAAATTTACAGAATGCTCTGTCCCACTGGTTTGTTGTAAAACATCTGTACAGTAGAGCATTGCTACAGCTCGTGATCATTTATGACTTTCAGGCTTTCTGCTTCTTCGAAAAGCAGCGACATCCACCTTAGAGATCAAAAAGCAATGGCTTTGTTACAATGCAATACATAAATAACACATAAATTATTTAACATGGAAAATGGGTAACACTGCAATCAAAGTGAATCAGTGACCCAGTTGGAGCTGACTAGAAGGTCGCAGCAGTGGTATGTTCCCCTACAGGGACTGTCACCTGGAGTCACCCGGATGCTATTCTGGTGTTCACAGAAGCAAAGGGAAACCATCTCCAACCACTGAAGGGCCCTTTCTCACCCAGATACTGCAGGGTTGACCAGAAAGCAGATTTCCAAACCACAAAGATGAAATCCATATTTTTCAGTAACTTCTCTAGGTTTGCATCTTTTCTGCCCTCCACTAGCCAGAAAAAATGTTTGTTGCTCTGGGAAAGAAGAAGAACCCACCAAGTTTCTCAAATAAACCAAAGAGGGACTTGAAAATAACAAACCTGGAACTCAAGCAAGCAATAAGGTAAGATTCTGCTATGGAGAAATGAAGTGTCTCAATCCCATTCATGAAAGAAACTTTGAAATCCAACATCCTAAAGATTACTTCCTTTCATTATCTGTTTTCAGGAATATTAGGTGAAGAGTATTTTCATAGGAAAAAAAAAAAAGAAAAAACCAACCAACCAACCAAAAATCCACCAAAGCAAAACTTATTTTTATTTAGGGGGAGTCAACACAGGCTGCCTAATTCTTTTCTTCATAAAGACTTATTTGCTAGTTCCTTTGCTGATGTAACTGTTCAAACTGCAGGTTTCCAACCTGCTCTGCTTTGTCTTCAGTGCACTGACCAAATATTCCATCCAGCTGTAATCCAAGCTGATGAGGACAGACTACGACATTTCCTGCTATCACCCTCGCAGAAGCAAGGAGCTGCTAGCTCTCCTGCACTTACAATATTGCCTCAGCTGACACTCCTGGCAAGAGAACCAAAGCGACTGAAACACGAGAGGTGGGGAAGCAGAAATGGCAATGCACGAGGCATCTCCTGCAAAGTGCAGGCACAGGGGGTGGTGTGTGTATGGGAAGTGTGATCATTTAAGTATGCATCAGTCAAAATAAAAAATGAGGACAAAAAAAGAGACAACTACATGTGGAAACAAGCCAGAGAAACTCTTTGATTACATGAGAGGCTAGTACATATGTTGTATATATAATGAATACTTTTTTAAGTTCAGTGCTTGACTCAGAGACACTGTCACATCAAATTCTCTATATTGCTCTGAAGGATCCTTGTGCTGAAATGTCAGCTGGTCATATCACCTAAAGGCAAAAAGAAATTGCCCTAACATTATGCATAGCAATTCCACTGCTCCGTGCTCTATAGCACTGTTTTCTAAGAATAGATGTTTTAAAAGGAAGCTTCTCTTCAGCATGAGCCAGAGGCAATTGAATTTTACCCTGAAAGTAGCTATAGGCTTTGTAGAAACATTTAGAAATATTAAATATTCATGTATTTGGTTTAGCAAAATTCAGGACAGTAAAGGCATCCACCAGAATAGCTCCAACGTTAATATTTTTAACATTTACCACTACAACTTGAAGTATAGACATTATGACAAAGTAAAATGCCACAAAGGAGAACAAATGCTTGGAAAATTCCCTTTTTCCTCTTGTAGTTACTAGGTGTTCATGAATTATTTTGCAATCCCAAATGGCAGTGTCCAGGAGTCCAGCCTTCCACCAGGAGGGCTGTGCCCTGCAATGAACTGTTCTAGATCCAAAGTGTTCTCAAGTTCGATTTCCTGTGCTCTTCACCTTTCTCCACAATCAATACCGCAAAACGGTCTGTCATTTTTTCAGACCTAGATCTACATGTTACCCTCTATCACTGCTGTAAGCAAATACTTAAAACAAAATTTCCAGTGAACTGTTCTGGTTTGCACACCACACAGAGGAAGCACGAGGCTGGATGCCGTAGGTGTCATGGAAGAAGTGCAGGAATCTTATATTACCATGTGATATACAACAGAAAAAAAACCAGGAGAAACAAAAAAAGGCACTGCAAAATACACCCAAGTATTTTGTCTTGACTTCAGCTAAATTATTGTCAGAAACATAGATCTGCTGTAAAAATACCCTGCACTATCTTCTTTTGAATAGCAAAAGCATGTTTTGTTAACTGCTTACTTAAAGCACTGGATTAAACCCCCATATAGGATGCCTTTTATAGAGGAAGGCATTGCTCAAATCCATAATTTCATACTACAGAAAAACCCATCCTGAATCCATGATATACTGTCTCTCACTGACTAGACATCTAAACATGGAAATGGGATTAGGAATTCTGGATTTGGATTTCCTTTTTGAAATGGAAGAAACAAACAGAAATATTTTTGTCATAATATAATATCATTATGTCTACAAATTCTTAAATTTATGGATATAAAGATAGTCTAAAGCATCGTGACACTGGAATTTAGAAACTTGTAGACATAGTGAAAAATAAAATGTCATGTATTATAAGTACCTAATAATTATATATTATATAATAATCTGGTGTACGAACAAAATGTACAATGAACAGAGAGTTTAAAAATAAATACACTGCATTTTCTTGGCTAAAGTAATCAATAGTTTACAGTCATGATAGAACAACGCATACCAAAAATTTAGTAATTAAATATAATAAAAGGAGATAAATACAATTATTTTATTAAGCAGCCTTTCATCTTTTATATATATGAAAAAATTTCTAGATAAAGTGTATGTGTGTGTATAAACATATGTAGTAAATTAAAAACTTTCAGAAATAACTTACAAATTGTAAACTTAAGCATTTGTAAATTGTGTTTGCTTGGTAAAAATACTGTAAAGAATTTCTTAAATTAAGGAAATGTGGCCTTTTTGAGTTCTTGCATCCAACTTAAACATCTACATTTCTTATTTTGTGAGAACAGAAACTGTCTAATGATGGCATAGATTGTATTTTACTGGATCTTAATCCACATGAAATTATGTAGTCTGCAATAAGATATAGGTAAATTGGAATATTACCAATATTCCAATTTATTGGAATAAGGTCAGAGCAGCCCATTTTTTTTCCATATTTATTTCTTTTAAGAGGACAGATAATTCCCCGAAGTACCTGGCATATAAAACTCCTAGTACTGCTAGCTGGCTCTCCAGCAGGAAGCCCTACACACTTCCCCAAATCACACGACTGATGAGCTAAGGATTGTTTAAAATTAATTAAATACTTTTGAGACCCAGAGCTAGGGCACTGTGCTCTCAATGTGTGGTTAGAACAGCAGCAATGCTTTGCTGGCAGGGGTGGTGCCACCGCTCTGCATTATCTCTGCTAATGTCTCTTTCCCTGGTTTAAGTTTCAAGGCTTTCACTCTTTCCCTCATCATTTCATCTCCAAATATACCTATGTCGCTGTTTTCCCCACGGACGAGTAGAGAAATGACACAGAGCCCAGGCACAGGGTTACCAGGAAACAAGGCAAAAGCCCCCTTTAACGATTTCTCAGAAGGCTTTTTATATGTTAGTTCACAAAAGTGTATGAAATGGCATAAGGTCATTGGTTTTGCCATCCACCCCTCAAGGGGATTGGTCAAGTTCTAAGACACCCATCTCTGGATGTCTTCCTAGTTAGAACCATAACAATTCTGCAAAACAACCTGCAGCTGCAAGAAGTTTATAAAATGGTAACATTGTTTTGAGTTACTTGCATGGGAAAGACAGAACTTTCACAAAAGTGCTGCAGAGAGCTAAAGAAATTCTCTGCTGAAGCTTTTTCAGCATCCATATACCAGTGCAGTATTTCATACACACACAATGTGCTGTCCTCTCCCATTTCATCTGAGCCAAGTTGATAAAACCACATTAACACCAGGATGAAACTGTACCCCCCACCCATGGAGAAGTGTTTATTCTGGATTTGCTGCTATCCCATTTCCCTCCATTGCACCTAGTCAGGTAAGAACACTGGCAGACCAAGCTGTTAACTGCCTGCAAAAGACATGCAGACTGATTTTATACGCAGACTGATTTTATGCGCAGACCCAGCCACATACCTATTGCTCAATTCCTGCAAGGAAATGTTTTATTTACCATTATTTACCAGCAGAATAACTATTGAAAAATATATTATATATATAAAACACAGTAACGAATTTTCCCTGTGCAGTGTAGCAGATTAGACTGCAGAAACCAATTGCCCCTGAATCAAGAGTGGCATAGCCAATATTCAGTGTTTGGTTTGAACTGTGTTCTAAACTGTTTGCTTCTAACAGGCAGACCACCAAGTGGAGAACTATAGTCTTCTAAAAATAAAAGCCCTTTCACTATGTATAAAAGTTTCCTGTAGGGTATTGTCTACAGTTTTATTGTAGTAGTGGAATAGATAGAACAACTACAGAGATATCATACAGTGTCAAATAAATAAAATTGAAAATTATTCTGTTTCAGTTTTGTATGACTCCATTCAAAGCCATCACCCAACTAGGTAAATGTGTCAGGGCTACAGTTTGTGAACAAATGCACGCATTCCTGGGACACCACTGAAGACAAAGAATTTGCTTTGGAATATGAAGAAATAAATTAAGACTGGTCTTTTGTAGTGAAGCAAAGGCAGCCTCGGTCCAACAAGGCTCTGCAGTTCAGCTGCCAAACTGTGGCTGAACCACTGCTCCCAGCCATGGACACTGCGTGATTATAAGGACACCAGCCAGGACTTTCTTCTCTCTACTTCTTTCATTCTCTTTTTTTTTTCCCTTAATGAAACTTTTACTAAACTGTGTCTGAACTAACAATCACTCTGGTATAACTTTCAAGCCAAAGTTAACAATGCTCACAAAAGCAGAAACTCATATCTGAAAGTGTGGCTACTTTCTGGCCAGAAAAATCCATGGACTGAAAGTCAACCTTGTGAAATGAACTCTTCATTCCAAAAAAAAAAACCCCAAAAGAATAAAGAAATCACCAGGTCCACATCACAGTAAGTCTAACAAAATTCATAAAGTAAGATATTACCACACACCCACAATTTTTAGTTTCATTTACAAGGCAACAGAGTTGCAGAGCTGGTTGAATTTCTTTGGCACTTCAAGATTCAGGAAGTAGAAATTTTTTTAATTCAGAAGACAGACATCTTCAGACTGTCTTGATGGTGGCCTTTAAAGCAAAAGAGATTGTACAGGTCAGTGGCTTATTGGGCAGGGCATGCTGCCAAGGCAAACGTCAGTGGGGAATGAGATGATAGGCAGGGAGAAGGGATAGGAAGATATAATTCATGCTCAAAGCAGGCTTAGAGGAAAGTTGGAGCTGTGTACAATATAATTTTTGGACACAAACTGCCTCCCAGAAACACATCTCTTGGAGGATTTTGCCACCAAAGTCCAGAGAACACTCCAGAGCAATAACATTTCCCCAGATGCTTTTTAAGGTCTTTACAGCTATTGCCCATGTCTGCATATATTCTAAACTCCAAAAGCAAACAGTACTTTGCTTCTGCTGCACAGTCTACATAGAAATGACACTTTATCTGGAGAACCTAAGAGAAAATGCAACCCCGGAGAGAGAAACACAAAATGTAACATATTGCCACCCTCAGGTTCTCTCGAAAAGACAAACTGAGGCCAGTGTCCACACAGGCGGGTGTCTGAGAGAAGCTGTGTTTAAGCTACTGAATAATCTGAAAGAATAGGTTTGGTTTCCAAAAGCGTTTGTCATTTCCACAAAGTGGAACCAGGTAGAACACTCAGGAAATGTTTCAGAGAAAGTAGTGTCAAAACCACTTTTTGTTTCCTAGAACCATTCAAGCCATGGACGTGAAAAGCAGAGCAGCTCAGCATCTTTCAGAGCAAAGTTGAAGCAATAAGATTAAGTGCTTGCCTGGTTAAAAGGGCTGGCAAATGCATTTTGAGTTGCTCTCAGGCCAGGTGATCATTTTTATTTAATTGAAACAAGGTTAATGATCAGCACTTTCATAGCAGAAGTTGCAGATTAAGAAAGCAGTAATCAGATGTTGAAAGCCCAGTTCTTCAGAATACTGAGAGCACTGGTTACATATTCTGTGCCTCTACCTTAAGGTAAGATATTGCACACAGTTGTATTGGAATTGTTCTCTAAACTGCCTCCAGCTGAAGTTCTTCCACCTACTTCTTGGTATCCCTAACCACAGCTCACAGTACTTTAAAAATTGTCAGAACAAAAGGCGTTTTAGTTTTTATATTCTACAGAAGGCCATTAGGACTACCACATCTGTTCACGCTGCTGTAGTAAATCAACAGAAAACATTTTTCTTCTCTTTGAACGATTTTAATGTTTTCTAACTTTGGTTATGTCACATAATTTCTCATTACTTATTTAACTCACAACAATTTTTCTTGCTTTACTAATAATTTGAGATGAGTTGCATGAAATTTTCTTCTACAAATTAGCAAAAGATCAGCACCTTCAACTCCTGGCAAACTGCTTGCAGCACAGTCAATAGGCAGCATGCCAACAGAGTATTAAAACACAACTACTTCTGGAGTTCCAGGCTCTTTCCCTCCTTTACAGTTACTTGCATTTACAACTTATTTAGTGGTATATGGATTTATGATCAGAGAGGCTGTTCTAGCTAAATCTGCAAATAATAAAGACCTGTTGAAACTGTGGAAAAGCAGAAAGAAATACCCAGCAGAGATTTACAAAGTCAGCAAGGATGAAGTGTGAGTAAAAACAATCTTTGATTTCATTTTTCCTTGTGTGATCTTAAATAGCAGTTTCTGTCACAAAAGGATTACTTGCACATTTAGATAACAGACCCAGTCCGTACTCATGAACTTAATTTGGTCTACTAGCATGTGACAAGCAATAATAATGTTGAATGTAAATATTCAAATACAGAATTCAAAGACCATATTGCAAAGTTTGTAAGAAGTCCTCACAGCATTTGTCAGGATTCATCACAGTTCAATTAGTATGAAAGTCTTTTATAGATAGTTGGCTTTTCACCGTGTAAAAGTTCATGTATCCGTAGCAAAGGCTGAGTTTTCATACAGAATGTTGTTCTCAGACCAACAGCAAAAGAGACAAGTTAACAATGATCATGGTTGACTGCATCTATTTAAATGTTGGTCTGCTAGCATCGGTCCTTTAAAAAATGTTGCTTTTTCAGCAATACTGCAACCAATGCCCCCCATTAAACTAAAGCCGATATACAAAACCCAAGATTTGTTTATAAAAAGATCTAAGCACCCTCATATCTAGTTAAAGTCATGGACAAGCAAAAATAGATGTTTCTGGCTGTTTCTAAATTGATGAAAATATTTTTATGTTCCCAGAAAACCCTTTGCCATGGTGGTAAAAACCTCAGGCCTGCACCATATGGCCCCAGGATGGGAGCACACAGGGAAAGAGGGAAGCTGCTGCCTTGGCTCCCAAGGCCATCCAGTGCCGTGCTTATGCATCAAAAAATCCAGAGAGGTACAGCCTAGGAGCAGTCAGGCCTCTGGGGTTTTGAAAAAAAATGGTATTTGGGCATGTTTGTTGCATTAACTAAGAAAAGGACATATTATTTAAAGCCTGTACTTGACTATAGCTTTAGTACACTGTTTAAAAATAAAAGCCAAGTTTAACAGGTTTTTAATCTCATATTAAACAATTCATGCTACTGATACACCATCGGTAAACCAGAAATCCTGCTTCTGAGCACCAATGGAATTCAACATTCAGGATTCTGCTGCTTGGGGGCGTAAAAATTCTACACTTTAGGGCAGACAGGATATTAATTGTAATTTATCTTTGAACTGAAATAAATGATGAGTTGTGGGAGAAAACAATTTAGAACAGGATCAAATCATCACACAGTAGGTCTGTGTGAATTTTCATGAATTCTGATCATGATTTTATGATTATAAATCATCACAAAGTTTTACACTCCTACAGCAAAATGAGGAAATACATTCCAAATTATATTTCAGTGAGGTTTTACAAAATATCTAAAATTCTATGTTCACTTCACCTCTTTGAAGAATTTCAGTGAGCTTTAGGAACTGAACACAACTGGGCCTTATGCACGCTTGCTTCCCTGGCAGACCTGAATGTCTTCTGATTTTAGCTAAAAATTTCCATATATCAAGGAAAGATTCTTACCACTGAAAAAAGACATGAAACAGTGTGATACAATATTTTTCACTGATTTTTTTCCCCAGGTTTATTACATGTATTTTAGACAGAATTAGTCTAGTTTTCTCACACAAATGCTAAGTGAAAGCAAAATACAGCTGAATGACCAAAATTTCAGAAGCTCATTGGAAATCTGACCAGCCTCCAAGCATGCACAAACCTCTCAAATACAAAGTTAGACTATACTTAAAAAAAAAAAAAAGAAAAATCCATAAAAGAATTTTAATTGGTTTTTTCCCAGTTATTCTATATCAAATTGTAACTACACAGAGAAGATGACTGTTAGACAAAGACAAGTTTCAAGGCCACAGATATGGAAAATTTTTGAATTTTGTCAGTGAAAAAAAACCTTTGCGTCAAAACATTGAGTTCTGTTATACAATTTCTCACATGCTGAAGAACACCAAGAGCTCCTCCCGTATCTGCTCCCACATTAAAAAATGCCAAACTGTCTGCAGAAAAAACAGAGAATAAATAACTCAACTGAGGACAGTAACTCAGCCCACCTAAATTTTTATTAATATTTTCACCTGGCCATCTTTTATCTGCATCCTTGTTCATATCACCTAATCTGGGTTTATACATAGGGAAATTTTTTTATGCATTTGGCAACAGATTAATGTCAACAGCCATTTGGAGGCAGCCAAGATAATATCCCACCACGAACCCCTGAGCCTTGGCAGGACTCCCAACCACAACAGCAAGAAGTATTTTTCAGTATATTAAGGTTAAGTTAAAAAGATAAACACCACATAGTGAGCCTAAGTCATACAAATATTAAAATCCCTCTTTGTTTGTCACTCTTCTCAAGCACATGGTAATATCACTAAACAAATAGCAGGAAACCAATTGAGAATTCCCTTCAAAATCTCCGGTTATACGGTGGCAGAACTAAGAATTACAATTTCAATTCACTTCTTAGAACAACACAAACACACATTAATAACAATAATGTATTTTTGATAGGCTAGAACTTAAAAATACATGTTTTGTTTCTTTATTCGATTTCAGTTAAATTAATTTCATAACCTGGTCTTCTATCTTAACTGCTAAAAAAAATCGAGCACTAATCCAGCCATGGGAAGAAACACCCAGCTGGAAACCATTTAGCACACAAGTTATTTAAATTTCTCCTAGTAAGCATCATGTACTAACTTACATGCAACATTTCACCCACTAATATCAAGACAAGTTGCTAATTTATTACTAAAGATCAACTTCTTTTTCATTAAATTGCATTTATCTGTGTTACAATCCACTCAGAACAAGACTTTAAGCTGAATTCAAGTAAATCCACAGAGAAATTCTGTGAGATAAAGGCCAAAATGCAGTTCACAGTGCACCTATTTTTGAGCTGTAGGCAAAAAATTTAGCAAGGTCAAACAATGAAGAACCGTCAGAGGGGATTTGTTCCTAATGCACCCAGTGCAACAATTCCAAAGATTTTACCTTGGTTTGCTTTCAGAAGTGATATTTTAAATTTATTTTTTAAAGCAGACAGTGAGTATGATGAGATACATGCTGCTCACAGAACAGGATTTCATGGCCTACTGAACAGGCAAGGACATAAACAGATGCCTAAAGTTTAGAATGTGAACAAGTTTCTCACAGAACTGGAGACAAAAGCCTTGCAAATTTGATCTTTTTTGTATCACAGAATTATTGTGTAGTTTCAGTCAGCTCTCTATTTCTCCATGGCCCATATCCATTGCAGATGAATAATAATCCCCACTTAATCTCAAAACCAGGTAATTAATTAATTGCTATCAGCAAAGTGCATTGCAAATATTACACACTACAAAAGTTAGGGGATCTGTTTCTCTTTCTACAAACTCAGGTGATGTCCCATTAAACAAACATACAAAATGTCAGGGTTATATTATAGGACAAAAGGAGAGGACAAAACTGCTCTCTTAGAAAAATGGGATCTAGTTTGGAATGGGTGACAAGAGTGGAATGTGAGATGTGCACAAGATTATATGAGAAATTCCATCTTCCCATGATAACTCTCCTAGTCAGCTATACATCTAACATTTACACACCTAGCAACACACAGATTCACAGTTGTTAATATGAGATCTTGAGATGAGGTAAGAAAACCCAAAACCACTTCAGTAAAGATTCAAACTCTATTTATAATTCATATATTTGTGGAGAATATTTATTTTCATAACTGCATGACTTCAGGCGAGATTGCAAGCTGTCTTTTTTCCTCCAGTTTCCAGGGTTTTTTCATTTGGTAGCATCTCATTTGTATTATTTATTACAGAAGTCACATACTTTCCATCTGGCTACTACTACAGAAAAACAAGACCCCACAAAATAATGGCAGAGTGCACACAGGCAAAAGTAGCTTTCTATTTAAGAATACGTGGGGTTTTTAAAGGGAGAGAAGAAAGGTCTGTGTGTAAAACAAACAAACAAAAATCAAAATCCCAAACCACTATTCCTATATGTATATTGAGCAAAAGAAGCTGGGAAAGGAAAAAAATTACAAGTACTAGGCTAACCTTTGTGCTCCCCATTTTACAGTAAGCAAATAAAGGACCTCTCGTTTCTCTTCCCTTCCTCAGTTCTGACCAGTATGTTTCAACTCTGTGCTTCCCATATATTTAAGTTACAGTCTTGATGCTTCACTCTTTTTGATGTATGTAGAACTGGCAACATGCATTTAGAGCGTAAAATGACCCATCCTTCAACCTCATCATCACTTTTTGTCCCCCTTCATCTCCACTCCAGCACTGCTTTTTTTGTTAGTCTGAAACATGAACTGAGACCTGTGTGGAACACCAGTGCGGAACACCAGTGCTCGTATAAAGCATTTAATGGACAGCCAATAATCTATACCTTCCCCCAAAATAGATGTCTACATGTTTGTAACGATTCTCCCTCATTTTGGGCACCGAAACACATATTCTTCTTAATTTACTAACGAGTTTCTATTCCACTCCTCGAGGACAAAAGGAAAAATTATCATTTAATCCACACCAAAACCTGCCCACCATTATTTCCATTGCAAATAGCTGATATCCAGAGGCTACACCCCGCTCGCTCTGCACAGTGCGCAGCGGCGGAGCGGAGAGAGGCACGGACGGCAGGACTCGGCTCCCTGCTGCCCCCGTCACAGGACAGCACAGCATCGGGGGCCGGCAGGAGCAGCAGCGGCCCCGTGCTGGCACCCGGCCGGCTCCGGGCAGGCGCTCGCTGCCAGATGGCTCCGAGGGAGCAGCCACGGCTCCTCCCCGCAGCCCGGGCAGGGCCAGCACAGGAGCTGCCCCAGCAGCACTGACCACTCGGACCAGTAGGCATTTTTGTAAAGTACCGTGATGTAATTAGGAAAGCCCCCAGTCCACAGCCAGGAAAAGCAGAACCTTAAGTATCTCTGTTATTTCTGTTCTGTTACAAAGGTTTGCAATCACTTAGCTTGGGTACAATATGCATTTCAGACTAGATCAGATCAAGGTATTAATTCAAGGCAAAATGTAAAAATTAGAAGCATAAAGAAGCAGAGCAGCTGATGTACATTTTGGCTTAGCAGCTGAATCACAAAATGGAAAATAAATTCTGATTATCAGAAATGTTTTCGTCCTGAGGTGAAATGGCTTTTAAAAAATTGTTATTATTATTTTCCTACACCTCTTTTGTAAATTGTATCAATTTGGAATTGAAAAAGTAATTTTGAATTTTAAAATCAAAAGGTTTGAAAAATAGCGCAAGAAAATGTCAGTGTTTCTGAATTTTGTTTTCTTTCTCATTGCAGCTGTAATGGCTTGTCAAGCTCAGCCTGTAGTGAGAAGTAGAGAATTTCATCCCATTGAAATAGCATTCTTTGAAAAATTATTGTTGATAAAATAGATTTATTGCACTAATAGATTATTATATACCTCAAAGTCAGTATTTTCAGATGATCTAAAATAGGAATAAGCTTTGTTTGGAATACTGCTGTCAGAAACAGGACGGATGTTATTGTCTCCAACACGACATAATTGAAAGAACCATAGAGACAGTTACCTGACATCATAGGGCATGATCACATTCCAGGGGTCTGAATATAAAGTACCTTTCTCTCTCCATCATCTGCACTGGCACACAAGGTCTACCAAAACTGAGAGCAAGCATCTAAATCCGTCTCAACTCTCTGGCACTTAAGCACAAAAACGGCACAGAACTGTTACTGGGAGACCTGAATGCAGCCCTAACACAAACACACAGAGGAACCAAAATAACACATCAGTGGAAACTGTGGCCGATCAAAATCTCTGCAGAGGAAGCCAGCAAGTGAGGAAGAGGGAGAAAGGGAGAGAAAGGGAGCACTGGATTGTAACAGTCACAGGCTGGAGAGGAAATTTCCAAGGCACAGCACGGAGATGTGTTTGCACAGTGCACAGAGACTCAGCTACTGCTGGGGCCACCTGGGAGTCAACCCCCACCTGTACCCTGCCAGTGAGGGGATGCAAAACGATATTCCTTGGAAGTGGTCTGTGGTGTTAGGAAAACTGAGCTTGAAACTGCCACAGTTAAAATGAAATCTAACCTGGAAGAGATGATGGCTACAACCTGAAATGGTTTGGGTTTCATTTCTGAGCTCCTTATGACTAAATTTATGAGTGCGTGAGCTTTGAGGGCTTTTAAAAAATGGAGATATGCAACTGTACACACTTCATGCTATAACTGTCCATGTGGCACATTCTATGGCATTTAAGGCTCATTAAATTCTGAGTCTTATGTCATCTGCCCTTGGCTTAAAATAGGTTTGCGTGAGCCTTTTGTCTCTGACTTCCTCTTTAACAGTAGTTGTTTCTGTCAATCTCTGCTCCCTTTATTTTCTTTACCATGTCAGTTCCACAGCAATACCATAGGCTCAGATCATAGCTCTAATCCTCCACAATTTCAGTCCCTTAATGTTTACGCAGAGGAAAGCAAAAAGAACTGACCGGTTTACAGAAACTCTCTCTGACCAAGTAATAATTAAAATCATTTCAAAACACCTTTTTTTTAAAAAAAAAGTAATTTTTCCCAATTAAAGTAAATTTTTCAAACTAAGGGTTCAATTCAGTTTTCTAACACATATAAAACTCTAGTTGTAATGGTAATGTTTTCTATACAAACTCTAGCAACTGCAGGAAGGAACTATTGTAACAAGCTTAGAGGAAACTACCAAGATGATCAGAGGGAGGGACTTCCCTCCTACAAGTAAAGGCTGAGAGAGTTAGGATTGTTCAGCCTGGAAAAGAGAAGGTTTGGGATGACCTAATTGCAGCTTTTCTGTACCTGAAGGGAGCAGGACAGGAAAGATGGAGAGGGACTTTTTACAAGAGCATGTACTGACAGGACAAGCCGAAATGACTTCCCACTGACAGAGAGGACATTTGGATTAGGTGTTAGGTGGAAGCCCTTCCCTGTGAGGGTGGGGAGGCCCTGGCACAGGGTGCCCAGAGAAGCTGTGGCTGCCCCATCCCTGGAAGTGTCCGAGACCAGGTTGGACGGGGCTCTGAGCAACCTGGTCTAGTGGAAGGTGTCCCTGTACATGGCAGGGGGTCTGGAACAAGATGATTTTGAGGCCCCTTCCAACAAAGGCGTTGCTATAATTTTGTGATTTAGGTTTTTTTCTACGCAACAGCTCTTTAAGACCACTAAAGAACTGACATAACAGAATTGGGTATATCTCAAGTTGCTTTGACATGAAATGTTTCTTTTTATGAATCAAGAGACTCATCACAATAGCAATATTACATTGCCAAAGAAATTTCCATTTAATTTAAAGCATGATCAAAATTCAGACACTTCTAGCTAAATCAAGAAATATCACATCACCGCTATCTGCTTTCAATAGCTGTTTGAAGTTATTGGGAGGAAAAAAAAGAGACTGTCTTATTACAGGTTGGCGGTACAGATTTTATGACAAATTTCTTCCCTGCTGTAAAGACTTTATGACTGAAAAGGTACAATGCTTTATAAAACGAAGCATCTTTTTCAATGATAATAACTGTAAAGTTTTTCCTTAGTGCTCATATGCCCCCAGCTTATTTTGTAATGATATAACACCTGCAATGGATTAAATTTGCACTGTAACTGTAGCAGAGAGCGTAAGAAATGTCAGTTCTCATTAGCCTGCATATAAATCTGCCTTTTTTGGTAAGCAGTATAAAAGACCACTGAACCACTAGAAACTCAAAGCATATGTTGTTCATGCAAAAAGGACACTCAGCAATATGAGTCTTTTCCATGCTGTTCTCTTTCAGGACTGAAGAATGTTTTTGCAAAGAAAAGGAAATACACAGAAATGCATTACCATCAAGTTGTAGTAGATTTTTATAATTGCTTGCTGACACAGCTGAACAGTCATAAAATATCAGAGAGTAAATGAGTTGATAATGTAAAGTAGTAATTAGGATTTTGTGCATGCTTATGCTATTTACAATATTTTAATGCTTTGATATTAACATGTCAACTTTAATAGTATGTAAATGAATTCCCGTGTGTGAGATTTGTTCTCCTCAGCATTAGACATGTATTCATTGACAGCAACTGTAAATTTGCTTTCTTATTTGTCTGTTCAGAAAGACTTTCCAGGATCTTATACCAAATGTTTTCCATGCAATGCCCTATCCACATTCATGAAAGAAGTTTATAGCTTTAATGCATAGAACAACCCCAGCCACCAGCTCCACATATCACAGTGCTACAAAACCACATACACACAATCTCTGCCGGAAATTTTACAACAATGTAAATAAAAAGAGATTATTCAACTCCATGGTATCTCTGCCTGTCTCTAGGTAGTGCTGATGCTCACTAACAATCTGATGCAACACAGTTAAGCTGAGAAGTGTGAAAAAACACATCAAAACAGTGATGCCTCAAAAGGCAATGGCACACCCCAAAGGTAATTTAGAAGATTAAGGATTAAACATAAATATGCCTTTCAAATTTTTTTCCACATTACTTGTGTTCCTGATCAATCTTTTTCTGTTGAGTACAGATCTGGAAAGTTTTCAGCCTTCAGATGAACAACACAATTAAAAACAAACAGTTGGAAAACAAAGGCGTGGTGTGATTAAGAAAAAGTACAGCCTACCATCAGTTATCGCTTCACAGTGCACTGCAATTTAGTTCTGGGTGTACTGCAGAACCTGCATAATACAGCCAGAGTTGCCTGGCAACAAACAGGAACTATATCAGAAAGCAGCAAAGGTGTGAACGAATAAACAGAAGTGACAGGAACATGTGAAAATGCTCAGTAAAACCATGTTCAGTGCTAGAATGTCTAACCAGGCTTTCACAGCATTTCAAGTGGAACATTGAGTCAAACCATCCTCATCATTAAAGTAAGATTAATGCACATACGTTTAAACTGGATCTGACAAAACAAGCAGAATATAAAATCTGGAGAAAAGGCAAATTAATGAATGTATTCTCATCAGTTTGGATACCGAGTACATTCACAGATTAAATACCTACCACTAACCTGATTAGATGAAGTAGAATTGATCAGAACTCCTGGCTCAATTCTAGGTGTTCATCAGGCATCCATTTTGGTGCTAAACTCCTGGAAACCTAAGCACTCACACACTGGATTTGAAAGACCATTGTTCATTATTTGCACTTCTTTCCATTCAGAAAGTCCTATGCTGACACACTGAACTGCTTTGCTACTTTGTAATTTATTTATTTGCAAGATGCTTTGGTTATAACCAACAGCCATTTTGACATACAAGGTCCATGATGCACAACTGCACCTCGCACTGAAAAGTTGGTACTATGCAGAAGTACTTTAGCCATTTTACTGCACAACAATATTTTGTTGTAAAAACTACCACATTTTAATATGAACACATAACTGGAATATAGCAGATAGTTAGATCTGAGAAAAGCCTGAAGATCCAAACAATGTTGATACCTCTGAAGAGTGTTTTGAAAAGGAACACATTTCATAGTGAAAAATTGCAAAATTATACTTTGATGTATTGAATATACATGGCCAAGCCCTTCATCTGGCATATATCAGAGAAGCTCCCATCATCCAGGAGAGCCAAGCTACTCTATCACAACTAAGGGTCTTACTGTTTTTCAAAAAATGATGCTGAAACACCAAGCTAAATTTAAGTCGACCTTTTTCTTCTCTATAGGTAAAACAATGTGATCAAGCAGAGATTGATTAATCAGAATTACATTGACGTAATGTTGGGGCAGAAAGTTGCATGAGGTCATCTTCCTGAACAGATGGTCTAGAGATATTGGTTTTAACTAGCACATGGTTGAGTAAATAATGTTTAAGTTTTCTTTGAGAGCCTGGGGAGTGAACCAGATAGAGCTGAGTGAAATACCTGTGCCTCCTGCCCACATCATCTGCTACTCCCAGGGTTTTCATTTCCTGCACTGTTTGTGCTTTATCACATGGCTCACTGGTCAGGCAGTCTGTGCCCTTGGTTCAAAAAGCTTTTATTGGAACATTGAGAGAAATGTGCACTTAGTTCCAATCCCTCATTTCTTTATATACATACTTTGTTCCTTACAGGCAAAATCCTGTAACAGACGTAAGTGTATGGATGGATTGCATTTTTTCAGTTAGTATAACCAATTTCATACGTAGAAATAAATGGCCGTAACATAATAAAAATCTACATGATCAGTTGCATGGGGAGTTTGGTTTCTGTTCAGATTAAATGCACATGTGAACACACAGATTTAAATGTTAATTCTCATGTTTGTCCAACATAGACGTGTCTAGCCACATTTGTTTACAATCTCAAAGGGACTGGTCCTTTTATTGTATTATTTGTTTACCATATCTTTGTTTAGAGTAAATTAAGAGTGGTTGATAATAAGGCTCAGAAGATTACTCTGAGACTTTTTAATACTTTGAACAGGAACATCTCTTTATTCAAACAGCATCAACATTACTGACTTTTTCAATGACATCAGACCAGTGTGTATTCTATCACACTTGCTTTTCATTATAAAAGTTCTGGGAATGTTGTTACAATATTCAAATGGTCATTTGATAATGAAAGATGGTATGTTAAGGACAAAAATACAGCACAAGATTCAAAACCAGGGTAATGATTTACAGACAAGTAAATGAATACATACAATTAAGATAAGCGTGACTAAAAATTAGTTCTTATTTTTTTGTATTACATAATATATTAGTGTCTTAAAATGACCTTCAAATACTACTGATTCATGACTACAAATTATTATTCTGGGTAAACACTAAAGTAAAGTACAGAAGTATACTAAAAAATGCTATAGAAAAATTAAATAAAAAAACTTGCTTGTGTAAGCAATGATCTGATAAGGCAACAATATTTAAAATAAACTGCCTGCATTGTCTGTGTGAAAGGAGCATTCAGATGTGCAGGTCAGCTGATTATTCAGCTAACTCTTATTAAACATTTCCTGCTACCTTCACCTTCTCTCTCTAAAACCTGTTGACTGCTGGCAGAGCCTCCACATTTCTATTTTTCTGGTGTTTATAAAAAAGGCTAGAAAGAAAACAATAAAAGAAAAAAAACAGTAAAATTGGCATTCTGATTTGTTTCATTTAAGCCAACCTTTGAGCTAAAGAAGAGAGCATTCTCATAATCCAAGAAAAGAAAAACATCTACAAGCCTGGCAGTACTGCCTGTACAACTTCTTAAATTACAAATAGGTCTATCCCAAAGAATTCAAACCCCATTGTCCAACAAGCCTTCTGTAAAGCAGCAAAAGGTGAAAAAAGGGAGAAAGGGATACAGGTAACATTTTATGTATCAGAGAGAGAAGATTCAGCTGAAAAGAAAATCACTTCTAAATTTCATCCCATCCTCCTTACAACAGCTCAGGATACCATGATCTGGGCTCACTGAAGTTCATCACAGAAACTTCCAGCTTCCTCTAGATTTGTCCAGAGGTTTCAATAGATGGATGAACTTTTTTTTTTGCAATGGTGTCTATGGAAGTCTTGCGATCAAAAACTCACTTTAATAAACCCACTTATACCACACATAAAACCATGCAGTTTGCAATAACTCAGTTTCACTTGGGGCACCAGAAGCTGTAAGGTCATTACTAATATTATTGCAGACAAGTGTTTTTCTCATGTTTTATGACTGTAATGTCATTTCTATTTGACTTCACTGACACTACTCGTGGCAGAATTGCTTATGACATAATTATGGAAATACAAAGCTTATTATTGCATAATAGCCTTACAAATCTCATGCATGCATCATTATGCAAATTTGAATCGTGGAGCAAATGTGGTTGATGTCAATATGTCCATACAAGAATAAGCTAAACAAATGAAATATAGTCCAATTAGTAGTTTGGTGGGCAATCTTAAATAAAAGGAAATGCTCAAGGGAGGAGAGAATTTTTGAAAGTTATGGCAAAAATCTGACATAACTTCAGGAAAAGTAACGATTTCTATTCAGTTGATCTCAAGACACTGTAACTCAAGAAGTGATTGATGATATACATACCAAACTCTAAGTTCTCTAAAGCTACATGTCACACAATTTAATTTGACTGAAATTTAGGAACCTGGGCTTAGCTAGTTTTTTAGTTACCCTGCAGCCCAGAAAGCCAGCCTCATCCTGGGCTGCATCAAAAGAAGCCTGACCAGCAAGAGAAGGCTCCATGGAGACACTACAGCAGCCTCTAGTACCCAAAGGGGCTCCAAGAGAGCTGGGGAGGGACATTTTAAAGGACATGCAATGACAGTACAAAGGGGAATGGATTCAAACTGAAAGAAGGTAGGTTTAGGTTAGAGGTACAGAAGAAATTCTTCCCTGTGAGGTGCTGAGGCCCTGCACAGGTTGCCCAGAGAAGCTGTGAATCTCCCACCCCGGGGAAGATTCAAGACCAGGTTGGATGGGACTTTGAGAAACCTAGTCTAAAGGAAGATGTCCCTGTCTACGGCAGGGGGTTGGAACTTGCTTGACACCACAATGAAAGGGCCAAAGGATGCTTTGCTTTGTGACCTTAGAGCAGAGAAATGAGACACCTCTAAAGTGGCTTTGGTTATTGTTATGGCTTGTGCAAAAGCCAGTACATTTCTGGCACGCCAGCAAAAATGGAACTGTTACTATTTTAACTGGATCTGTTATTTTTTTCCTCTGTTTGATAAGTAATAGAGGGTTCTCAGGGGCTCTGTCACATTTCTCTGTACAGCACCACGGCCAATGTAAGAGCCAAAATCTCTGTGCAGATGAATAGGCGTTTTCTAAACAAACACAGCCAAAAGTTAGATTTGCATTTTCATTTTCTCCTACGCACTGCTGCATTGCCTCAATGCGGATAGCTGTTTGGGATGCCATGTTCTGCCATCCAGGATCCAGCAAACACATTTGCTGCTCAGACACGGTTCCTTTCCTGACCAAACTTATGACCACGTGTCCGGGTGGCACTCTGCGTACTCATCAGTCCAGACTCCTCAGACTGTTTCATTTGCAGGAGGTGGCAAACAGGTACAAGTGTGGATGGTCAGACTGACCACTCCTAAAGAAACACCCGCTGCCGTACTGGAACCGCCTTTGGAATTGCACTCTCATATTCAGTGCTTTGTGCAATTTTACATTTAACTTTGTTCACTGCCAGCTACCCGAGAAATAAAAAAGGCAGAGGAAAGAAAACACAAAACTGTGTCTGTCTTTTAGAATGACAGGTTATAACTCTTCCAGTATTTGGCAAACCATAGACACCAAAGAAAAGGTAAAGATGATTCAAGGATGTACAAACGCCTGAAGGTGCTATTTATGCAGGTAAATGCAGGGATTAAAACGGCACTGAGGAAAACATCACCACAGAAAATGAGGCAATGGGGAGCGTAGGATTTCTATGCAATCACATTTTAATCACAATGAGCTAATATGTATTTTAAAATACAAAACAATCCCTCAATATACTGATCTTTCATACAGGGAATGATAATCTAACAGTCTAATCTAATCTAGTATAGATTGTTATATAGGAAAAAATATGAAAATATAATGCTCAAGTGAAAAATAAAAGCAGAGAAGATGGATAATCTAAGGTTGTATGGTATTTTATCACATTTTATGCAGCTGCTTGTTTATAAGAACACGTGGAAATATTTCAAATTGGCACTTTTCAAACAACTTTTTCCTCAAAAAGACCTTGACAGCAAACGTGAAATGTAAAATAATTAAATCAAATCTCATAAGAGGCCAGCAGATTAAGTAAACAGCAGTGATAGTACTACTCAAAGTTCAGGATGCAATAAACTTGCTAAATAAAATTTTACTTCTATCAATGCAATTATGAAATCCAGTATAGAATATTCAACTGTCAGCTCTGGAATCATACTGGAATTCTGCTGTTCAACTTGGATGTCAAATCTTGGAACTTGCCAGTAGAAGTTGGCCACATACCTCTTTTGTGTTAATCCTAGTGCTACCCAGGCATTGAAGTCATTCTCAGGATAAACTACACGGGGCCCAACTAACCTTTTGGAGTACAGTACAGCTCTTCCTCACCTTCCATAAGTGGGTTGTACAATTGTTTCCTATGCCGTTACCAGGATAATTACCTAAATCTTTTAGCTGCTACGTATGCAAGGTAAAAAATCAAAGCACAAGCTATTTTTGATATTTCCAAGGCTACGTTAGTCTGTGTTGAAAACTCGTTTCGAAATTCTTTTGCTAGCCATACTCAGAATAGGTCACTGATATGCACATCCTTTGCTGTCCTGGAAATGAAAAAAGGACAATATTTTGCTCAGGCCCAGCTCTTTATCCATTGACACGACACACTGCAGAATTCCATTACACAGAGGTTTCGATTCTGGTGCCACCATTGACCCACTCAACTCCTACTGTGACAGAGGCTGAGAATTGTATCGTCTCTTTGTCACAACTTAACTGCAATCTTTCTTTTAAATGTCTATTGCCCTTCCACAATTTTAACTGTAATCTTTCTTTTCAACACCTCAGCAGACAGGGTCACATTTAAAAAAAATTATGTCATAATAATAATACTACTATTTTTCATAAGTGTAAGTTCTTTCTTTCAGTACCGAGTGAGATGATTCTAGCCTAGCAGCCTGCTGGTGAATCAGCAGTTACATTGTTTAGACCACCATGCACTTCAAACCACTCCATTATCTATTTTTCTGTTACCTTGTGGCTCAAGTGATATCAATTTAAATTAGAGACTTTCCTGTGTGTCCTAAAGCCATCTTATTCATCAGGGAAAAAAACCCAACCCACTAAGCCCCTCTGAAGCCATCTGTAATTTGAAAATAAATTCTACTGAGGACCTAAAATCATTACTTTTCTTTCTCTTGGCTGGCTGGCACAACTGATGCATTAAACTCCTTGCCTAGAAACCAGAGTTTGTCCTGTCCAAAATTGCTTTAACACCAAAAAGCTGCACCAGACTACATTTTCTACAACCAGTTGTATCTGTTAATTCCATCAACAAGAGCAATGCCAATGCTGAAAGTCTGTAAGGGCTTAATCAGTGTGTTTCCTACACTCCTGCAATGCAATTTAGATGATTCAGACAGCACTAGTGTTTCACCATTGCTGAAGTATTGCATTGGCTGCACAAATTTTGCAAAACATTTTGGCAGAGAGTTTGCTTTAAACACACTCTAGAAGGTGACAAGGTTATTGAGTGTTATTTCTTGATTTTTTTCCATTTATTTCTTGCAATGATAGATTACCTTACACCTTCACAGTCTAATTCACACCTAGTCCAATTCTCTCTCTGAAATTCTTTGATAGTGGTTTTCATTAGCCAAAAGTACTTTAAAAAGACCCAGACATATTTTATTTCTAGGAGAAACAGTTTTCAAATATCAGGTGAGCTTTTTTCTACACAGGGTAGCTTCATTTCAAATGACATTAACTGTAGAAAATCAGTGATAGGTCCCCTCTTCGGCCCTTTCATCTTGTACACAAATATTTAGGTGTAACCTGGAAGGCACGTGATGTCCGTGTTTTTCTACCTATGGATTCTTCTACTGCTATTTGAAATATGGGGATGGGGGAGCTAGATCTAGTAATAAAAAAAAACAAATAGAAGAAATTGCTACTTGATGTCTGCTTTTTCTTACCGGCATTATGTTTTCTCCTTCAAGCAGAGAACTAAATACTACAGTTTTCGAGTAAATGTGTATACAGTTGTTTACAGCATAATGGTGTAATATGCAGTGTCAGCTCTGCAGCTCAGCACTGACCTTTTTCCACTGCAGTCAGGACATGAAGGTGAAGACGATATTTAATATTTTTTCCTATTAATAAGCATTAAAGATTCTCAGATGCTGGTCTTTTTCTAGAAAGGATAAGAACAGAGGGATAGCTTTCTTGTATTCTGTAGTTCAGGCTTCACTTCAGAGATTATCTAGATTGACAAAAGGCTGGTTGGCAAAAGAAAAGGATGCATTTGAAAATGCACCTGAAATCACTATCTTTGACAGGAATGGTTGATACAGTGTAAATATTGTCTGTAAAAAGCCTGATATTAAAGGAATTTTTTAATTTATACGAATAATATTGTGTGGCCTAAATCTTTTCCCTCTACAATTGTTCATCATCCGGGCCTCTCCCTCACAAGTGGAATATATAATGAAACATTATTTAATTAAGAGAAAGAAGAAAACTTCCACCATCAGAGGAAAAAAATCCCCAATCAGAACACATTTTATTCTTACTGCTGTGACTGTAATGAGACAGAACTAAGCATCAGTACCCCCACAGAGGTACAACTCCCAGACCATTGGCACAACCCTTAACCCCTTCCCCGCTTACGGCTGTTTGCCAAAGTCCTTTCCTTAAGGATGCAAATGATGCAAAGACTGTGCTGGTCTGTCCTGGGCCTGACTTCTCAGGAGCAGAGACATTAAAAATATTCCACTGCTGTTGCAAGTAGTTAGTAATTCATTAACAACCCATCTGGGGGTGGTTATTATTATTATTATTGGCTTCCTTACTGCGTAAGTAAAAATTACATTAGCTATTCATGCAATTGCACCTTTATTTTCCAGTTCAGCATTTTTTCCACATGCATCCTGGTGTGACTATTCTCTTTGCCACAGTGTTTATCCTGTACTTGTCTTTTATGCAAGTCTTAGCTGTTCTTGGTTAGGCATGTAAATGAGAAGAGGGTATTTTTTTTAATATAAGGTAAATAAATTAAATGTTGTGACTTTGCCTTTCACAGCAAGCAGCCATAAACCTCA
Organism: Rhagologus leucostigma; assembly: GCA_013397725.1. NCBI lineage: Eukaryota > Metazoa > Chordata > Aves > Passeriformes > Rhagologus > Rhagologus leucostigma. Next base: position 525,259 of record VZTD01000486.1, read on the forward strand.
ATTATGAGACACTTAAGTTGAAAAATCTCTCTCGTCATGTCAAGGAAAAAAACCCATAGATTTCAATATAGGTAGGACATCACTCAGAGGGCTGTATCTTATATTACAAATAATTCTATGAATTTCTGTAGTTATTTTTATTTGACTCACTTCCCTATGATTTAACTCTGCTAGTGTGACATATAATGAAACCAAGTGGGGAGCTATATTTCTTTATCTTTCAGAGCAAAATATGACATTCTGAAAGTAATATACCGTGCCCTTAAAAGCTGTATTCTTCTTAGTTCTAGGTACATAAGTCAGGTATGTCTTAAAACTAGTTTTATTACTGAAATTATTTTACCAAAAATAGATCATTATGAAAACTTAGCATTTGTCAATGCAGAAAACAATGAACTGAACACTTTTGCAATATGCATTTAAAATGTTTAAATTATTTTAAAATTTTTTAGTAAGTTTCTCTTTGCTTTGTTAGTTATTGATCATGGATGGCTACTTTCTATTTTCTATTAAGAACATTTGTGCTTATATAGTACATATAGTATATGTGTTTTTAATCTTGCATAGCATTTAGGATAAAAGATAGGAAAGAATGATCCTTCACAAATTAATAAAATAATTTTTATTTCACCTTTGTTCCTGTAGATAAAAAAATATTTGTGCGTATTATCACAAATAATCGAAATCATGAGACAAAGTGAAGGAGGGAATATCTACAGCCCTAATAAGTAGGGAGACTTCTCTCTGACCTGTGCAAGATCCTGACATTCTCAGTGAGACTGCTGTCAGACTATAAAGTGAATAATCTTTTCGTGAGAGAAAGGAAAATAAAGTCTTATCTGGAATATTATCTATAATACTGATTATGACCTTTGTTTAAAAGGTTGAACTTCAGATGGAAAAGTGTCAGAAAGGGCATTATACTGAGAAGGTGAATGGAGAGCTTGAAAGAGGTTAATAAAGGAGCTCATCTCACTCACTCCAGCAAAATGAAGGCTGAGGGGAATTTGATGGCTCTCTTTACACACGAGGGCAGAAAAGCATCACTGAGAAGAGAGCGCTCTAAGTTAATGAACAACGGTGCCAAAAGACCAAATGCAAGCAAACAGATTATGAATAAATTTAAGACAAAAATTAAAAAAGGGCTTTTCAATAACCAAAGCAGTGAGGAAGCCACTTGCAGTGATGCCTTATTTTCTGCCCTATTCATCACACAACACCAGGAATCAGTCTGTTAGTTGGATAAAGCCCTACACAAACAACATAAGCCAAATCAAAGGGCTCACCTTCAAGAAAACGTTATATAAACCCACTCCTTCTTTCAATCAAGTTGCAAAACATTCAGGCAATGGTAGCATTTCACTAGATCCAACTTTTTATCCTACCCCACCTCAGAGCTCCTCTTCTTCCTTGGCCTCTTTCCTGGGGAGCAGATATTTCCACCCACTGGCAGCAGCTCTAAGCCATGTGCAACAGGTATAATAATCTCACCCGACTCCCTCCAGAGCAATCAGATGCCTTTTCAACACACACCCAGCACTCTCAATTCAGCAGTGCTGCAGAAGGACAGCAAATCTACCGCTTCATAAAGTCAAGTAAGAGCACGGAGAGTTCATTTGCACAGGCTCCACACCAACGCAGCACCTCGCCAGCTGGGAACCACAGCCTGACAGACATAACTTCACTCAAAAACATTTCCCACCACATCCCTGCTGAAGATCTTACTGGTTTAATTACAACTTCAACCTGAAAAATTCTATCTAAAAGAAGCTGACAAAGAAGGCATTCTTTTTGGATTTGAAGGGGTTTGAGCAGTGTAAACAGCAAATCTTTCACGGCCTCTCATTTATCCTAACAGGTTTCTGTACATTTCTTTCTGTCTAAAATTGGATTACAACTTTCTTTGGCCTTTGTCTCTGTTGATGGCCATTACTGCTGGTGATTTGTGATGAAAATCTGCAGGTATGGAAGTCTGTAAACACATCAAAAAAATTAGGGCAGAAGGTTGGGTATACATAATCAGGAGTCATAGGATAATATTAAGAGAAGATATAAATACTGTAATTACTAGTAAAAACTCAGTGCCACTGCAATCTGTTAGTCTATCAGAAAGTCTCCCAAAAGATGCTATGGAAATTCCATCTCTGCAAATTTGAAAGTGAACTTTGCTTGACACAGTGAACAACACTATTTTGGAAGGACATTGGCAAACTCACTACAGTACATCTTTGCTCATAAACAGTGTATGGATGCTGAAAAAGCTTCAGCAGAGAATTTCTTTAGCTCTCTGCAGCACTTTTGTGAAAGTTCTGTCTTTCCCATGCAAGTAACTCAAAACAATGTTACCATTTTATAAACTTCTTGCAGCTGCAGGTTGTTTTGCAGAATTGTTATGGTTCTAACTAGAAAAACATCCAGAGATGGGTGTCTTAGAACTTGACCAATCCCCTTGAGGGGTGGATGGCAAAAACCAATGACCTTATGCCATTTCATACACTTTTGTGAACTAACATATAAAAAGCCTTCTGAGAAATCATTAAAGGGGGGCTTTTGCCTTGTTTCCTGGTAACCCTGTGCCTGGGCTCTGTGTCATTTCTCTACTCGTCCGTGGGGAAAACAGCGACAACAGTGTAAGGTTAGTTGTCCTCCTGCAAAAATACACTGAATTAGAACCAAAAGCACCATTCCACACAAAGATGAACTCAGAATCTTTCAAAAAGAAGCACCTATGTAGGAGAGTGGTGTCTCCTAATCTCTTACACAGAATGTACCAGTGTTTGCAAGGCCTTTCCTAAGGTATGGGGACCTTGTTTAAGTAAGTGAATTGAATAAATTTCCAGTACTTCAGATGAATATCCTAACTACCCCTCAACTCTCTCTCCTAATCCTTTAACAAACAGTGAAAATGAAGTGTTGGAATTTATTTCAAGTGAAATACTGATGGACTTGTAGCTCAATGTTTTTCCTTTCTAACATCAAAGGTTGCACTTTCCAGCTGTACAGACTTTTTTTACAATGTTATATCAGGACGGTCTAGATTATTAAACACTGGCTACCTTCATCCCTCATCTCCTGCTACTAAAAAAAGACTTGCATCTTAAATGTTAATTATGCATTTGCAGGCAGTCTAAATGACTCAGGGGACTGAAATCTGACTCTAGCTTTTCATCAGCAGGTCATCAGTTCAGACCTGACTTAGATCAGCAGTGGCTGGAAGCTTCTACAATTCAACAGCTGTTTAGATGACCTATATGAAAGAATATAATATTATGTTGTCTGCAGCTTTGGGTGGGAAAGAATTCACATCTTAAAAGTCACGTTCAGAACTGACATTAATTGGGATCCACGCTATTAGACCCTGAGAGGACAGCGGGTCTGGAAACTGAGCTGTCCTGTCTCTGCAATCTCCTCCACACCAAGGATGGAAAGCCTTGATGGAACACAAGGTGATTTATTTTCTTTGATTTTTTCTTTCGTGGCTTCTCCTGTTTCAACAGAACAAGGGAGTCCTCGATCAACTGTTCATGAATACATTTAGCTTCAAAACTGGGAGTCAGCATTGTAACAGACCCCAGATAATTATTCTGTGCTTGATAACTGCCTTTTTGGGTGCAGAGCATAGGCACCAAGAAATCATCCTTATAAAGCTTCAGAAAAAATGCAAAACCAGGGATACATCAGACTCAATACATTGAAACAGGTGATATCAACACTTCAATCTTCCCTATTCGTAGGTTTTCTAGAAATTAGATTATAAATCTATATATTCATTTTCACTGCCCCAGTATAACCTACAGAGAGTTGTCAGAACGGAAAAGTATTAGAAACTTTTTCTTGGTCTTATGTCAAAATTTCAACACTTCTGTGGATAAAAAAAACATTACAATCCAGACATTTATTTACTAGTCCTAATAAAAGTAAGCAGCATTCTTTTGTATCTGAAATTGTGCCCTTGAGCAGTGTGAAGAGCCAAAATACAACTCTTATGGATTTCCTCCACTCCCTGGGGGCAGAGAACCTTTCCATTGGTGTACAAGTGGACGAGCTCACACCCCCACGAACTGCAGAGGCAGCCAAGGAGGGGAGACCACTGGTAAGGCAGAAAAGCATTTTGCTCTGCTTTATCAATTCTCAGCTTGACTGAGACTCCTCTAACTCGTGCCGAGAGCAGAACAACCACAGATTCAGCATAAAGTCAATAATTTCTTCAAGAGAAGTTCTCATCCCTGGTTTGTGTAGATCTTGTAACAAAAACTTAGCTCAGAAACTCAGGATCTGCATTTATGACTCTGCCTCTGCACATCACTGTTATAAGTACAGTTTAATGTACAATATTCAGTCCCAGTTTTGTAAAACAGCAGTCATGAGCCTGTGCACTGTTTCTGGGAAGAAGGAAACAGCCCATCTGATGTGTGTATGCATCCCTGGGGTTCATATAAATACAAGATTTCTATGCAGAATCTCATACTCAGAACTATAGGCCCCATATATATATGAAATATGCATTATCTGCAGCCTCTTTTTCTGTAACTTGGCATATTGGACTGTCAGGTTGTGTGAAATAATTCCTATAGTATTTAGACAAAAACAGAGTTCAAACAAATATATTTTTTGCTTTGAAGCTGTTGTTAGGTTTTATGTCCTCAAGATATCATAGGTGCATAGCCTGATAATAAGAATTAATTGTCAACAAAATTACTTTAATTCTGCATTGGATGAGATGTAATTCTTAATTCTTCTGCTGAAAGTTATTAACAATATTTAAATAGCTAATGAAACCAGTTTTGCTGAAAACACACTGAAGACAGTAACGTGCACATCAGTCCTTAATCTGAAGTGGACAAAATGTTTAATGACCCACAAAATTTGTAATAAAAAAAATCTCCTAGTAATTACTGATTAAATACAATCTAGCACATCTTCTCATGCTTTTACCTTGGTTATGATCAAGCTGGATGTTGGAAGACATCCCTCATGAGTGCCTGTAGCTCTGATGTGAAACCACAGTAGCTTCCCATGAATAATTTTGCACTGTCACCCAGTATTTGAGCACAAGAACTACCTTTGTTTCTGGAAACCAGTGCATCTGTAAGTACTGGAACCTGGTGCCCAACCATAATTTTTGAAGACCAGGATTTTCAGAACCTGCTAGGAAACTGGAGGAAATTAGGTCTTGGAGCCACCTTCACTGGGGAGGCAATTACCTTGTAGAAAGTGAAAGCAAAACACAGGAAACCAAATTGCTTCACCCTTTGTCATCAGAAGCGAATCACTAAAGATAGTGACAATTAATCATTAGAGATTTTGTTCTGTTTAATTTTCTTCTTTTCTGAGAGGCTGACAGTGTGAGGTTACATACATTTAAATACACACAGATCTTACCCACACATACTTTCAAGCCAGAGAGAAAGCTGGGGAGAAGTGAATGATAAACAGTCTTTAACTTACAGAAAAGAAAAAAAGTAAGCACCTCCATACTAAATAAAAATTCCCATTCTCTTGCTGTTTGGGCACTTCACTACCCTGACTTGTCTCGAGTTACAACCTCCAACCAGGGAAATTTGGAAAATTATGTAGCTCTAGTAGATGTGCAGCCAACTGGAACTGGCAGAAAGGGACACAAAGGCTCGCCTGACAATACAGTGGGCAGGATGCCAGTGCAAGAGCACCTTCTCCTGAACAACAGGAAATCTTCCCCAGGAAGCTCTGCAGTCACACATGCACTTCACAAAAGATGGATTTTACACCCAGGTATGGCATACCTGTCTCCAGAGCAGGCCCAGGCAGTCAGAACTCTGCTTACATAAAAAGTTAAGGCCCTGATCCTTTGGCGCATTACAGATTCAGAAAGAGGGGTTACACTTTCTGTCAGAAGTTGAAAAGGTTTTCCTTACTGAAATTCACAGTTTTAGTGTAGACATTGACATATCATGCAAAATATGATGGTAACAACAGATTATCAAAATGTTTACTAAATATGTAATTAACTTCAGGGTTGGAAGTTTTGTTGTTCTTAAATCTAGCAAACATCAGCTGGCAAACAAATTGCATGCCTTAGAGCTTCTTCAGAGAAAAGCTGTTCAAGGTTTGATATTTTTAAACTCTGCAAAGCTCTCAGCTATTAGTAACAAAAATAACAGGAGTCAAAAAGTATCTTGCTTTCTATTATTGTCATAAGTTAAAGAGGAAAGTATTTATGTTGGTTAGTCAGAGAATTCACAGCCTAGCAATTAACCAAAACTATCCCGTATTGTGAGATACAGAACGTAAATAGAATCTAGCTGTTCCATGAAAACTAAATTTAATATAGAAACACCCAGTGTCAAGGCTTGCCTTAACACTTGTTCTAAGAGACCCTGTATGAGACAGAAAGAGAAGCAGCACTACAGAGGAAAATAGAGCTTTCCATGCTATTTTAAACAGAATAGGACCTGATTCTTCAGCGTGCTTTTTAAATCAGTAGTACCACCACCATTTGGCCCTTGACACAGGATCAGGCCCTCTATCTGAATTTCTGCATACTTTGGTTTCATAAACTGCTCTTAGTTTTATTCTTTTTTTTCCCACCTGCTTTCCACCCTGTATCCAAGCAATCTTGCATATCAAATCAATAATCTTGCTTCTAACTTAAATCTCTTTTAATACTTCTCCAAAACTGTTTTTTCTTCACAAATCTGTAATGCCTTCGTACAACACAGATCCCAGTAATTTTTGTCAAATTGTCAGAAATATAAAAACTATGTTCCCAATGTTTGATCCTTTCCAGCTTTGATCTCCCCAGTAGCTGCTTTTATGCTGACTTTGTAACTGTGCAAAAGAATTAACAACAAAAATACTTAATACTACCTCATTGTTAGCAAAATTTAACATTGTAAAAAAAGAAGTGAACAGGACTGGATATTGAAAAACAGAAGCTATGATACTAACACTGCAGTGGAACCTCCACAATCTTCTTTTCCCAATAAAATTCATCCTGACAACAAAGAAAGAATTTCACTCAGCTGCACCAGAATCAAGTGCACCGAAATTTCACCAATCTCAGATTTTGTAACTGGTTTTTTTTCTATGTTCCTTCTGCTTTCATTTCCATGCAAGCTCTTTCATGTAGAAACTGGATGATACTGCACCCACAACACATTTTACTGACCCTCAGAATCGTCCCCTTGATTTGCATATGTTTGCATTTATTCAAATTTTAGCAGCATGTGTAAATTACTGATGGGAAAAAAAGAAGATTGAGCCAGTCCACAGGGAAAGATCAGAGACACAAGATACAAACTGAAGCATAGGAAATTCCAATTTTAAAAAAAAATTTCTCCTTTAACTATGAATATAAACAAAAATTGAATTGAGTTGTCCAGATTGGTTGTGGATTCTCCCTTACTGGATCTATTCAAAACTCAACTGGACACATCCCTAAATTCCTGCTTTGAGCAGGGGAGGTTGAATGTCCCAAGGCCACTTTCAACCTTAACTACTCTACAATTTTACTAGTGTGTCTTTCTATATTTCTAGGAATAAGTTGATTATACAGCAATTGCTGTGATTATAGGAACTTGACACATATGTAAGTAATATAAAAATAGCTTTAGTGAACACAAAAAAAGTACTAGGAGAACTTACTTGGCATTATGAAGTGTGCTAGTTAAAGCTAATATTTAAGTGCCACTTCGGAAAATTGCTCTAGCTCACAAAATACAGCTCTATTCTACAAAAAAAGTGCAAGAGAAGCATATATTATATATTCAGATATCAGACTAATTTATCAGTCACACAAATCAGTATTTATATTTCCTAAATAGCGAGAATACAGCTCTGGACTTGAGCACTTTTACAGCAAGAATTTGCTCCTTGCTGGTTTAAGAGAAATATGCAGCACTTGCTAGATCCTTCTCCAGGATCATCTCAGTCACTTCCCCCAGGCTCCTGCGCTTCCCAAAAGAAATTCCCATGCAGTGGCAGTCATTGCTCTTCACCTCTCCCTTTAGACAGTCCGCAGCCATCCAACACTAAAATACCTTCACTGTCTTTTGGATTTATTTGGCTGTTTTCAGACCGTTTGGTGCTGGAGACTGCGTACTTTGTTTCCCTGCAAGATTGCTTTCTGGCAAACATTCCCTCTAAACTGCAGAGCATTTTTGCCTTCTCTTCCATCTCTTTTCTCCAGATTGACCTAAAATCCATAGAAGTGACAAGAAAAAGTTTTGCACAGAACACAGTGCTAATAGAGCAGGCTGATAAACTTTGATCATCCATTTAAATGGAGCACCAAGGAACAAAGATATGGCTACTTCTCAAGACAAAGCAATTTTTCAAGAGCGAATTCCAAGCAGGTGGTAACTAAGCAACAGCTCACCTGTACAGGGACTTTGATCACTTGACAAAGCAGATCAGAGCAACATAAGGGAAAGAGGACTAGAGATTACAAGAAAAAAAGAGCCTTTTCTTGGCCTATCAGAGAGAAAGATGGAAAATAGCCTAAGAGATGCAGCAAAAAGGAGCTTGATGATTTGGAGAAGAGAGCAGCTGAAAAAAGGAGCTCCTGAACATTTTAGTAACCATGCTTTATACTTTGAACAGCTTACTTTATTTCAATATCTCTGTTGCTTCACCCAGTGATGACAGAAATATTTGGGGGAGCGAAGAATAGTGCCTCTTCCTCACTCCAGGCTTGAAAAAACCCAATTTTTTTACCTTTGGCCCATGCAGTACCCATGTGAAAGAGACCTTGGCCAGTGAGGAAGAAAAAGACGGGCATACGGAACTTCAAAGGAGCTGCAGGGACAAAAGAGCAGCAAAGCTGGGGAGAAGGCTGCTGAAGCCTAGGGTGAAACCTGCTTCAGGATCTAGTAACTGGGGGCACACAGTTAACAGGCACAAAACAGACTCAGGGACAAAGAAAAAACATTAGAAAATTACACATAAAAATTAATCAATATATAGGAGAGGAAAGGTATATTGCAAAAATAACATCTAAAGTACATCAAAAACAATGGAGATGGGCAATAAAGAACAAGCAGATGGCAGGGGGAAAGAACAACAATGATTTCAAACACCTCGAAAATCCAGTGATTGTAAAGTTCAATTTTATCTCGTGAGGTTGGCAATAAAATAAGTATATCTCATAATTATTACTCCTCTATCTGCATATTGCGGAACTGTTCTGATGCTGCCTCCCATGTAAATTAAAACTGCATTTGCCTTCAAAGGAAGTTGAAAATTTGTCATGACAAGATTACAGCCTGGATTTGTCAGTATTTATTTTTTGTTGGGAGCACCTGGCCTGGCCTCAGACAGGAAATGAATGTGAGCAATAGTCAGACTGGTAGTTTTTCTGAGGAACCTTGGTATCCTTTTCTAGTGCTTAAGGTCGCTCCACTCCTGAGGGAAAACAGGGAAGAACATTTTAATTAAAAATGAACATCCACAAAACTTTATAAGCCATTTTTGCAATTTCATTATTCCAGCTAAAGAAGAAAGATTCTAAAATATTATTAACATCCCTTAAAACATTTATTAGGAGAGATTTAAATTAGCTGTCTGAGTCCAGCACTATTGTAGTGATTCCATTTTTTTTTGTATATCCAAGATAAGGACTAAAATAATATTAAAATAACAGCAAGAGCATTGATGATGCAACTGAGTGTTAGAGGTTCTGATTAACAACTAATTTTCCTCAATAATTGGTAATTATTAAAGTACAGAATTTCTCCTTATTAAGGCCAGAGTCCACTCAAGATCCTGGGGATCCTGAGCTGTTGTTTTTTCTCTGTGAGTTAAGAACAGCTGCAAATGACAATGATACAGCATAAAATGTCTTGTGTGTGGTGAGTACAATTAAAGATTTTCTCTCTGCATTTGTTTGAAGACTGACAGCTCAGCCGACAGGGCAGCCGAGTTTATGCAGTTTTCTGTAAGCTCATTGACAGTTTTCCCTGTGAAACTCCTTCCGGCTCTCTTCATCAGGTAAAATCCTGAACCTTTGTCAGACAGCTCTTTCAAGAGCAAACAGGATGAGGAGTCCAACCATGAGAAGCTATGAAGTCTCATTAAAAAAAGTCTTTCACACTCTGTTGTCCTTGTTCTGTATTATAACGATGGTTTGCCATAAAGTGCAAAGAAATGTTATTCTAATGAGCAGAGGAGAGGCACTGCAACACTGAGGCATGATTAATGAGCTGAAGTCATTCATGAAGTCATTTTACATGTCTGGCTGGTGACCTTTGAATTTGAAGAATTGCGTGTAAAGTATAATAGCAGAAATTATTTGCTTAGCATACAATGTATTCATGGTTTAACAAAGGGATTTGGAACAGGTTATGGTCTGGGAGAAAAGGCAATCCTGACACAAAGGGAGATTACTTCTTCCTTCCTCTCTCCTTTTCCATCCCCAGAGTCAAATGCAACTGAGGGCCTGTTCTGTGCCATGAGCTCCCCCGTGGCTACGAGCACTTGCTCATACGCCATCATCTGACAGAATGCCCTTCATTTGGCAAGGCCAGGGAAACTAGAGAGCATGCAACAGCTGAGGAAGACTCTAACCCTGTCTAGATTGCCAGATGACACAGAAGAAAAACAAGAAAATTAGATTTTCTGTTCAGATGGTTAAACTCCATTCTTTAGATCATCTCAGAGGGCCCATGTTTTCTCCAGCCTCTGTGCCAGTGACCTACACTGTCAGAAGCAGCCAGCAGCCCCTTTCCCTCGTGTGGGGTGGGGACAGTACAGGCTGTACTCATATAGAAATTACTGGAATTGCTTCCACTTTGTCCAGGCTGTCCCAGTTTCACTAGGATACCTGGGAGCCATAACCCTCATAAGCTATACAAAGCCAATAGGAGCACAAACCTCTACTTGGCCACTTTCATACCCCATATGGGATCTGCTTTTGTAGGACTGAAGAGAGGATACAGGCTTCAGGAGCCTTTGTTCAAAATCTTCCTGTCTGCCAATTCCTTCTTCTGGCCCTTCTTCTCAGCATGTGAGATGCACCTACTGGCTATAGAAAGCATAATGAAGTACAAGCTACACCCTGGTGAGGCTCCAAAGAATTCCTGACCAAGTGAGCAAGGTGCCAGCTGGTGCCAAGAACACTTCTCTCACAGCAGAATGAGAGGCACACCCACTTGTGCTAAGACCTGCAGTACTATTTCCTGTACATTTTTGAATATAAAGGAAATTACCAAAGCTGATAGCAGGCAGGATGTGAAGGAGGCAATGAGAAAGGATCAATTAACTACTTTGTTCAAACTGTAATGATCAAAATGACAAATGATCAAAGGCAGCAAAGAACACTACATGCGGTGCTGCAAGAATTCAGCTGTTCTCTTATACACTGCTGCTTCCAGTGTGAGGTAAAAATGGAAATTCTACCTGCTCTGGCATCTGCAAGAAGTAAGGAGAGGACAGAAGCTAAAAATACTGTTAACCTAGTTTGAAAGTTAAATACTGCTGTAATACTGTACATGGAGAGGAAGTAAGTGCCTTGTTACTCTTTTCTGATTCTATTGCATTTTCATAAATAAGAAAGAAAAGTTAATTGGACCTCAACCTTGAGTACTCAGCTGAGAATTTTCCTCTCCCCCCGCTATCTTCTAGTTAAGAGAGCCCTTGGCTTTTAAATTGTGTGAGCTTGCATTGCACAAAATGGTTTGGGCATGGAATGAAAGTTATTTAGCACTTTTCAGTCTCAAAACCAGAAAGAGTAGTCAAATAACAGGAAGAGAAAGGATTAAAGAAAGTCTCTCCATACTTTTTAGAGTTTCACTCAGAATAGACTGTTATAATATTAGCTACTTGTACTTTCTTTCATACCTTTTGTTGTATGTAAATGAATTAACAAAAGAAAACCCTAGTTCTTCCCCTTTCCCTGCAAAAATAATGACAAATTCTTGCAATCAAACTCCCTTTAAAGTTTTCCACCTACTTTTGTTCAACTTTGGATTATAGAGCTTCCTTTGAACTACTGACTACATTACTGCCACCGTATCATGGAAACCTAAACTGTAAGACGAGTACAGTTAAAAGAAGCACTTCTGTGTCTTCCCTCTCTGCAGCCTCAACCTGTACTTTCTTTCCTTCTTTTGTGATGGAGTATTTGCAAGGTTAGATGGCGAGCCAGCCCAGCAAACCTAACTGTATCAAAATTAATCCAGCCGTGTTTTGCCAGGATAGTTTTAAGCCAATTGTCTCCCTTTCTTGTCCGTTTCTGTCAAGCACAAGCACATGAGGGAGGACAGGAATGAGCTGCTGGGGTCAGAGCAGGTTGGGAGCACTTTCCAGAGCAGTGGAATTGGCTTAAACTGTCTTAAAGTGATGGTTAACCCATGGCCTCTGACACAGTGGTAGCCACACCAGATATTCTAACATCAACCCAATAAATTATTCCATTAAAAACTTTATCAAGAGTGACATAATCACACAAAACTTCAATGTTTTGATAATTCTGTATTTTCTGAAAAGGGAAGTGACAGGGCACATTTTCAACAATCACCACTGGGAAGTATTTTCAACATATGACACAGAGCTGCCACTTACAGCACCAGAGAACACGGACAGTGCTGCGTCAAGAAGTAAAAATACTTGTTTTCCAGAGAGCCCGTCTAGAGTTGCCAGGCTCTCTCAGCAGACTGAGCAATGCCACAGTACAGGGAGGCAACTTGACGAGCCCAAGGAGCTCTTATAACAGCTGTGGATTGAGAATTCACTTGTGGGACGCTACACCAGGGATTGGTTTTTTCTTTCCAAGGTATTGAATAGTATCGTTTAAACTGTCTAATGAGAGCAGTAGAAGAGCTAAGTAGGATTTGATACTTTGCCTAATGAGGTGTGCAAAAAATTGCTAATGGATATAATCTGCATAAATTTTTTCTAGCATACATATTCCCATGAACCCACACACACTCACTCTAAAACTCAGTCGCTAATGATGAATTTCATTTGTTCTCCCATCAGAATTAAGAATATTTAATGAATTGTAATGCATAGTTAATTATCACATTCGTAACTTAGATCTTGTTTATATTGAGGCTGGATGGGGGAGAGAGGTAACTCCTTATTGCAGCTGTACCAGGGCAGAATAGCAAGTACAGTGTAGATTCAGGCACTTGAAGATGAGGCTTGCAACAACTGCATCAACTCTGCTGAGTAACCAAGTTTGTACTTCCAAAGAAAGATGAATTTTCTAGAGGTATAAAGCACTTTTAAAACATACTATCTTTTCCTGTAGGACTACACACATGAAAAATAATCAGAACAAAGGACTGACAAACCCTTAGCAAATCTGGGAAAAAACATGTAAGCAATTCATTGTTACCAAGGATTCGTTCTATTGCCAATTCACTGCATTTTCCACAGAATAGAGGGAAAACAAGAAATAATTTCCTCAGCAAAGGAAATGCATGCAATGCATGGAATATTACATGTATTTTCCTTCTGGGGTGAAAAAAGGAGAGGGAACATACCCAAAGTGGAATTCAGCTGTATGAATTCCAAATCTGTTCTTGGAATGGTGTGAAGATACACATTTCTCTCTCAAATATCTCAAGTCTCCCAACTCTCTTGCCAGTGGCAATAATAATGGATTTGTTTGTGAACTATAACAAATCCTCCTGCATTGTGCAATTATCCCATCATTCCCATCAGTGAGCATCTCTCTTATGTGGCTCCTCTTTCAGACAGACTGAGTAGTTCCTAAACACAATTAGCCTCTGAAGTATTGCATTACTATATGCATAAAATTAAACATCTTGCTGTAGGATTACTCCACCTTAACTGTGTTGCCAAGAGGTTTCCATTCAGTAAAAGAGCACGGTGAAACTGTCTGTCTCTACGATTAAAGGAGGAGTTGTGAACTAAGCAGTTGGAGAGGTGGGCAGCCTTAGAGAAGCTACTTTCAGAATGAATGTCCATGGCAGGAACTAAATGATCTTTAGGGTCCTTTCCAAGCCAATCCATTCTATGAACTTGGCCCATTCTTGACCAGTTAAATCCTTTTAATCTTTGGTGAAAACCACTTTTCATTTTGATGGTAGTCAGCACATCTAATACAAATAACTAGCAAGGCATCTCTGGACTGTTTGTTGAACAAAGGTTTGAAATGCGAGAGGAAGGAAGAAGAGAGAAGAAATTAAAACACATGAGCATCAGTGAGCTGGTAGAGGTTTCAGCAAGGTGTGCCACAGCACTACCTCTGGATATCCTCATGGGGCTAAGCCATAAAAACACAAGTACAACAGAGAACAGATAGGTAGAAAATGAACAAAAACACAGCTAGAGATTTGAAACAGATGAATACAGCTACAGATTTCAAAATAAAATATTTTTGGACTTGCTGAATGCAACCATTCAATATAACTTACAAAGACTTGTATTCATTAGCAACATACATCCCCAAATTGCTTTTGGAGCCTACGTAACCTGTATTCTGTCTTTACTTCTTCTTCCCTATAAATGTATATGTCAAATTTACTAAAATTTAATGCATAGCTTGCTTGTCAAGTAAAACACCTCAGAAATGCTTTATAATGACAAATAGCTACATTAGATATAATACCAGATCACAGCATTTGTACCTGAGGCTTATTTCCTGGAAAACATAGACTATTAGTATTTCCATGATTCAATACCATGCAATATTTTTATTAACATTCAGCTTGTATAAGCTCATGTGCCTAAGAAAATTATTTTAGATAGCAACTAAAACAATAAGAACAGATTTAAACAGTGATATTACATGTCCAGAAACTATTACATCTCAGCTGACAATAAGAACTTCTTTCCTGAGCTACCTATTATCTATTCAGGAGACTGAAACAACAGGACCATCTGGCTACTTGCAATAAAGGTTACAGTGCTCACCTCTGCTGTCCCTGGTCTGTGCAGAGATGAGCATGGAGGTCTGATATTCCCGATATGTCAGGCTTGTGAGGCTGAACAGTTGCAGTGTTCCTACTACACAGGAGCAGGGGACAGTTTATTCCTGTCTTTAACCAGCACATTTCAGGACTTTCGTTATTTGAATGCCCTTCATCAATGAAGTTATTCCATAATAAAGGGCAAGAATTTCAAATGAAATATGAGTGCAGAGTCACTCTGTGAACACTTATTTTGAAAGCATAAGTCACCTTCAAAGTTGGAATCACATGGAGATAAGAGTTTCTTATTTTTACAAAACAACCTGGTGTATCCATGTCGTACTTTGCTGTGGCATTTTTGACAGTGGTTTACATATACAAGTTTTTTTGAGAGATGGTGATATGAGCATATTAAATTAATTTATAATGACTTTTTGGTCCATATTTCAAATGGAAAAGTAAGTAATACATGAAAATTGCTTTCTGGTTTCCATAGCCCAGTCCATTTTTAGCAAACACTTACATGGGCTGGTTTGGAATAGATCATGTAGCAGTTTTATCCCAGGCTGTAAAAGCAATTCTTTCATAAGTGCTGCAAATTACATTATTTGTTGTTTAAAATAATTTAAATTGTTTACAAGGCTTTTAGATAAAGTTCTTAGAAAGAATATTTGCAAATACTTTGTGATATGCAATATTAATATGTTTTTCCATATAATAAGAAGCTAATGCAGATATGATAAATACATTCTAATTATGAACTAGATTTGCGAGCCTGCCAATTCCCACTGAAACCACAAGAATTAGATGACTCCAGAAACATAAAAACTCTGGATTCCAAATCATTAATTTTAAGCAGTTAGAAAAGGGGCCAAGGCATAACTGATATCTGGCTGAAGGGTTAGTGTGAAGAATTCTTTCAAAAAGTATTTTATGTTCTGTTAATTTTATGTATTAAATGCCACTTCAGGAGGTTTGGGAGTTTTGCTGCACCAACTGGTTTTCACTGAATTAGAAGAGAATCCTCTTATGGCAGCAGGAATGTAAGTCCAAAGGAGTAGATGAGGAGATACCTTGCTTTTAATTCTTTGAGTAAGCCGCTGTCATGATAAGTTATAGGAAAGAAACCCCGGAGCTGTGTCTTTTCTTCTCTTCTTTCAACACCCAAGAACTTCAGAAAGAAGCCAACTAGGTCATAGCTAGCCACAACACAGTATATCAGTGTTAGGAAATTATATGTAAGTAGGTTAAGTGATTCCATAGATTCAGCAGCTTCTCTACTGACCACGTACAGTGATTTACAGGTGCCTACACTGGAATAATTATACAGCTGCAACATTATTCAGATCCAGAATACCCAGGAAGGGTACATGGAAATACCTATGGAACTTTCCAAGAATAAGCAAACTGTTACATTTCGTGATGTTTAAGACCAAATACCTGACCTAAAGGTTGCCAGAACACTGAGGCATGGCTGGGGACACGACAGGCCAAGGACAGCAAACTTATTGGAAACGTTTATTAAATTTCTACGTTGGCCTATCAGACATGTCACAGCAGGTTATGTCATTCAGGTTCCATTGTATCACATCATGCCTGTCAAATTGTAATGGTGCCTGACTGGCAAAACTGAATCTAGAATAAAATTTGATTGTGTCTTACCTATTTGGGGATTTTGAAAAGCACAGCAGATTATACGTCCTTTAAAGTGTCGTAACTTTCACCACAAACTTCTCGTCGATTTGTTGTTCATCTGAAAAAAAGAATATTCACAAGTGAGCGCCATGTATGATACAAACATGCAGTAAATTGAGACCAGACAAAACGATGAAGTCCAGGTAACAGATGAGCTGTGTTTATAGGAGTGTCTGAGGATCAAATGATGATAGAAATAAGATACTGAAAGTTGTCAGCGTTACAACTCGAGCATGAAAGCAGCAGGACAGGCATAACAGGTTCCCCAGGACACACTGAAGTCATAGTATCACACAGCTACATCTATATATCTGACAGTGCTGCTTCACATTTAAGTTACCAACACAACTTTTTTTTTAAAAAAAGTGTCAATGCTTAATGATTTTATTTGTATTTTTATGCATTAAACAGCGAGTTTGAGGGCCACAGGATCACTACCATACTGACTGAAACAGGACCTGAGTCTGCCTTACTTTGCTCTTTTTTTCAAGGCAGTTAAGCCACGTGTACTTTCACACTGCTAAAATAAAAGCTTTCAGAATTGCTCAGATGGAACTTAAATTATTTTAATTTTTTTTTTCAAAAAGCATGTGTTTTACAGGCTGATTGAAATCAACCTGTGAACTGTTCTAATGCTGGTGTGTTTCACATTGTGTTGCTGGGCTTTAAAGCTGGGGAATCATCCAAACCACAAAAGATTTTCCGCTTCAAAATCTTCTTGCCACCAAAATGTGTAGTTTTGACAGGCATGCTTTTCGAGCAATCTGAAGAGAGTTTACAAAAATGGAAATGCCAGTTACAGGGCAATACTGAAATTCTCTCATTTGCATACAGAGGTTTGAACCCTGGAAACAAGGACTGAACGCAATGCTTCGCGCTGCTGTTATGGATGTCCTTTGTTTGAAAAGAGAAAGTGGCTGCCTGTTCAAATCTCACACACAGGCGTGTACATTTCGTATGTCACCAGGTAAACCCCAGAGTTCTCGGTTAAATAAAGTTCAGCACTGGAATCTAATAAAAATGGTGAACATATCCCAAACAGCAGCCACATTATGGTGGAAACAGTTGCTGTCTCTTAAGATCAGCAAGTAATTAATGTCTTTCAAATGAAAAACATCCTAGAAAAACTCGGAGATAAAGCATTTTCCTTGCAAGTGAACACTTATGCAACATGTTAAAAGAAGCAGATTTAGCTCTTGTCCTTCTAGACACCCAAAATGTATAAAAAAAACAGGGATGTCACCTAGCCACATCCTAAATTTGTGCAAGGAATACACTCAATTTATTTTTATAAAGGATTACTTTTCTATATTTTGCTTGATTTGTAGCTATTCCACCATTATATAAGACAAACTCATGCTTCCAAAATTATCTAATTGACACTGAGGACTAAAGGTGTTTAGAAATGCCTTTTTCATGACATTGCCACATCTCCATTGGAAAACAGGAGAACACACAATAGATGTACTCATCAGTTGAAAATAAATGCTTGAGGAAAAAAATTAAGTGGCGAGTGTCGTTCAGTTTGGCACTCAAAAATACTTTTCACCTCTTCTAGGAGGCTGACCTTGTCACACATAATGAAGAAACTGAATGATACCCCTTTTTCTGTCTCTAAATATCTTGCCGCTAGGAATATTTTCCCACTGTTTCTAGCACTGAATACTATTTTGTGTTATAGGTAGAGCAAATGAAGAAACTCACTTCGAGAATAAAATATTTCTCGATAGGAGTAAATGCGACTTATTCTGATAAAGAATTTTAAGTATTCAGAGTGAATTACAGGTAATCCTATTTTTAAATTAAGTCTCTTACTACTTACAAATACCTGATTAAACACTGATGCATAGCACTTGTTCTTCCTTCTTAAATTCAGACATCTACTTCATTTACATGCAATATTTTAAATGCATTTATTTAATACAATGCCTACCTCTGTACTACAAATTGCTTTTACTTGTCATGAATTCTAATGCTCATTTTTTATTCTGCTTTGAAATATCCAGCTACCCTTGGCTTTCTTTTCTCCCAGGCTTTGATATATTGGAATCATTTCCCCAGGCAGCAATCAGTGTTGATAAAAGAGTTTGAAACTCAATTCACAAACACACAGCATATTTGTGGGTAAGAGAACTAGTACTTTATTTCCACTGTGTATCAAAACAAACACGGGAATACTGCTTCCAACAGAACTGAGTTCACACAGCAAGGAAGACATACTGTGGATTTCACAAGTGGTGCTGATTTACAGCATTTAGGGAGTTACTTTATTTCTGGAGATAAAGTTCTATATGTGCGACTATCAGCAATACAGCACCTTCAATCACAGAAGCACACACTGATGACATGCATCTTAGTGGTGTTTCTTCTGCTTTTTCCCTGCTCTTTCCTCCTGCCTCCTGCATTTGTCCAGCATTTTCTGCTCTTCTGAACACATTCCCACAGAGGCACCACTGGCGTTGCTGAGGGGCTCAGCTGTGCCCTGTGCTGGGGTGGCTCCAGAACCATCTGGAATCAGTCCTGTCCCACATGGGATAGCCACAGCTGCTCCACAGAGACCCCACAGCTGAGCAGGGACGGGTGGGACCCACAGAACCCTCAACATCATTTTGCACCTGGCCCTCCCCTCTCACACACACAAACCACCACTGTGACACCAGCAAGGAGTCCCACAACACCCCCAGAACTACATCTTCCTTTGACAAACAGAAAAGCCCAACCAGCTCCCCAAAAATGCTAATCAAAGTTGCATTTACCTTTCTCTCAGCAACAGCAATTAATTGTGAAAAGAACTGTTTTACCCTGGTGCATCTGCGTTCCATATTTCAACAGCATTTCACATGTGCAGTAAACTAATTTGTCATACCCACAGCCTTCCAAAATAACAGATGAAAACAGTAATGCATTAAATTATAGAATTTTGTTGGTTTTTTCCAAGAAATGTCTGGGATGCACACAATGCAAAGCAGACTACTAGTCTGATTAAAAAGATGGGTAAAATCAGCAGATAGGACAAAGTCTTCAACATTGTCAGTCTGTCTCATACCCACCATGATGCCTCTGCATACCTGAACCATTCTGGAGAATATGTTGTAAATATACTACAGAAAGCCTTCCAAAGGTAAAATAAAATAAAATCCCCTCAGGTAAGAGCAGTCTGCCTGGCTCTGGAAAATGCTCTGGCCCTGTGAGTGCCCGTTTGGTAGAAGCACAGTCAGTATCCTGCCCAGAGCACAGACCAGCTGTGCCACAGGGGCTTCCTGGAGAAAGGGAAGGTATTTAGAGTGGTTAAAAGGACAGCTTCCAGGAGAGAGGGATCTGGGGTACAGTCATGACTTTGGATTCACACTGAACCTGTAATTCTTTGTTCCAGCTGCTTTCCTCCGGGTACATTTTCATTTGTATAAATGACTGGAGACCTAAATCTGCTGGTATTGACAAGTAATAGGAACTGTACTTTAGAGTCTTGTGCTATAAGGATGTCCATACTGACACATCATTTCAGAGATACACATTCCTTCTGATTTTTTAGACCTGTGAATAGTGGCAGAACAGCCCAGTCAAAGAAGCCCTCCACTTTTCCCATGTTCTTACCAATGGGGGGCTTGATAAAGTCTTTCCAATCACTTCACCAGGAAGATACAAATATAAGTCAACATTGCAAGGGGACAGACCCCTGTTCTCAGCTTTGTTTTCTTTTTAAAGTTACAGTATATGCAAATTAGGTAAAACTAGTAAACTTTGAGGAAGTTACGAACACAATCATAAGCCAAACTTCAATGCTTCTAAGATTTATTCTGTATATGTGTCTCCCAGCACAGACATTTCACATCCTGGCCAGCTTGGGAGATGAGGTCAACATTCCTAAGAGTCAGGTAAATGCCAGTGGAACCTTTCACAGGCACATCAGATTGGAACACACACCAATAGCAATCACACTTATAAACCTTACTCAATTACAGGCTTTTCAGCTCAGGATGAAAAACATGCCTGCCCTAAAGAAATGCATTTAGGCTTTCTCATTTCTGAGCAGTGAAAGAATTATGTCAGCCATCCATTATTGATCTCCTCAGGAGAGACAGCATAAAAATAAGCAGTTCTGAAGACACTAACACATCAGGGTTGTGCTGACTTGCCACCTTCATTTAGTGATAGCTTTACTTTAGAAAGAGTTCATCTTTTAGGAATACAGAAATATGCAACCAAAACATATCTTTAACTGAACAGCAATTAGTCTTAGTTTTTAATATAAGCATTCAGGACATGCCTAAAAAAAAAAACCTGTAAGACCACTTCAACTTTCTGTGAAGGACTAGTGGCTGATGTGAGTCAGTATAGGCACACACCCCTTCTGCAGCCTCCAGGGACACAAAAACCAAACTTCACAAGATAACTGTGCACAGCAGGAGACATGAAATCATTTGTAGCAAATCATTAGTACAACTTTCCTGCCTATTTGCAGGGAAAACCATAAAAACATTATTACATCACACTTTCCTAAGATCCTCTCCCTCCCATCCTCCCAGGTTTTACTTAATTTTTGCTCCTGTTAAATAAAACTTATTTCTTACCTCAGAAGACATCTCACTCCAGAAAATAAATTAATATCATTCTGCCAATTACCAACACCTTCTAAACCTCTAGAGAAATTTTGCACAGCAATTAGCAACCTTCTGGGCAAATGTGCTCTAGCAGGAGAAGATTACCAGCATCCACCCTCCCAAGCTTCTTCAAATACCTCAGCTTTAATCTGCTGAGTCACCCTTTTGATGGGATTCACTTACAAATCGTTAGCACAAATGGCCAACACCTGGATCCTTCTGGTGGGTTTTTTGGGGGTGGTGTCTTCACCAGGCATTTATTTAACAAGCTGCAGGTGGGGTGTTGAGGGTAGGTTATGAAAAAACTTGTTCCCCTTTGCTAAACTATGAGATTTAGAATATCAGTGTCTTTTTTTTTTTCTTCCTTCTCTTTCCTTTGCTTCTTCTTTTTTCATTTTTTTTAAAAAGGCCAACTTTGTTGTCACATGGGATAGATGGGTTGCATTTAGCAATGATTACTGGCAACAATATCTTTTTCAAGGGAAGCCACTACCACTGTGCTTGTAAAATTTAGCAAGTAAGGGTAAGGTCAACAAAGCACCTCCTGATAGATATTTTTGGAATACATCAGCAAAACAGAACAGAAAATTAAATTACTATTTATGAACAAGTAGCAAAATGTGTACACTGGCAACCTTTTAACTGAATTCCGTCCTTTCCAATACACATTCTATTTTTTTTTTCATGGCAGATTTTCCTCAAAATTGTATTCTGTGTTGGCCTTCGAGTTAGGCAATTACGGTTGGGGGTTTGGGGGATTTTAGGGGGTTTTTTCACTTGTATCGGAATATTGAAAGAAAAATAAAGGGAAAAACCTTTCTACTGAGGAAATCATACCCCTAGACACATTAGCTGTTAAATAAGTCATATTTTGAATAAAATATTTTTCAGCAGCATTAAAATAATAATATTTAACAAGACAGTCATGTTTTAGGAAGACTATCTATGATAAAACGTTGCTATAGGTTTTTTAAAGAAGGTGGTTAAAACATGTAGTTCATGTATTAACTGGAAGCTATCTGGTGCCTATCAACAAAGCCAGACACAAGCATTTCTGCCTGAGGAAAGGGAGATTTTACCTTAAATGTCAGGTTGGGGGAGGGAATCTCATTGCTGAAAACCTTCCTGCCTCTGATCAGAGTGGATACCACCTGGCTGGAAAGAATGAGACTCTGGCACAGAAGGATCACCAACATTTCCTCGTATTCAGTAAAGGAGGACATTACTGTGTCACTGTAGGGATGAGGCAGGAGGAGTGGCTTTCTCCTCTCACACAGACCCAGCCTGGGCTGCTTCATGAGCCTGGGCTCACCCAAGGAGTGGCCCTGGTACCCAGAGCAGCTACCAGGACTCACTTCTGCCGTGTGAGTCCTGCCATGGCACTTGGACCTCTTCAGCCCCCAAGGTTGGAGTGCTGAACTGAGCTCTGGCTGTGGGCTCCAAAGTGTAGAATTTGCAGAGATGCATTGTCTGCAAAACTTGCCTCAAGTCAAAGCGCAAATATTACTGAGAAAGAAGTTTCTGTAAGGGAACCAATTTATTCCTGCACACAGAAAAATGCTTTTTGGGAATAATGAGACAGTGCATGGGACCAATAGATTCTTTCACTTAATCGGCCCATGATGTTGGTTCAAGCCTATTCGGCTAGGAAGGCTCCCCTTAAACACCTTCTTCCAATCCATTTATAAAATTCTCCTTTGCTGTCACATGAATGAGAATCATGACATACTGAGACTAACTTGTATTTGCATTTTAGCTCTTGCCTACCTGCGAATGCAAAGAGGGACTGCATGCATGATGGTATGCAGATGTAACCACCCCATTTGCATGTGTACATTTGACATTGTACTCATGCAAATCAGGATCAAAACAGAGATATCCTTTTGAAAACACAGAGGGAAAAATGCGATCAAAAGTTAAAATAGAGTAAGTAGGAAAAAATCCAGAGAATTTTGGAATCTGAACTGGTATTTGGAAACAAATATTTTGAGTTATCCTGGCAACTAAAAGGGAATATGAGGACAATAAATCTGAAGAATCAAAATGTAAATCCTCTTTCTACCTTCCTATACTCTAAATCTACTAAAGTCATCAGAATTACTAATCTAAATTAATGGTAGTTGGTAATTTATCAGTTATGAATAAGCTCAGAGTAGTATTTCACCACTACAGAAGCCTTCTCCTCTGGTGAATTAAGGTGTTCTGTAAGCTAGTGAAATGTTCAGGATATTTAAATCATCACATCGTGGTTACTGATAGTCTGGAACCTTGAACTTAAGGGTCAAATCCAGAGCCAATTCAATTCAATCAATTTAAGGCTCATACACACTGTGTTATCTTCCTTTTATCCTAAAAATCTCTGCCTTAGAAGACATAAAAAGAAGGGTCTTTTTGTGATTTTAAATCATCGTGGAAAAAAAATTATTAAGAAAACCTCTGAAAAACAAAATTTATTTACTGTTCTGACTGAATGGAACATCAACAAGCTCATTAATGAAAGATAGCAAAATGATGTATTTATTCACAACATTGTAATCACATGCTTAAAACTATCCAACTAGTAAAATCATCTGTTTCCCACCATCTGGCCTGTGTGCAAAGAAATAAAGAGCATATTAAAGACAGAGATTTACTATTTGAGCCATAAACAAGACTACACATTATAAGGTTCAGTATTGTGATATTTAAGCTTTTGTATTGTTTTGATTTCGGATAGGGAGAAGCTGGTCCGGTGAAGTACCTGAAAATTACCCTACAAATGAAGAAATCAATCAAATGTGGATCATCGATAAAACACAAGGAGAAAACAGTATTATGTTTCCATTTACACTGCCTCAGACACTGGAACTAGTGCAGCAGAGCCACTCATGCATTTGTGGGAATTTGCTGTAAGAGATTCTCTGACATGAGCAGGTCTTTGTGGAATAAGAATATTAAAATGTCTAAAAAAATATTTTACTAATGTAGAGGTGTCAAAAATTCCCCAAGCCTGAATAATTCCTCCCTAGAAATCTGAGCTCTGATTAACTGTCAACGAGTCTAAAGGATGAAAGCAATTACTGCCTTCCTTTGCTTTCCACTAAATATCAAACCCAAAGGTGCCCAGGAGTGTTTGTTGCATTGGGTGTCTGTTACAGTGTGGCATCTTTCAAAAGGCTTTCTGAACATGATAAAGGTAAGCTTGAAAGCAAAAGGGAAAATCAGCAAGGTTCTTATTGTTGAAACCAGCAAACAAACACTCATTGAGAACCCTCCTTGTTCTAATCTGCCGTACTTATTTGTCTGTTGACAGTTCTGCAGCAGGCCATAAGGAAACACTAAAAGGATCTCCTTAAATTTCCATTCTGGGAACCATTCAGCAGTATCAGCAAGAAACATGTTGGCTATGACACAAGTAGGTTGGTTCTCTGTTTGTAAAGCTCCAAACACAGAAAGGACCAGTTCAGCGCCACTATGATAGAGAGGAAATCTGGTCAGATCACACCCTGTATCACCTGTATTGACACAACCTCCAGTATCTCAGGAAGACAGCCTTATAGCTCCTCTTCTCCTCATTTGTTAATCAGAATTTCTGTTTCTCACTACCAATCTTTTTCTTTCAACTACTCCTTGCACTGAAATCTATAAATTCCATTTCAGACAAAATCTGTTCCCAACTGTTATCCTCCAGCACTAGTCTCACATTCTGTTTTCACACACACAAAAATCTTCTCTGACCCCTCTCTCTCTCTCTTTTCCCTTCTCAAAAAAATAAACATATAACCAGCCTTCAGCTTCCCTAGTGTCCCTTCCATGGTCACTGGTTACCAGGGAAACCAGATACTATGGTAACTCAGGGATGACAAATCATTCCTTAAACTCCAAACTATATGTAAAGTCCTCATCCCTTTCTTCTCTAGCTGATGAAGTAGCAACAAAAATAGTGGCAGCAAATCCCCATCTTTACTCATTTAGTCTTTTAACTATGGAAATCTGTATTTTCTTCATGCACCCCTTCCAGTTTTTTAAGTGCTCTGTTATTTTTAGAGCCATTTCATGCTCAGTCCAGGTTGTTCTAAATTAGACCTGAGTGCTCTCATCAAAGCTCTAATTGCATTTTTAATTTTTTTTTTTTTTTTTAATGTCTGATGTTATTCCAGTTCAAAGTATAGGGATGCTCTTTTCAGCTGGAGGGGGAAAAAAAACCTTCCCAAACCACATCTGATTATTCTCTGAGCCTCAAAACTATCACAGTCCAATATCATAGTTGGGATTTCTGTCTCAAGGGTGAGTTTATGCAGAGTCTCTGATGTCTGACCAAAGATTAATTTTGTTGCCTTCCTTGGGTAAGGATATGACAACAGTTTTCTCTCTCTCCAATATCTAACACTCATTTTTGTGAAATGTGAAGATACCAAATCTCTGTGACTTTCACCCACGCCAGATTTGTTTAAAATTGGTCAAAAAGTTCAAATGTTATAAAGGAAGTACATGCCAAGGGTAGAGTCACAAGGATGCCACTTTTTAGGAAAGCTTCAAACCAAAAAATCAGAACTAACAGTTTCTAGATTATCAGTGTTCCAGAAATGCTTATTCATTCTTGAGAAAGAAAAAAACAGTCCCATCATCCAGAGCCTTCCATATAAGAAATTTTATAGCATAGCTGATCTTAAGACCATTTAAAAAACTTAAGTTGATGCTAGCAAGAATAATTATGTATTAATCGTGCATACATCACAGAAAGTATACTTTTAAATTCTACTCCCATTGCACTCTGTGGAAATAGGGTTAACTCAGTGGAAATGGTAGGTGAAAAACTTCCAAAGCAGCCAGTAAACTTAGAAGACATCAATTTCTCTTGCTTCCACCTCCATGGGTTACATGTTCTGTCCAACAACTGATGGAACGCTCTGGTTTAAAGCATCATTTACAAAATGAGGACCTTTTCTCCTTGGTCATACCCTTAGTGTCCCTGCCTCCTGGAGGATTTCACCTTGGCTCATTTGCTGGCTGACTCAGATCCTCTGGTCACTCTAAAAATAATAGTATTAGCCTGGACAGTCCAAAGCCAAAATGCAATCCAAAAAGAAGAGATACCACATTGATTTTATAAGACTGTACTCAGGTTTAAGTTACTGTCTCCAAAAGACTTATCTAACAGGCAGCACATGCCCCTACAGTGAAGAAGCTGTTCAGGTCCCAGTCAGCCCAGTCTTGGAATCTGATGTCAGAGAAAATTTGTTCCAGCAGACGGAAGAAAGACACAACCCCCCTCTGTCTGGCACTTCTTTGCTTCTCATACCTCTGCTGCAGTTTCCATCTTCACTAAATAGGACTGCAAATCCTTGCTGTCTAGATAGGAAACTCCAGTGCCTTTTTTTTTTTAATTTGCTGTTCAAACTGACAGATTAAAGAATTGTAATATTTGTCATACAAAGGAGCAAATAGAGAATTTCCCTGCAACAGTTCCATGTTGAAACCCACACTGATTCAGTAGGACAGCTTTTCTCTTAGTAACTACTGAAAAAAAAACAGCTGATTACTGAGAAAATAATCAGTTAAGCTAAAAACCTTATTCCTGTTTTGGTATCTCCTCCTCTTATTAAGCACAATGAGATCGTCAGTATCCGAGCATCCCACAGACACTGCATGATATATCTTCCTTACAGCCTTTAGCCAGACCATACAATGCCCACAGAAGGCTGAGTTATAAACTGTGCTGCTACTCCATTTGAGACACCAAGCATCCAATTCCAAAAGTTCTGAGCACCTAAAATTTTACTTGAAACCACTGCCAGTATCTAAGAAAACCTCCAGAAGACCAGACTTCCTGTGCCACATAATTGATAGCCCAGAACCAAAGGAACTAAAACCAGAAGTGTCTTTATGTAACTTGAGTTTCCTCATTTCCAACAAACAGCACATCATCTTCAGTGAATGATTCCCGTTTGAAGTTTTAGGCACACATTTCTTCATTTTTCCCCTGCTTGGCATGCTGTATATAACATCTTAAACTGAATATTTCTTTTTCTTTGTAGACCACCATATCTACCCAACAGTATTGAGAAACCACTCAGAAATAGACTATATATAATAATAAGCAGTAGGTCCAAGAACAGGAAATGTTTTAGTTACAGATTTTCAAGAGTTTTCAGAAAAACAAATATGGCAGATCGAGCAGATGAGGCACTGTGTGCTTGTACATTCTCTCAATAAATCTAGTACATATAAGATGATAATAACACCAATTCCTAAATAATGACAGCAAACAGCTTTTAGACTTCAGAATAAGTAAAATGTCTGACATAGAAGAATAGAAGACACAAGGAAAAGGCTGAAGCTATGACTCTTGCTACCTTAAAAAAGTCATTATGAACATATCAGCCTTGTTTCTGACAGCTTCCCCAGGCACGACAGTCCAATATTTTTAGTTAAAACATGACTAGACTTAGTATTTATCCCCTCTTCCTTCCTCCTCTTTTGCTGGACTTTCTTTGAACTGATTCTGATAAAGGAAACTGTTTCCCAAGACACATTAAATTAAAAATTAAGAATTACAACCACATTCAGGAAACAGTCCCATACTCACAAAGTAGCTCTGGAACCACTAGTGGTGTCAATAGCAAACAATGCATAGAGGAGGGGCACAGATTCACAGTGGGTGAGGATTTGTCCCTTTGAAAGATTCAAAGCATGGGATCAAAGCACTGTCTCAGTTCTCAAAATGGGATTTGAGCAGTACTAAAACATCCAGAGACCTCTATGGAGAAACGTTATTAAATACAGATTTGCTTTGGAGAAAGAGAAATATTTGAAGCAAAATGTAAACTTCTGTAACTGCAATTTAGTGTTGATGCTGTGAGTACACAGTGCAAGAGGGAAAAAATGTGCCCACTTTCTAATACATTGTCCTTTTTAGTGAAAGTGTCCGATGTTATTTTGCCATTTTAACATGACTGAATTTAAAAGTAAACAAATAAAGAAAAATCTTTCTGTGCCATATATTTGTAAAGACATGACTTTGCATTGTTTTTCCAGCTACCCACATGAAATAGATTCTTCTCTAGCATCCACACGTAGAGGGAAACTCTATAATTTTCAGCACCAGCAAGAAATTCAGAACTACAGGATATTTGACTTCATACAGCTTATAAATTTTAGCAGTTTGCAGTATTTTAGATCAAAACTTCAAAGAGCTAAGGAAGGAATGATGATGCTACCTTTGCATTATTTTTATGATCAAGCTGTAGTGTGTTGTAAGGTACATTGCTGAATTTATTTTATAGTCAAAGCTTGTATCAGTTAGTGAGAATGATTAACCTCCCATCCCCACCCCCTGCAAAAAAACCCTTATGCAAATTAGATTAATTTTTAGAGAAAGAAAAAAAGAACCAAAAAAAAGGAACTAAACTCTGCTCTTTAACAATTACACATAAAAAAGGAGCTCATCATACAATATATACTGTGTGCTGTTAAGATACTAAAGTATTCTGCAGCATATAAAGAATTTCAGTTGGAAAAGAGAAATCTTTTATTTCCTGTGATGTCATCTAAATCTCTTTGAAATAGCTGCTGCCCATAGAGAATTGGCACACGATCAATAGAGGTGGGGAAAGCTCATGATCTCCTCCAGCTTCCTGCAGGCAGTTGAACAAGTTTTACCTCCTGCAGGACCAGAGCACTGATCCAGTGTGTATCATTTAACTCCCCCACAGAATATCATTTCTTTCCAGTTGCTTCCTATAAACATTAAGAAAAAGCAGGTTTGGTATCCATCCCTTTGGCCTACTTTCCATTTAATAGGAATGTGCTTGAAAAGAGTAACAAGTGTCTCTCGTGGCATTAGATGTTAGTGTTAAAGGAATACTGCCTGTTTCTCACGTGGGTCTGTCTCCAGACTGGTTGAAGAAATGAATGATATATCTAAAAATAGCCTGTGCAGAACTTAACAATTGTGTGAATACTCAATTTTGTGCAATTGGCTAAGTGGGAAATACACCAAAATCTGGTTTTCACAAACTCACTTGGGATTGTGGAAAACAATATTTTGGCAACACCCACAGAAAGTAGCTCAGGAACAGGCTCTCTTCTCGGAACACTTGTTCACAAATTCATTTCTACGATTTAAGAATATTCTTTTGCCAGTAATGTCTTACAAACCTCACTGATTAACAAAAGCAAGAATTGCTGAAGGACTGCCCTCCCCTTTGCTTATTTGACGGACAGTTCTGCGACACCTGAGTGAAAGGCAGAGCCTCCTTCTCTTTAGTTCTCAGAACAGTTCCAAATGCACATGAAAGGACTGAGCCACAGCCTTTGGCAGCTTAGGGACACGGTGCCTGTCAGCCCCACTGGCAAAGTTTAGCAGTGAGCAGAAGGTGAGGGGCCAGTGTCACTGTGCTCTACTGAGCCTAGTAGAGAGAAACTCGGAAACTGCTGTGCAAAAGGGCATCTCAGGAAAGGTATGATTAATATTTTCTCTTTATGAACTACTCAACATAAAAACGATTGCAGAAAATGAATCCAGAAAAGGAGTCTGTTCATGAGCTGCTACATGTACAGCTTCAGAAATAAAGAGAAAGACCCACGGCCTCCAGGATCCCTCCTTGCTCAGCCAGTCAAGATGACTTATTACACCTGCATACAGCAGAGGAGAAAACAGAAAGTAAAATTACTTCATTGATTTTGTTCTGGTGTATGTAAATAACCTTATTGTCAGATCTGCCCTTTCCAGGAGAAAAAAGTTTCATGCAACTTGCCAGTCGACTTTTTTCCTAAATCTGATTTTCATATTTCACAACTTCTCCACTGAGGACTCAGTAAATAGTAGCATGATTAACCGAAATTGTATTTACTTCCTAATCTATTTTATGGATTATTTCAAAGAGCTTTTAAAGTTTCTTAAAAAATTTTTTGTTTCACTCTAATATGGTGATTTAGGAAGACATTCTCTTGAGAGATTTGAAGCATTTCCAGTATTTCTATTTTCTCACCACAATTGTTAATAAAGGTATAATTTTTCTGAATATATTTTAAGTAAACAAAGCTCTAAACTCTTATGCATGTTACATGTGTCTCAATTATAAAACAAATATTTTTTTGAAAGTAAAATAATCTATACACCCCTAATTTGAGGAAAGGAAACACAACCCATAAATCTATGAATCAGTCTCAAGCCTGTCCATTTTTAAGCCAAAGTCAGCCAGTGCTAGTGAATGGCTGGGAATATCCATGTGGACAGTCACTGGAGGGCAGAAGTAATAACCAGCTTGTCAGTCATCTTAACAAGCTTCAACAAATATTGATTTTGGGGGTAGATGCATACAGTATAATATGCACACATTTAGAAATGTTAATAAAAATGTGATCTATTGCACTTTTCTCACTAAATACAAAATGCCAAAAATAATCTAAATAATTCTAAGAAAATTGTTTGCTTGGCAAATCCATCTGCAAGAGATGTGGAAATAAATCAAGGGTTCCTTGATGTGACATGGCATATTCGGACTAACAGATCAAATAGAAACACCAGCCACAATTCAAACAGTTACAACTCAGACTCATTAGAGACAAGAAAAGCAAATTAGATAAAAAAATTATCTTTGGTCATCTTTCAAAACAAACTGAAAAGTTAGAGAAGTACATTCTCAGTGCTCATTAGTCTAAGTGATGGACTTAATAAGAAATACATCATTTTGCTGTATTCTTCATATCTACAGCTAGTCAAAGTAGGGTTTATTTTTTTTATGGGCTTCGAAATAATCTTCTCAAAGCATTTCAAGCTCCCCTAATAATCAGATTATATTTATATCCTAAATAAACAGCCTAGACAAAATTCCAGGCAGAATTCTGTGCTCCTGACTATTATAAATAACAAAAATATTCAAGGACTATGTGTCACTAATTCTGATCTTACAACTTAAATACAGGTTAAGCATTAGACAAGATTCGTATCTCATATCTTGTCATGATTCCAGGTCAGCCAATGAGCTGCTGTTGTCTTCGAACATCTTATTTGTTTTAAAACCCAGCTTGGTTTTTAAAATTTCTATTCCCAGAAGTGAAATCAGCTTTAACAAATGGTAATACTGAGTCAACTGAGACTAATTATTTACAATTATACTAATCATGTGATCAGGTATCTTCAAGATGGAGCTGTAAATACACTGTAAACTTAAGCAAAATTAACAGAGTTTAGTTTGAATTATAGATACGATGTCAACTTCTGCTCTGAATTGAACCCGTAATAGTCTACAGGCTGTAGAAAAAACACGTGGGTAAATAACACAGAAATTGATATATGCTACAAAGGAGACTCAACAAAAAAAAATTGCTACATATAAGTAAGATTACAATGCCCTGCTACTGTAAAATAACCCATTAGTCTGTTGTAAAACAAAACACATAAGCACGTTTCAATACCTCTGACTTTTTCAGACCACCAGCTTCAGCAGATTCATCATGAACTTTATATTTTACTGCTTGTATTTCAAATGTTTGCATGCTTCCACAGTGCAAAAGATCATTCAAAAAAGGAAAGTATAGAAAAGTATACATAGATTAAAAATTAAGGAGACATAAATGAAACATAATGGCACATTCTACAACCCAGAAAAAGTAAAACCAAAGCAGCAAAGCTTTACAGAAGGGCAAAGCCTTTCCCACAGAAAAGCAGAATTCAGAAAACTGAATTATAAGTAGCATTCAAAATTATCATCTAAGAAACTCATAACAAGTCTGTCATTAAGAGCACTCTGTGTCTCTCGCCCCTACCGCTTTGAAACTAAGGACTTTTTCATGCAGCATGCTGTACATACTTTTTCCTTAAATAACATTTTCCACACTGCCTCTCCCCAGGCAACAAAGGCAGATGCAGGCAGATGAACATCATATTCACAGCAAACAAGAAAGGACTTACTCGGAAGCAGAAGTCTGTCACTCGAAGAAATGCACTAAATGAGTATCTGAGCAATAAGCAAATTCCTAAAGACACCTAAATGGTGATAAAATGATCAACCCTCACGTGAAAACTAAATTCTTGAACTGAACTAGCGAGGACAAATAACAAGTATCTAAAGGATGTTCTGAGGTCACTGAGCAGGACAAGCATGTGCTCTTCACTTACACTTCAAAACAGTGTTGTCATTTTCTTGGAATGTTTCATACAAGGTGACAATTTCAAGCACAGCAGTCTGAGAATTAAACTGAGGTCAGAAAAACCTGGCCAGTTAATAGCAACCCCAAAGCAGTCTGTTCTTTATGGGGCAGCAGCTTCAAATAAATGAGATATATAAATATTTAATGCCAATCCTTACTTTTGCATAAATAAATGTAGCTCTTGGCCATGTACAGAAGCCTGTTCTTCCACAAGTTAAAAGAATCCCAACATTAAGAAAACAGAGACATACTCATATATAAGAGGAAAATCACAGAAACTCACTTAGTTACGTATTTATTACATAATTTGGGGTTTATGCTTTGTAGTTTGAATTGACTTATTCTGTTTGATAGAACCAGTCTCAAAATGTTCATGTAAAGACAGAAGAAATCATATCCAAGCTTACAAAAAAGTCTTGCTTGCAAGGGGATCTGTAACACATTACATTTGCACACATAAAACAATCCTGATTTTCTGTCTTTAAACAGCTATATTAAGCATAACGGCATTTGCATGTGAACAAAGGAAAATATTGAAAAACTTTACAGTAACATATTTTTCCATTTTGCATGTAAAAAGCCTAAGTAGTAAGGGAGTTAATGTATTAAGTATTCTGCACAAGATAGGTAGAATTATGTTGAATGCTTATTAGAGTTAGCTCAGTTATATATCCTTCTTCCAGAGATGTTTGACTCGCATGGAGTAAGGGCCCAGATTGAAAAATTTTTAAAATATAAATTTTTAAATTTATATTTTTATATAAAAAAATATTTTATTTTATTTTATTTTAGGGTTTATTATGTAAGGATCACATCCTCAAATTCTGAAAATAGGACTCTCAACTCATGAGAATTTCCCCCTGAAAACCTGAAGGAAGCCCAGCAGGACCGGCAGAACAGACATCCACGTGCACAAGGCTCTTCCCATGAAGGACTGCACTGATCCATCCAGCAGCAGGTTCCCGTTCCCCATGCACCAGGCAGAGCAAGCTGCTGGCCAAAGCCTCTTGCATCTCAGCAGTGGACAAAACACTCTTTATGTATGCAGCACACATATGCAAATATTGTACAAAGATATAAATGTGCCTTTAAGAGTAACAATTACACAAATGCATTACATATAAAGAAAAGGTGTATGTTTCCCTTGCACCAAACAATGAAATTAAGTACATTTCATAAAAAGTAGATCCTGCTTCATATACTCAGACATAAATACATCTGCTAAAAAAGTGTACATAAATTATTTCCTTGGTTGAATTCTAGCAGAATAGCAGATTTCCATCACATGTTCCTAAGGCAGTCAACGTAATTGTTAAAACACAGCAGTAAAGTCATTGCAAAAAAAGGACTATGTTAGAGTAACATTAGAGGAAGCTATTTCTCCCAAAAGATACTTCCTGAAAGTACTGAGACACTGACAAAACCAGACTTTTTTTCTCCCGTGACAACCCTCAGTTTCTTCATTCCTTTGAATATTGTTCCTGGTTATGTTTGTAAGAGTGCCTAAATCTCAGTTTAACTGCTGTTATTGATTCTTAAGGTCTGAAACACAGCTCTAAACAGAGTTTTTGTCAGCTCCTTAAGTGTCTTTTATATAAAGCATTAAGGACATTGATGTATTTGTTTTCTCTTTTGGAGAAGTACAGATAACTCTATCATTCTATACATCACCTTCATTGATTGGTTTATTTCTAAAAATATGTGACAATTTACCTGCAGGACACTTGTTCCTAACTCATTAAGAGCAATCAGTAAACCCTGTGGTGTTCATTAGAAAGAAACTTCTGTACACAACAGCAAAAAAATATTTCCTTCAACGACAGTGGTTCAGCACTTTAAGGTGGCTATAAGGTCAAAGAAATAGAAAACAAATACAGTGACTGTAATCTGTACTGTATCTCCTTATTCTGAGGTCATCCCGGAGGCATAAGGGTTTGATTCATGCATGTTGGTTAGATTCCCTGCGACCCTTTTAACCAGTTTTTACTAATATTTATTTTCTGGGAGTTCATAAATTCTGAAATTTAGCAGAGAAGGTTTCTGGTGAAGTAATGAGCCAAAATATGACAAAACATCAATCAAAGGAGCTTGTGGCTTCTGACCCTTTCTGGGCTTGGTTTTATGACTTTCATATCTTTGAAGTTATGAAAAGGAGACAAGATATGACAGGTACTGTGCTCGGAGAAGTCACTTAGTCAATTTAATTCCAGCCACCTGTGAGCAACACCACAGAACTACTTCAGCAAATTTGAAAGTGTTCAGCTCCCTAGCTTGCTTTCACAGTAGTAACACATAAACACTACAATAGCTTGCAGGTGTATTGGGCTGACTTTCTTTCAGTCCATTGATGACGTGAAGGATTTAAGTAAAAATGCAACAACATTACATTTCACCAGTGCAATCCATCAAACAAAATCAGAGATAGCCTTCAGACGACCAGGAAACCTATAAATGCAACGCAGAATGTGGTTGTGTGAAGTCCTAAAACAGTACCATGGCCAGTTTCTTCTGTATCACGGGTGAAAAGAAAGAAAATTAATCCTAATATATGTCAGAGGCGAGGCTCCTCGCGTAGGGAATTTTAGCAAAATTAGAACTGTTTGCTCCCTTTTAGTTGTTCTAGAAGAGGAATGCAGATAGAAAGTATTGGTTATTTCCAGCTTTTGAGCTGGTGAGGCATAGGTACCAAGAAATTACACTTTCTCAGGGCTTTTTATGAAAGTCTGGATACTTGAGCAGCACAAAAGATAGAAAAAAATCCTAATTTTAATATGTTTTCAGTTTTATCAAGGAGGAGATTTTTGTCTTTGAACAAGCCATATTGGATCTTTCTGAAGATGCTTCAATTTTCAGCAGAAACTGAGTCAGTGCCTTAGGGAAATAAGATTGCCATGTTGTTCCTTTGGGGAAGGGGAGAAGGTTTGAAGAGTTGTTTTGGAACAGAAACAAAGTTTAAGTTACAAATAAGTTGAAAGAAAACAGGAAAAGGCAACAGAGGCAGCCTGCTGGAAGGCTAAACTGCTGCTGTAGGAGTGGCATCCTGCCACAATTTCATGTAAAAATTTATAGGCTAAATTACAGAGAAATATGTGTAGACAATGATGTTTTAATACTTTTTTTTCATTTAAAATATTCATACTCAATACAGCAAAGATAACAATAGAAGTCTATATATTTCAGAAACCAGAGTTCTGGAAGTTTGTGGTACATTAGTTGAGGGTAAAGCCAGAAGGCAGGAAAAAAAGATGAGGAAAGTAAGCGTGGGTCTTTCTGTGCCAATTTTCTCTCCTGCCTGAGGCTGCCACTTTGGTAATAACCTGAGTTTCTAACACCTTATATTACACAGGAGGCTCAAGACTCTGAAAAGTTATGTACAATAAAAATCTGAGAAATGTGCAGAGAGTAACAGTATCTGTTAAATCTTCAGGTTCAGCTGTTAAATTTAGGCTTTCTGGTAGGAATAAGTTAGTCGGAATGCTATCATTCAGAGGCAGACAAATGACATTTGACTTTTAAAGGGAGGGGGGCATATGTGTTTGTGGAGGAAACAAGCCCAAGCCTCTGAGCAGACCAGCACTGGAGCATTGACCCACATTTTAACTCTCTCAACAGATACGCTTTGAACCTTTCGTGAATCATACACAGACTAGAGATAAATAGGCAGCATATTAGGAATTTGAGTGTTACAAGAATAGCATTTATACGCCTTCCAAACAATTTTCATAGGGCCAGCTTCCCATCAAAGACAGCAAAATAGAAAACATTCTCAGGAACTTCAGTCGTGTGTCAGTACTGATTATTTTCTTTAATTTTTTTTTTTTAGGCACTTTACAAATCCAGAACAAAAGCTAGTACCTCTGCACTTAGCTCACTGACAAATCTATTAACATGGCAGATGCTCTCCTTGCATCAAACATCAGAGGTCTTTCACGCTTAATGGGCAGAGTCTTTTCTCATTCTGAAACGGAGCTTCCTGACAGAGGAGAGAAGATCAAAGCACAATGAGAATGAGATGGGGAGCAAGACCCAGGAGTTCTAATCCATTTATATCATCTTGTCTTTCAATATTGTGAGCAAATCCCCCTAAAATGAATGCAGCCTGTAGTGGAAGTTAATCCTGATCTGTGAGATTACAAAGTTGGAACAGGGAGCTTCACATAAAGGATAACAAGAGGATGGGTGTCAAGTCTGTTCCTTACCAAACAGACCAAAGGAAAAAAAATGGAACAGGAAACCTTGCTCCTTGGTGCTGCTGTGAACGCATACTCTGGGAAATTTTAATTCTGAGAACTTCACAGAATATTTCGCAAAGCTTGGGTTTTTTTGATAATAGAATAAAAGGAATACAAAACTACAAATTACTAGTTTCTCCAGTAAGATACGTCTATGTTATATATATGTATGTGTACATATACATATATATGCATATATATGGCAACTTATGCAATATTTGTCAATACCACACTGTGTTTGATCTTGTTGCATTTCCATTTTTAAAACTGATTTTCTATATGGATATTTTATGTTTGTTTACTTCTAGGCTTAACTAGACAGAATAACATATAGGCTATTTTTAGCTAGCAGTTATGGATCTCCTAACACAGAAAAAGCTGGTGGTTACCATAGGAGATTATTATTGCATTATGAAAACCACTATGCAACTGTATGAGAGCCCATGAAGAACACAATAATATTTCAAATATTAATTCCTTGAGTCATGATTGCCTAGCAAATAATCTCCTCTTTCACACCGCAAGCAACTTGAAAAGCCAGTATGTTTTTCTGCAGTACCTCAAATGTTCATCTGCAGTATTTTGACAGTTCCTCAGTCCACAAACATTCTCCAACAGCTCTCAGTGTACTGATTTGCAAAAGGAATCAGGGTTTACAATGTAATTATTTATACACAATCATAGCATTGAAAACTGTTTTAAAAAATCCAGTCCCCGTTTCCTATAGTAATTTTGAAACTGTGAAATTCTTTCAAACTTTTCAGCAATAGAGTAATTTATTTAACTAGAAGAGACACAATATATTTGCATTTAAATAAAAATTCCCCTTAAAATTACTTACAAAATTAAAAATGGATTTACTAAGACTACATACCTCTGTTAGTTCCCAGTGCAGAACAACATTCAGTTTGTGCCTGATACAACCTCAGTAACGGCAACAAAAAAAAATTCTTTTTGAACTCAAAGTCACTTGAACTTGGCCATAAGGAGCAGATCACCCTCACTTAGAAGAAATGTGTAGATTGGAAATTCACAGAAAGGATTTAGCTTTCCTCTGGTGATAGTCCTACAATCACCACTGAATAAAAACACGCACTATGCTTTTACCCAAGTTGTTATGGAAATTATGTCTCCAAAATTCTGGGATATGATTAGTCTAATTAGAGCAATGCAAAACCATACTGCATTCAAACACAATCTCACTAGGACGACTGCTGTCAGTACCCTGTCAAACATACCTATTTAATTTTTGTGTGTTACTTGCAGAAAAACAATGTTCCCAAGTTAGGAATGCCACAGCACACAGTTAGATTACTCATGCAGAAGGTGCTAGAGCAGTTGAGATACACTGAGATGTCTCCTGAAAACCAAGAACTTCTTTGTGATCTCAGCAAACCAGAAACTAGTGGCGCATAGTGCATGTTTGTGTTTGATTTTGCATCAACATCAAAATGAGGGTGTCATATTTGTAAAGCACTTGCAGAAACACAGGTCCTAAACCCGCATGTAGAATACGGCAGGAAATTGCTAGGGGCAGTACTATTGGGTTCAATAATTCCAGAGATAAGCATAGATTCAGTGTAGTGCTTTTATAGATAATATTGTGTAAAATATATAGTTGAGAGGAGATAAAATTTGGATCCTGTAGGCAGAAGTTCAGTGGGGAAGCTTCTGTTCAGAGATACTGAGGCTGAATTGGTCTGGGTCCATCACAGATCCTCACTTTGCAGCCTGATGTGTATGGATCAGCCAGGATAAAAACTGTGACCCTTGTTCTCAGTGAACATTCCCAGGCCAAGTTGAAGGGAGGCAACTTCCCATACATGATCCAAAAGTAATAAATGGCCATTTTCTCCCAGCTGAAATGCAAAAGAGGGGGCAGGGAGAGAACATGGGTATGTAGAGGTCAAGCACTGGAAGAATTCATAATGATTATTTTTAAACATTCCAATGCCAACTATTTTCTCCTTCTCAAGGTATTTGAGGTGAGTACATAAGGATGCAGAGCTTGTGCTTAGGCATCTATACTTTCTTCTAGGTCAGATTAAGCTAATGTAATAAAGTAATGGAAAACCACTGATGGATCTTGGCTGAAGACATGGATGTCAAACTTTCTTTAGATAACAGAAACACTGTTTGACAGAGAAAGGTATTTGTTAGTGACTTTCCATCTACTACAAAGAACCTTGAGTTGTCTTGGCACAGTGACTTGCCATATGGAGTGATGTGTGACCTGTGTTAATTTTGTTCCTATCAAGATATTTTGTTCAATTTCCATAGAGATGTTGTGATGGAAATTATTGGCTACATATGGCAGCAGGAATACATGAAAATTTGCAGCCTTTTAAGGACATTTAGAAAAGATCATAATTCCATAACAAAATCCCAACAATTCTTTACCATTATTAGTCCCTGTTACCAGAAAAATACCTTGTGGTTACAACAATAACATTGCTTCATTTCCCAGTAATGAGGCAATTAACTAAGATGTCCTTCTACATTTTTTTCCTAACGTAAAATATTTGAATATTCAAACACTGTTACATTAAGCCTTAACAGCAATAAATTTCTTTGATGAAACTCCTCCCCTATACTTGAAAGCTTTGATCAGCCCTTGTTCCTATCCCTGTAGTGGACAAAGTTGTTTTCCTTATTGTTTTGAGTGTTGACTCTCAAATGATTCTTTAGACCGTAACCATCTTTTCTCTGAATGCAAATCCAGCTGTTTATACTCAGTAACACTGGTCATTCTTTAACTAGTTTGCTCCCAAGCCCAGATAGCTGGGAGATATTCTATCGAGTTATCAATTTATCAGTTGTCAGTTGATGAATTTCAGATAATCACAGATTATTTCATATCAACAACTACATCTGTTCTCCAACAGACTAATAAACTGGGTTTGTTTGTTTCAGGACCTACCCATTTTGATTACCAATGTTACCGTACTTACTTTGCTTTAAATATACTTTGTACTTTCACTAGTCTCTACTTTTCTGTAGAGTGCAAAGGCTGTTATCAAAAATATCATTATAAAATAACTTTTAACAGTACTACTAGCATGCCTTAAAGTTATTTTTAAAGACTAATGGGTATATAGCTAAATGGAGTAAGAAAAAAAAGGATACATATATTAGAACAATTTCTAAAAAAATTCCAGAATATTTGGGTTATATCCTGCTCTGGTACTTGTCTCAGTGCAAGTCCAGGGTCAAATCTGACCAAGCAGAAAATTAATTAAAGCAAGATGTTTGATTATGACTGTAAGAATTTTCTTTTCAACAGGCTTTGTATTAATCCTTTTTCTAGTCCACTGGGGCGACCATGGGAATATTAAGGGAATTATTTGATGAGTTTGATCTGGTCTGAAATATCCTCTTTAGTGCTGATGATGCTCACATTGTAGAGAACTCATGTTCACTTTAAAAACAGCAGCTAAAATATGCAAGGCTGAGAAGGAGAAAAAGTTGAGATAAAGCTTTTGCTCCCATAAACTGTAAAAGCAGTGAAGTCAGCAGAATTGCAGGAATCCTGTCCGACCTTTTTTATACATCAGCTGATGGTGTTTGCTTTGGAAGTGTGTCCCACATGGCACTGTCTCATCTGCCACTGAGTGGGTGGGCACATGTTCATATGTACAGTGATAGAAGAAATATGACCGACTGCAGAGTAAAGAGAAAGCTGAAGAAGGGAAGTAATACGACTTTAAGCTCTCCACACACAGCAATAACCTGCATCTAGCAAGGAAATTCTGGTGAACCCAGAATATTAAAAATATTCTGTTTACCTAGGCAACCTGTGAGAAAAAACACCACATATTCAGACAATTTTTAAATGGTAGCTCAAATGCCATCCCCTCCCCCACCTTCTCTCCAGTATTTTCATTTACAGAAATACTCATAAAAACACCAGTATTTTTTTTCCCAGAGCAATGTAACTATATCCAATACCCCAGGTTGGCATCCGAAGCCTACTTCAGCAATACTCCTGTGTACAGTGTTTATTACTTTTAAGAAAGAAACAGAGCTAAAGCTACAGAAAAAGAAACACTTTCCAGATTTTGATTACATAAACTAATAAATATTCTCCTCCCAGACCTAGGATCCTTGAAGTCAATACATTCTGAAAATAAATTGTTTCTTACTTTCCATATTAAAAAAAAAAAAAAAAATTAACAATCAATAGAGAGGTCAAAAGTTTTTCTTCACGAAATATTTTTACAGCACTTCTTCTTTTTTTTCTTCCCCCTTTTCTTCTCCTGAAGGACACTAAACATTAGAAAGCTGTAACAATCACAGCTTCACACGTCTTTGCAAATTCAGCTGAATTTAAAACATGGACTCCTGCACAGAGGTGACACACACATGATTTCACGTATTTGCTACAGACAGCTGCATCTCCTTTCCCTCAAAAGGTTTGTTAGCCGTCCTTATGGTCCCCAATTTTAAATAAGGCTCTGGCCTAGCAAAGTCTTATCCTATCATATGATCCATCATATCCTCATCCTGCATCGCTGATTTACAGGGCAGTACCAGATTTATTGAAAATGTATAGCTTTGCTGTGATTTATATTTGTGCAAGTCAGTGAATCACAAGAACTATTAAGTCTTCAGGGCAGGAATCATCTCTGATGATACATCTGGTAAATGTATCACATCCATTCAGTAGCTACAGAGTCCAAAATTAGGTTTCAGTTATACTGAAAAAATAGTATCAATAATCAATAACAACAATTCTTTTCTAGCTTTATATTTATGCAAGAAATAACATCTGCAGTGGCTGAGGAACATAAGGTCATTTTCTGCAAACTTTCAAGTTTTGTATTACCGAAATGAAGAAGAGGAAAGCCTTTATGTTATTATAATAGAACAGGAACTCTGCTTAGCTTGATAATTATGATCCTTCAAGGCTTCTTGGATTAAGTGCCATCCTGAAGAAAAAGAACTAGGAAGAGAGAATAGCCTTGTTTTATTTTTTCATCTCTTTCTTCTTCCACTCAAACTTTTGAAGAAACGTCATGTTTTCCTGTGATGAAAGTGCAATGAATTCTATCCTATCCTCTCCCATTTCTCTGTATTTCTGTACAGTTAGATTAATGATTGGGAATGTAGTACAACTGTTTTGTTGCTCCCTCTGGAACTTGAAAAGGAAAATTGGACAACTTGGCAAAGCTCATTTGCACTCAGCAGCTTGACTAAAATCTATCTCAGGATAAACAAGAAAACAATGTGAAACAAGCGTTAGAACAAACTGCCTTGCACAGGCCTGGGCTGTTCTCAGCATCAGCTGCTTGTTTGAATATGCTTCAAAAGAATATCACTCACTAACCAAACTGGCAGAGCTCTTTATTTAACGTAGTGAGATAACCCACTGGACAATTTTCACTTGTGGAAT
Source organism: Rhagologus leucostigma (assembly GCA_013397725.1). Taxonomy (NCBI): domain Eukaryota; kingdom Metazoa; phylum Chordata; class Aves; order Passeriformes; genus Rhagologus; species Rhagologus leucostigma. Next base: position 567,170 of record VZTD01000486.1, read on the forward strand.
GATGATAATTTCAAATCAAAAAACAGTCAAAAGCAAACCCCAGAAAACTATCACAATAAAAAACTCCACAGATAAAACTACTAAAAAATAAGATTTTAATCAAAATTTGCCAGACTGGTCCTAACTGCAGGGTTAGTGCCAATACTTCCTCAGCACTGGAGAGAAAGCCATGGTTGCCACAGCTCTCACTACATAATAACTATCAGGAAATGCTGGCTTCTCAGTGGTGGTGACAGTAGGATTTCCACTGACTACAGGACAAAATCCTCATTAATATGGCCTCTCATTATACACAGCAATCACTATTTATATTTCATGAGATCATAGATCTTTAATGTGTAGTTCAGATCCCTTTTGGCTACAGAAATTAGAGGTAACCAGAGAGGGAAGGTAAATGGCATGAGCTGCATGAGATCACCTAAGCTGCACTCATACCATGTCGGCTTTCAGCTGGACAGCATTCAGCTCACCAGCTGCTGCCAGGCCTTTGAGTATCTCCAGCTGCAGAAAAATGATCCATAATAAATCATCTCTTGGGATAAATGATGAAATGACCACCATAACTGATTCCTAGCACTACTGACAAAGTACAGTTGTAGAATGAACCCTGAAGTTTTACTATAAATTAGCTATTCATGCTAGGAAATTTTCCTTCTTGCAGGATGTTGCCATCCTTAAGCTTTGGTAAGATTCTGTGGGAAATACTTGACAGGGAGGTATCCAGTTGCTGATTGGCCACACCAGTGTTCTTTTGTATTCCCCATAAGGTAAGAATACGCTGTAAAAGCACCATATGAAATCTTGAGTGGCTATTGAACCTGGTTATGTTTGTAATTTATCTTGAAATCCAAGCTTAATATCTCAATTTCACAGATAACAGAGAAAGTCTAAAATCATATGGGTTTCCTGAACACATGCACAAACCCCACAACTGAACAGAAATTGAATTGACTAATTCTCCCCTCTAGATATTAAAAAAAATGTAGAGGGTTTTGAAATTTTCGTTACTACAATTCCTAAAATGAATTATTTTTAAAACTGATCATTGCATCTATAAAATAAAATATAGCTACTAAAATACTAGTTTACTATTGGACAGTTTGTCCTCTGGATTTTTTAAGAGAACTTTTGTTAAAGAAGCTCCTAGAATTTAAAGTGGTTACTCCAATAAATAAATAAATCTAACCACAATTATGAAACATGACTCTACAGATGGACCAACATAAAACTAATGGCTGGAAAAGGACTTAAGAAAAAAAAGGGAGAGCAAGAAACTGCTGCAATTATTCTCCCACCTTTAGATTATTAATCACAAGGCAGCTGCCAACTGGCCTTTTTTGCTGAGTTGAATAGTCACGCAGGTTGTAGTTTTTATTTTATTTGCCACAAGTAAGCTATTACTTCAGGATTCAAATTCTACTTTAAAAAATTGACTTATGAATTGGAAGTGTACTTTGCAAACTGTCTTCTCTGGAGCAAAAGGGAAGATCAGGCATAATCTCCATATCACTCCAATGCTCCTAGAAAAAGGCTTATAGCTAGGGGAGGTGGCAAGCGCAGTTATTGCTGAAATGAGGAGATAACACATATCAGTACCTTCTGAAATATCTGGAGAGTAGTCAGTGGTGGCTGTAGACACATTAGTAGAAAGCTGTATAGCTTGGAGTAAGTAATTCTGGAGAATGACACCCAACTTTGCTAAAGAATTAATGAAATAATCAAGGAATGTGCCTGAATGTATGGCTATTAAGTCTGATTATCACTACTAAAATGTAGTTTTTAATTATGTTACCTGTTTATTTCCTAATGTCTTAGCAAAATAAAACAAAACAAAACACAGCCAAAGAGTTTTATGAGATTTCCTGTCTTTAAAATCAAGGGCAGATTCTACCTCACCTTGCACCATGCAATATCACTTGCTCTGCTGCCAAATGACTGCAGTTACCACTATTATGACTGGCATCAGTGCAAGCCCTTGAAGCTTTGAAGGAAGTAAATAAATAGAGTAACAGAAAATTTAGCACAAAATGGGTTACTGACAAACCACAATAATTTCCTAGAAAAGCTCAAGCTTCTTAAACAGAAGAAAGAATTTGGTGTCTCCTGAGGCCAGTGCCATCTCTCAATTTACCCTCTGTTACCTTCTCTTCTGGAAGAGACTCTAAGTAAGCCAAAGAGATAAGCATTAAATCTATGGCTTGAAAACATTCCATCCTCTCATTCAAATGGTTTCATTATGTAAATCTGACATACAGCACTGAAAACTCTTTACATGCTGCAAACATTTCCTTACAAATCAACAATAATAAAGAAATCCAAGTCTGATCCTACAGCTTTTATTTTGAAATTTCAGTGAGAAATTGAGATTTAATCTCATCCAAATTGAATTAAGCACCTTAAATTAGCAGTACAAAATCAGTATTTCTGAGCCCTCATGAATCTAAGTGACAGGTGAAGAAAGACCTCCAGCTCAGACACATGGAGTACTTGATCAAGACAGAAGCGAACACAGCTCACTCATATTTAAAACATTCTTCCATATATTTTTAATAAAATAACTGATACAAATTCAAAACCAACTTCATAAATCAAACATTATTCAGTGCATGAGGCTTCAAGGTTTCCCCTGTTATGGCTGTGAGCGTGCCTGTCTCTGAGACAAGGGTTTTGCACTTGAATGCTTGAGGTTTTATGAAAGGTTTATTGGATTTCATAGTCCCTTAAGGGGAAACCCTTTAAATGTCTTTGCAATTATAAGTCTAATAACAATTTCAGCTCTTGGACAGAGCCTTGACTTGACAAAGATAAGGAACTGGAAGTTGCTCAGTCAATACAAAGCTATTAATCTCTGTCACCCCGCTGTCATTGCGGCTCAGGGAAACAATGTCGTTTCCTGACCTACGTGAAGCCGTGTAGTGATTTTATTCAGGATGTCAGCATTCATCAGCACAGATTTTGTCACACCCCAACTCACTTGAAGAGCTCCCAGTTCTTTATCTTGACTGCATTGACACCCTTCAGATACCAGCAGTTTGTTTCAGTCTCTGCTTATTATTATTATTTAGCACCTACTCATGTGTAAAAACCTTCAAGAATAAAGTTTTCAGTTGGAATATAAGCAGTTTCATCACTGCCTTCTGTGTCCTCAGAGGACAGTTTTTAGTTGCCAAATGCTATACGTGCTTGCATATTCAAATGAAGGTTAATTTTGTTCATCTTCGGGAAAATTAGATTAGTATTTTTCCTTAGTGGTGCGCTTTTTAATGTCATCCTTCTCTGATCTTGAAATACAGTGTGAGAACATAGATCAAACTCTTAGCAAATTATCCTGCCAATGTTATCACAGGAATGCACAATTAGCATGGATTTGTCTCAAATAAGCCAAATTTATCTTTCTTTCTTGGTTAGTGTACCCTTGCTGTAGGAGAAACTACAGCACTGATTCGTTAATGAACCTATTCTAAAGTCTTGGTGAGCAATTGAAAGTACCCCGCACTTTCTTCTGGAAGACTTTGGAGAAGACTACAGTGATAGTTTAACAGATGTATACCAGTAACATGCTAACATAAATATTAAGACTTCACTAAATATCATATGCAAATAGAAAACTGTTGTAAAAAGAAGTAATCTAACCAGTTCCTACAGAATGATAACTGCATTCAAACCTTTAATAAATATTTCCTAAAGGGAGTACTGAGTAATGAAGATGTGTACCACAAGAAAAGCTAAATAAATTATGAGTAATGTAGGAATGGTAATTAGATGGATTATTTTAACTGCCAAACACCAACTTATCATACTAAACAATATATATGAATACTAGCAAAAGCTAGCAACTATTAGTAATCTCTACAAAATACGTAGCAGTACAGTATTCTTGTTTTACACTTAACGGAAAGTAACTTCATGGACTTCAGCAAAACTATTCTAGAATTTCTCTGAACAAATAAGATTTTCAAAGTGAAATGACATTCTATCAAATCTGCAATGTTGATAATTTTATATTGTATAATGAATATGGATGATACTGTAAAATTTCAAGGGTATTTTGTTTCTGGGTTTTATGGTTTGTTTGGCGGTTTTTCTACGTGAGTATTTTGAATGCAAGGAACTACAAGAGAAAACTAAGTAAAATTACAGCAATCAATTACGTTTCTTTCAGACAGTCTAGGGAGTTTCTATCAACTCTTGTTTTCTTTTTTTTTTAATCTCTTGTTCACTCTTCAGTTTGTCCCTTCATGATGTTCTCCTCTTTGTCCTACTACCCTTGTATTCTTACTCCTTCTTGCCCTTGCATCTGCTTCTACTCTGCATCTGTTTTGCTGAACAGGTTGCAGAGCAAGTTATATAATAACTTTCAAATCCTCCTGCTGAAATTGGCTGCAACCAGCCTGCTGGTCCTACACTTGCTGAGTCAACCTGCTCTCTTCAATGTAGTCCTTCCAGTGTGCGAGACTGACAGAGGCAGTGCTGGTTCAGCAAAGTCACCATGAATAAAGGTGAGAGTAGGCAGCTGCGAAAATAAGTTAAGAATTAGTTTCAAATGAAATTTTTGTCTGGTTTTTTTTTCTGTAGGCTTCAGAGTATGAAGGTTTCGAAGTTTTTTTATAATGTAGGTTCCACCTGATTGAGGAAAGTAGTTCCATTACTTTCTTTTTTCGCACTGGACAACCCCAAAGCCCGCTCACTCAGAAGACATTCTTTCATGTGTCTTCTGGTAGCTACAGAAATTGAAATGAACAGGGAAACTGAATTAATGCATCATTTGTCTTAATGCTGTCAAGGCAAGAATCTGTGATCGTTGAAGTCCATAAAGCTGTTCCCAGTAGCAGAGGATTAGCACCTACAGGTATAGTAGGAATTGCTATTTTTCTCCTACTTTTTCCACGCTGATGTATTTTATATTAGACCAATTGCCAGTATCTTTTAGTGTTTTTTCTTCCTCAACTATCACTCTCCCTCCTTTCAGTCTTACTGTGCTCTGTATCTTTTCATCATCAGTTCCATTAATCACATTTTATGGCATTACAGCCATTACTAAGAAAGAATGCCAATCTTATATATTGTGGATATGCTTCAAATTTTCATAAATCTTTAATCCAAAGCTCTTCTCCCTGTTCTCTGCATGTATATGTTCTCTGCATGTATTTATGCACACACATGTGCAGCACCGTCACAGGAAGCCCTCAGTTACTCAGAGCTGTTAATACGCAACAACAAAAGCAACAACACAAAGGCTAATGCCAGTTATAGAGCCAAGGATTGTATCATTCATTCTGATCGCTCACACTGTTCCATTAATACTTGCTTATCAACACAAGCCAGTACTTTTCATCCTTCTGGGCCAGTGCCAGCACTACGTTGCAGTTTGACCAAGTGTACTGCAAAATGTGCACACTCTCGCGCCCTGATACACTCTGCACAGCTGCCATCTCCTTTTAACCTCTCTCAATGCAAATTAGACGGGGTTGACAGGAGAGCACAAACAGATTTTAGGAGGTAACATTTTTGTACAATAGGTGATCTCATTATTAGTTTAGCATTTTCTTCTTTTTCTTTCAGTCTCTCCATTCTCGAATTCTGCTTGGTAGTTTCTTTCCAATACTTCACAAAATTATATTCTTGGATATGCTCAAACCTTATTTCTCATCCTCACAACAAAACACCTAAGGTTTTGGTCTTTGGTTTGGGAGTTTTTTTCTATCTTTGTTCATTCCGTTATTCAGTATTTATCATCATTCCATCTCACGTGGACAAAGCAGATTTGCCCACAGTCCCTTAGATTTCCTGAGGAAGATACAGATAGTATCAAATATGGTCCACCAGGAACAAGGTGTGAATTTACGGCTACTGATCCTGCTCAAAGACAGTGGAGTTCATGGTAAGGACACAATTCCATATGCAATCTAGCAGTGCCTGCTTCTGATTGAAGATTGACCTTCATGGCCCATTTTCTGGGCAGCCAGATGAGGTATCAAATATTTCCTCCTGACTTGCTTCTCTCTCTCACCAGTTTTAGAGCACTGAAAGGGTTCATTCCATCTCACAAATACAAATGTTTTTACCTCCTTGGACTCATAGGACCTAAAGATTCTGAAGCAATTTACACTTCCTGTGGTTTCACACCACTTTCCAGTTCCAGTGTTTCTTAAAATGGCACTGGCTGTTTTTTGCCTCATTATGTAATAAATTTGAAATAACAATACTTCAACTTTAATATATGGTGATTCTTGAATTCTGGCACTCCTTCTTTCACTGTCTTTATATTAATATACTTTATATTGATATATATTTTTTTTTATACTAAGGAATTAATCCCTCTGCTTCAATTTTATCTTGTTGGATGTAATATGTTTGTAGTGACCAAATAATTAGTGATTGTGAAACACCTTTAGTACCTAGAAGCAGTGTTCTATCTAAAACATTAGGTAAAAGCTATATATTAACAGTACTCTTGTTCAGGTGTGTCAGTTTGAAAAAATCAATAGTACGTGACAATGCAAGTAAAAATAGGCCTGTATGATAATTTACAAATGACACAATTCAGAAAATATTCAAATACTCATGTGATTAAAGATAGAGGTTTTCTGATCTGGCACAAGGAAATTCTCTTTGTTTCAACGGCTGTTTAATCTCTCAATCTCTCTGGCTAGATGACATTTAAGTGAAAAACACTTTAAGAGCACAATCTCTGTAAAACCGTAGTACCTGATCCTTTAAATTTGAGTGTATGTTAGTGAATCTGGCACTATAAATTTTCACTGTATAACTATTTTCATTTTTAAGTTATGTTGTAAAAGTGAGATTGCGCTGTAAACCCTTCTCCTTTGCAATGAATAAAATAGGAGCATATCCGGAAATGCTTCCTGAGCTGCAGAAGCTGTAAATCAGTGAGATTGCAGCATGTGGAACAATGCACCTCTCCCAAAATGCTTTCAGAAAAAAATGCTTCATCTGCTTGAAACTTGTTAATAAATGGGATGAGATGTAAATGTATTTTTAAATAATTGACAGTGGATTATACAGACAGATTTTGTAAGTCAAAAAATTTCCACTGTTTTGGCACGATTGTTACAAATCAACATTTCCGGGAGTGTTTTCTTTTGCACAAGCATTCTGATGCAATGCTACTTCACATTAAATTTAAATTTGCTTTAAGAGAGTACAATAGTTATTAGTGATTTATAGTGAAGCAAAGAAGAATCAAGCCAAACACTTCTCATTAAATCTCCAGTTTACTTTGACGGTGCCTCACTTCATCATTTTGAATAACACTTCTCAGGAGAATTCACAAATCAGTATTTATGCTAATTATTTTCAAGATTTTTAGAAAAACTTGCTGTCAGTGCTCTGAGTAATGAAAGAGGACTTGAAAAGTGCAGTGTTTCATCTACAAGATGGCCAGTAGAACAGTAGCACAACAAACTTCTGTTTGACAAAAGGCTGGAGTGGTTCCAGCGCTCATTCACTGGATGTTAAAAGCATGAGAGGATGAAAATTTTGCTTCATGAAATCAGAATTAAGAGTGAAATTTACTGAGCTCCCCTCCCCAACATATATTTGTTTTAAAAAATTATTATTTATTTTAAATTAAATTCTGGAACAAAAAAGATCTTGGTTTTATGAAGCATTTCAAATGCAACAGAACCATGTAGACTAGAATAGTATAATTTTCATGTGTTTGTGTTTTGGTTTTTGCTCTCAGGTGAGGAGATTCCTACCCCAATGCCTTAAATAAGTCTCTTGTTCTCTATCTCAATAAAGTCACAAATGCAAAATGAAATTGTATTTCCTCATATATATCAGAATTTGGGGAAATAATATTCTTCTTACATAATCTGAAAGAAATTCTGTCTCACTGAAAGCAACTTTAAGCACGTAGATTCAGTGGGAATTGCCCATTTATTGTGTAGTGAAAGCTAAATGAAAAAGTCAACCTACTGATATTGTTTTCATTATCTCTGGTAGGTTGGAATGTAGAACCTCCAGTTTAAAGGTAACTATGACTTTTGAGCTAGGTAGTCTCCTAATAAATATGCAACACTTTGTTCCTTTCCCCAGTGAAATTCTAATTATTCTCCTTACAAACTGCAGTAGCTCAGGGGAGAGTAATGAAATAATCTGTATTTCTGCATAAGTCAGGGCCATAGAGAGAGATGTGTCCTGCCAGAACACACTGAAGTCCAATTTCTAGTTTCCACTGGGTAAAGACATGTCTTTACAACAATCTTGGTGGGATAAAAATTTCAAGGGAAGCAGTATCTTGGCAAGGAATAAGTAGAATTCTACGATGCTTAAGTTTTGAGCTTCTAGATTTTCACAGCTCTCATAAATAGGAGTGTATTTGGATTTATTTATTCACAAATCACGGTATGTTACAACACGGATTTGATCTCATTCAGGGATGAACAATTCCAGAGTGAAAAGCTATTATGCATAATTGCCTTTATACAGCTGCTGGAAGAATTGGTTTTCATCTCATGTCTCATTATTCACCTTACTGCAGATCTGTGGGTGTCATAACCATAGAACGATCCAAGTGTCCTGTTATTGTCTTATTACTGAAATGTAACGTGACTGTTTAGGTTCAGAGTGCTGCTTGACCACTTTGAGTCTGGAAGTCGTTGCTATGAACAGCAATGTGTTTTTTCTCTTAAACACAGAAAACACCAGCACTCTGGAGTCTTTTATCATAAGAATTAAAAAAAGGTCTTAAAAATTAGTAAAGGTGGCCAGGCATGAAAAGTTCCCTCTTTGAAACAGAAGTTACCTGCACAACACCCCAACATCAGGAACACAGCATTCTGTAATTAAAATTCTGAACAGAAAAACAGAGTACCCTGATTATACACGGCCAATGAAGAATGGGAGCAGCGTTTGAAATCTTTCAAACAGACAAGGCAGTGATGCTCCATAAAAAGACGGGAGAAGGTCACGTTATGTTAACTCAAAAATAATGGAACAAGAGAGTTCAAATACTACATTCTAGCTCTGGCAGCAGACTACAGAGATGGCAAGTATTTAGCCTATTTTGGAAGCCAGTGGATTTTTCTCTCAAAGACTTTTTTTGGTTTTAATTCTTAGAATTTACATACTTTCTGAAGAACTTCAGTCAGGAAGCACAACAGATTTATCTGATCTCTTTGCTATTGCCTTTGAACTCTGGGTAAACTGGATTTGATTTTAACTTGCATATCTATTACCTCTTTATATGGCCTCTGACAGTGCACCTATTTTGAAATTGGATGTTTATACAAGAAAGAAATTTTACTCTTCAAAAAGACCAAAAAACCACCTCACATTAAACACAAACCTGTGATATAAGTCTGTTTTGAAGAACTGTGAAAAGAAGAAAAGAAAACTGGTGGTATTTTAAACAGTAAAAGCAGTCCTTCATGCCACCCAAAATGTCATTAACACAGAATTCAACAAAAAGATTTGTTTGAATGAAGACTGCAGGATTCACCACCAAACCCTTTTCTAAACGGGAAGCCTATCAGTGTGCTCTTAGTCTGCACACATTTTATTGTGTTATTCATAAAGACAAAGGGAATTTGAATTTAGTCTAGGGGTGATTGACTAGAACTCTGCAACTGAACTTACAGCAGCTCTACATCAGGTCCTGCTTTAATACACACAAAAATCATAACGAAGCAATTACAAACATCACACACAAAAGGCCAGGAAATGACAGCAGGAGTCACTACATACTTTATTCCAAGAAGCACACACTCAGAAAAACTCACACACATCATTACAAATTCTGCTAAAGGCCAAGTACGATTCTCAAAATGACCTGTTCCCCTTAAAGAAATGTCTGTCCTACAAGATTATATAAAAAGATCTAAAGCAAACTTAAGGTTTGCTTTAATGAATTTGTTGTGTGTTACAGTTTTTTTCTTTCCTCTTCCAGTGTATTTTTTTCCTAGAGTTAATTTGCAATTATTAACTGGGATAAAGTATAAAGAATAGAAAAACAGGTAAAAGTTTACAAGAGAATATCAGTGTAAATGCTGAATGCAAATGAGAACAAAGGTCTGTGTGCTAAGACATACAGTCAGGGAAAAAAAGGCTAAGATACCATAACAGAGTTGCTGTTAATGGGAAAAAAAATTCAATTCTCCCTGGCAGACAATGTTATCTAACAGTTATTTATTTGTCAATTGCTTGTAGACATGTTTTCAGCTTTCAGGTTAATAATCAAATTCACAGCTCCTCCTGATTTTCTTCAAGAACACTCCCACACATTGCGCTGTATCTACCAAAGACACCCTTCTTTAAGAAATGTAACATATATATGCAATACATTTCAAAAATATCTGTCAATAATGAAAAACCAAAATACCAATGAAAAATTTAAGCCAGAGGCAAAATTACAGTAACTCAGGTGAAAAATGTACGAACAAACAACCCCCCAACTCTCCATAAAGAAATCAAGGAACCAGCACTGTAAAAATTTCCTTCTGATAGGCAGAATTTGTTTTAAAAAACCCAAGGCTTTTCCACATATATTATTGAATCTTTTATGAAAGTTCCAGCAATTTCAGCCTCTGGAACAATTACAAACATTAAGAATTATAATTAATTTCTGGTTAAAAAAACCACCACACATCAAGGCACTTAGTGGAAATAACTGAAACTAGCTGATTCACAAAAGGTCTTTTGTTATGGTAGTTCCCAGGTTTGCTGTTCTGACAACAGAGATGAGCCTTTCACTGAAGGTTCAAAGACAGTAATGGGAGTAATATAAATAACAGGTATGAAAATGACAATTAGGAGGAACAGTACAAGCAGTAAAGGGACTGTCAAAGTCAAGTCAGGAAAGTAAAAACAGGTTGTAAAACGAGCAATGTCTGTAATATTAGTGAACATGTTCTAACTACTTCTAATTCCAACAGCTCAGCTGGGGACTCTGCTATAAGGCAGGAAGGCAGAGTCGTTGAAAGTCAGGAACAGTGCAGGCCAGATTCTGCATTTGATGGGTTCATTCATTGCAGGGCTGTAATGAGGCAGGTTTATGTTAGCCCAGGTGTGTTTACAGCCACACATCTCAGCCGCCTGAAAGGATGCCTGTAAATTTTGGTGTAACTATTGCCAATCACAATGTCATAAGTGAATGTCGTAAGTGGGGTGGTAACAGCTTCAGAGTCCTGAAGCCAGCCAAGATCTAGGTAGGCATCAACCACCAGTGCCTGACTAATAAAAAACCCCATCTATAGCCCTATATTAGGGTAATTACAGCCCCAAAGATGTGAGGGTTTCAAACTCAGACCTGAAATGAAGCCTCCTATGCATTTACAAGCAGCTGCAGACAGAACTATGGACAGCAGTAACAATTTCTTCACCGAAAGGGTTGTCAAGCATTGAAACAGGCTGCCCAGGGAACTGGTGGAGTCACCATCCCTGGAGGTATTTAAAAAGATGTGTTAAAAGTTAAGCAGTGAGGCAGCATTTCTCACTCGTTAAAGTCACACCAGCAGATAATCTGGTAGTCCTACCCAGGATGCCCCCTGCAAAGTGAGTGGGACAATGCCTGGGAAATACTTCTAAGAAAATGAGTGCTAATTAATAATATTACAGCACCTCCCTGCTTTTATGTTCATTCAAACTACTTTACTCTAATTGCTTCGAGCTTTACCTTACAATGGCAAAAGCTAAACAAAAAACAGTCAGAGAAATACTCAAATATGCCTTTCTTTTTCCTACAGTTCTCTAAAGATGCTCAGCCCTGAATCTTGCAGACTAACACACAGACTTTTTCTGACCTAGAACCTGGATTGTTCAAGTAGTCTATTAGCTACTTAATTTTGGGAGCATGTGACCTTCCACGGGGAGTTTGATGTGAACAGCATACAAGGAGATGCCGGGGGTAGTGAGAGTACCAGCAGTGCCTGGGAGCTCAGTTCAATGTAGCAGCAAACTAGTGAGCTATAATTTAAAGGGTCAAAAGCCTTCTGTTATTTTCTTATGAGGCTTTTCTCTTTTGATGACTGTGCTAACAGACCCTGTTCTATTTATTCATTGAAATTTATGTTTATATTCCATGTGAGATGCTCGTCTATCTGCCAACTTGTGTCAGCAAAATTATAAACCTGTCAGAGACACTGTATTTTAGTAGTAACCTACATTGGCTGTAAAAAACAAATGCAAATGTTCAGACAATTACTTATATGCAATGAAAATAGCACTTTCCAACAAATAATGCTGCCAAATAAAATACTGACACTACTCATCTTTAAAACAATGAATTTATATCATCTACTTTGAATCGTGTTAAGTTTTTTGAAAGGCTTTATTTCACTTACTACCTCAAGAAAATTGCAGGCATTTCAGATACATTCAGAATGTGGTTAAACATAGAAGTGCCAAACAACCTTCCTGAGGTATTGTGCAAAGCTGTGCTGAAATTCAATACAGTTGACTGAATTCAACCATACAAAAGTTATCTCCCCTGGTCTATAGGTGTCAACACACTTGGAACCTCAATGTCAGTAGGTAGGTAGATATTTGCATATTTACATGATAAAAATGCTCAATTCCGCTCAAGCAGCATTTTTGCCTTATAATATTAATTCCATGGCTTTTCGTCTTCATGGATTATGTTATTTACTTCATAGAATTAATTCAACTCAGTAACTTGGTGGGTAGGAGAGAGGAGAGGAACTACAGATCCCTTCTGCAACCATAGTGAAGAAAATTATCTCAGGATCTAATGTCTTGGCTTTAATCTTGTTTTCAAAGGTGGAGATGTACCAAAATTTATGACCTAATGCCCCCAAAGGTTCTACAGCAGCCTTATTTGGACAGTACATTTACAAATGTTTTTTACTCTTTGCTAAACATTTACAATGCATGTTGCTCATATTATCAGCAATAAGAGATTGGAAGAGGTTATCTGGTGTATTTTCTTGCCCCAGGGTTTTGTGGCAGTGTGCTTTTTGCCAGAGTACTCTGTGTGTGCATGCACAAGAACCAATTAGTGTCCAAGGCTTTAAATTAGTTATAAAATTAATCACAGCATATTAGAACCATAAAACAGCACTTGTAATATGTGCTCATTTTATAGATAAGCTAAATTAGCGTAGCCATTGCAAATTAGCTCTATTTCAGGAGTTATAAAGACAAACAGATCCCATCCTTCAGCCTGTGTATGCATGAGGATTATGAAGGATTTGATTCATAATAGCCAGACTAATTATATTTACACACTCAGGGCATTCTTTGATACTAGTCCAAATTTCCACTCGAGAACCATATGAGATGTTTAAATGTATAAATTCACACCTCTTTTGTCTGTTAAATGTTATAAAGTGATTTGAAAATCGTATATGGTTTAAAAAAAATGTTAATGTTAAATCCAGGTACTTATTTTTTAATTAGCCTGCCATTGAAGATGAAAGTTTAACATCTTTTCTTTCACTTCAGGTACTTCACATTCTCTTAATTAAGATGTATTTTATAATTGAAAATAATACAGAGAGTTTTTGCAATTGAAAGTTTCTTCTCAAGGAGGGTGTTAACAATGTCAGCTACTTCCTGGTTTCAAGCTTATATTTAAAAACTCTTAAAAAGTTGTGGCCCACTACAATAGTAGTGAAACTTATTTTTAAAAAAACAGCTTTCCAATAAATAATATTTGCATTGTTAACTAACAGCGTCAGAAATACAAATTTTTTTTATTTAACCATGAATAAGCAAACTTTTTGCCAATAGAACTTCTACTGGTGGTATCCTGGTCTCACTAATGGCAAAGGAAGATTATCTGGAAGGAATAAAAGCAATATAGAAACTTGAGTAGAAACTAGAGAAGAAGGTCCAGAGTGTCCCGATTTTATCTGTAAATAGATGAATGCATAATTATTCTTCCATAATCTACTTGAATCTTATTTATCCCAGTACTAATGAGTTTTTCTGTAGTTTCAGGTATCCTCATGTGAATGAGAGAATAACAGAAGAATAGGAGAATGAATTCACCCATCCAAAAAAATCTGAGGGAAGTGCTCTCTGTGCTTTCCCTCCATTCTTGGGTTTATATATTTATACTTCAGAGAAAGAAGTTCTATTACATCTACACAGTTGCAGACAAATTTTAAAAAGACCTAAGCATGCTGAGGGGCAAAGTCTTTAAAACTTTGGTCTTAGGTGTCACAATGGGAACTGTGCTGGTGAGTGTATTTGAAAATCTGGCCCTGATATATGTGCCCTAGTTGGAGTTAAGATCTTTTAAAATTCTGTCTCCAGCTACAAATGCTTGAAAATTAGGCTTTGGACACTTCAAGGTTTATTTTATTTAACAGATTCTTTTCAGAAGTTCTTAGCATCAACAGTTTGTGTTCAAGTGCATATGATCACTGGATACTCAGGATGTATGAATTACAGGCCTATCCTCATTTCTAGATATTCTGGTTATTCCTTATAGGAAAACTATGCAGTCTGCTTTTCATATCCCTTTCTCAGCCACATTCTTCGACAGTGTAGCTTCAAACTAATTTCTCTTCCTTGTGGTCCCTTTAGCAGTTGAACATTGGCCAAATTACTTCTGCATACTCATTATAAAGACACTCTAAATGACATAATATGCTCCAGAAAAGCTCATGACAAGACAGACAGCCAAGGGACTGAAAGGTGATGGTCTTTTGCCATTTCTGAGTGATGTGGCTGCCAAAACTCATGGACTTGAGGTTTAACCTTGCACAGACAGTGATCTGTCTTCATGAAAACTGACTGTCACATGCACATGCCTCAATTTCACAGAGGAAGCACTGGAACTGTAAAACAAGAGAACCTTGGACATTGCTAAAGAGAAAAAATGTATAAAGCTTTCAGGGCCTCACCAACAGCTAAAATTAACTCTGAATCACCCATGTGGATATATTCTGATGCAAACAAATTTGCCACAAGCCATAGCAATTACAATCTCCCATGGCCAACACAACTGCAAATGAAAGTTTCTGTCTCTCATCAGATCTAAAAAGCTGCTAACTCTTTATTAGCACAGAACCATGCTTTGTCTGCAAGGACAGAACAAGCTGCCACCCCAAACATGGTTTGAAAGGATAAGAAAGAATTCAGCATAACAAAACACACATTTTTAAAGAAGGTCAGCATCATTTAATGCCACTGTTCTGTATTGAGCAATCTCATCTATCTCTTCATTCTTCCATCACCCTCACAGAAAATATAAAAAGCCATTAGCAGCCAGAACGGCTAAGGGAAATGCAGTGGTTTAATTGCTTTGCCTTGGAAATGTTGCAGAAGTTGGTCTTGCACAATGAATACCCTGACAGCTCAAAGAGAGATTTATCTATGGAATTAGAACTGCTTTAAAAACAACACACATGAACCTGACAGAAAGCACCGACTGAAGACACAGTATCAGCTTATTAAACAATATAAATGAAGGAAGGATGCATTCGCAGCTGATTTGCTGTGTCCATCTGGGACTCTTTTAGGTTGACAAGAGTAGCATATTATTGAGTGGCAGAATTCAGGAGAATTTGGAGGAATGCAAGGAGAATCGTTGCTGCTCTGTACAGAAAACAATGTATTTATTGCCAGACTCTTTCCCTTTTTAACTCACTGAGAGCAAACAACCAGCACAGAGTTAGTAACCAGGTAGTTTTAAGTGGAGAAAATGCAAAGGTGATCATTTATTGTCCTGCTACAAGCAGTAATCTTAATCCTGGAGTCAGAGCAAGGATGGCAAAGACTTTTAATACTGTATGCACAGTACCTAAAAAAGTAGGGGATCACTGCTTGGACATGAAGCAATTAACACAAATCAATAGTAACTACCTGGTTTCTATTTCACCAGCTTTGAAATACAGGGGTCACTGCTACTCATACCACAGTGTGGAAAACACTCCATTATATGTAAGGGAAGAAACATTTTCCCGCTTTCTAAATATTTCATGGCAACTCACATGGTATTTTAGAAGATCTTCCTATTTAAATAATATCTTTGCATGAAATTTTCTGATTTTAGTTCGAATTTAAAAAAGAAGAGTGATATAACTCTCAAAACTTCAGTGAGAAAGCTAGAGGAAATTATTTACAGTTGCTGGTTTGGGTTTTTTAATAGGTTCGTTATTTCAAACCAAGGTCAGGATATTTACACATTAAAACTATTCAATACGGCTTCTTAAGGGCTTGTTTTAGATGATAGTACAGATACGACCAAGCTACCAATAAAATCAAGGGAAAAAAGTTTGCATTTAATTACATATCTTAAATGAAATTTAAAATCTATTGATTTGGGGGGGGAATCTATCATCCTCTTATTTGTCACAGATTTCCTATCAGCTACCACTACTTTGATTTAAAAAAAAAAATGTGTCAATAATGCAAACATACAGATTTCTCACATCAGTCTGGCTAGATACATCAGAGAAGTTAAAGATTTTAAAGAAACTTTCTAAGTAAAATGGAATTGCTCCTATTTTGTCAAAGGAGTAGAGTTAAGTCACAGTAGTGACAACATGGCTAGAGAAACACTCACTTTGTGAGGTGGTAGGATTAGGCATGGGAACCCTGAATATCACAATGATTCAGCTCCAAAACATTGCACAGGCAATCTGCATAAAGCTATTTACTTGGCATTAGAAACCAAACTGGGGATAGTGTTCAGATTACTCAGGTGCCCTGGCTACGTCTTAATCACAGATCATTCTCCCTTTAATCAAAGCTGATGTCTGTTTCATGGAGGTGGTTTCAGGACATAAGTCATTATCATAAGAACTTAAAATGTGTAAGTATCCAAAGGCCATCTCCACAAACCTTTGTGTTTATACACCACCCACTCTTCACTAAGTGCACCTAATTACTCATCTGTGTAACAGCACTTGGTACTCAGTTATACTCCAGTAAGAAACGCTCCAGTGCTCTGCTGCACTTATTATCTACCTGCCTATTGTTCCAACCCTGCAAATTAGGAAGGAAACTACAAGCTGCTACAACCCATTCCTCAGAGAAAGCAGCTGTGTTCCCACCACATTTCCAAAACAAGCAAGTGAAATGTTATTACTGTGATTAAAGAAAATTAATTCTAGATTAGGCCATTTCAAGACACAGCAATAAATTCCGCCCTTACCTTTCAAATTGCCCAGTATCTTTATTAATTTTCTATTTATGACCATGGACTGTTTTAGAAGACATCATATCTCACTGACAGGAAGAAAAATGGTTTTGATTGCCTATACTATGTTTACTGTAAAATACCTTTGTTTTCTACATGATTTAAAAAGTCAACACTACATTACAGAGAACATATATGTTATATTCATGGATACTCCTAGCTCACCACTCTTAGGGCAAGGGAATGCAACAAATGCAATAACTGCCAATGCATGTGAGCAGTTCCCATGCTTGAACTTGTATACACAGAATGCACCAAATTTTTAACTCCATCCTTAAAGTCTTTCATATATAAGATAAAAGAGCAACTTCATGCCTCATGAAATGAAATACATTTGGGAAATTATTGGTTTAGTCCTTTGGACTATTTTATTTCCTTTGCTTTTATTCATCTCTCATTTTGCAATATTTTTCAAGAGAGATTCAGGATTTATTCTGGCAGCTTTGAATGCCTGCAATGAAACTGTCACCATGTCTGCTATTCTTATGTCCACCAAACAAAGTAGAATCACAGAATAATTTAAATCACAGTTTTTAAAAGCAAAAAAATTATGGAAATAGATATCTTCAAGACAAGTGTGACAAAAATGCCTAGATTTTAGTGGTAAAAATCCAATCCAATAAAAAGTAAGTTCTTCTTTGAAGAAAGTTACAGTCCAGACCAGTTTCCCAATCCACACAGGCATGTCCATGTCACCACAAACCATCAGAGGCAGTAGGTGGGTGGGACTGATCAGTGAAGACCAGGGGCACTGTATGTTTTGAAGCAATAGCAGGAGTTTGTGCAGGCCTATGTGATTTGTAGAACTACCACACTATATCACCATACGTAGAACTGCCACATTAATCATTTGAACTCAAAAGGGGTGCAGGCAGTGCTCAGATACAGAGGAACACAAATATAAATTTATTCAAATCAAATAATCACTTACACTGGAATTTTGGCAGAAATCTGCCCATGTTCTTGCAAATAATCTCATGGGAACTTTTAATGTACTGAAATATTCAAAAATTTTATTCAGTCTCATCTAGGAAAAAAAAAAGATGACTGTCATAGTGAAGAACCACCTTGTATCTGGCTTATTAACGAAGTGAGTCAGGAGGAATAGTGCCATCTACTGAATTAGCTATAGTCCTTAAAACACAACCTAACAAAATCATCTCTCATCTGCTCGTTATTGTACACAGACGAGTTTTTTGTCCAGTTACTTTAATAGAAAATTGTAATGCAGACACTTCAAATCACTTGGCATCTGCTGTTTTTCCTTTGCCAGATGCATTTCAAAAGCTTATTCACAAAACAAAAGAAATAAGGTTATTTTTTTTTTCAATATGTTTGCAATGATACTTTCAAGAACCTACATGGGCACAGAGTACTTGGAACAGTCCAGGAGGGAAGTAACTGTTGGCTGCTAAATGTTACAAGTAAATAGAAGTCTGGAACGTGCAAGCCATGAGACAAACCAGAAAGAAAATAAATCTATGTTTACTGTTTCTGCAAATATCCAAGGAAATCCAAAATCCAGCAGTGCAAGCATATGGCATTAAAAGAAACATGATGGAAGACATTACCATGGGTTCACACCACCACCAAAATATCTAACATGCAAAAGGTATATATCAAAAAGCTGAAAGAATGAGTGGGATGGAAAGAAGTTTTGGTGATATTAAAAGAACAGATTGCGATAAATAAGATGACGTTTAACCACATGAATCTCTTAAGTAATCATTGAAAAAATTATGTCCTTCTATGACTTCCACCAAAAATTCAGTCAAGAATTTCCTTCAGGAAAAGGAGGAGAGGTTAAAGATTCACCATCAAAATACATACTGTGCATCAAGATGATGGGTGGATATGGAGAAAGTGTTGATAAGCTATTATGGACTTTGTAAAACAAAACAATATTGATAGGTCAAGTGATACTTATGCATATAAATGAAGTATATGCAAATACTTCATCATCAGTCATGTCAGGAGGGAACTCAAAGAATTGACTGCCATAAAAATTGCCAAGTGACTAAGGAAATTTGGACATAACGAAATCTTTCACTTGGTTAAACAACCAATATCATCAGAGGTTTTTCTATGGTTAATCACTGAAAATAAAACAATAAAGTAAATATTTTTGTCGATTTATAAACAACTAAGTAAGGCTTAGTAATCGTAAAATCAGATTCAGAATTATCCTTTTGGTCTTTCTTAGAATTGATGGTACAGAATCCAAATGAACACATCGTTCTGTTAAATCATAAGCACAGAAAAAACCGCCTAAGTATCTCAAGAGATTTTATTTTAGATATCATTATAAATTTCATTTTCATCTTCTTCAAAAAAATCAGATATTAAAGAAAATTATACAAAATTGTTCAAATTCTTTAGTTGTATGAATGATACAAAGGAGAGTTGTTATCCCGTGTTTGTTATTCAGACACATTTCCCAAAAAGACTTCTGAGTATAAGAAATGAAACGCAAGCTTTCTGCACTGCTAACAAGAAACCAGGTATTTCCTAAATACTGGAACCGATGGTATCAATAACTGTTTTGAATTACTTAATTGCTATATATTGCAATTAATAAAAATTCTTTCCAGATTAGAATTTTCCTTTTATATAGAGCATAAACCCCTAGCAAGTATTGTTTAAGCTGATTGTAAATTGGTAAATACACAACGTGTATGTAATGACTTAGAAACGTACTATGTAGTTAAATGACTTCTTGCAGACATGTTTGTACTACATGTGTTTCATTTTTTATCAGAAAGAAGAAATATCATGAAGAAATGCACATCTTTTGAGGAAATGGTCTCATGGTAATCTTTAAGAAATCTCTGTGGATTTTCAAGTCATCTTGTCAAGCAGCAGAAACCCCCTTATATGAGCTATCTGACCAGACACAGAGCACGAGTAGAACAGCTGAGAACAGCTTCATCCCATCCTCACTGAAGTCAGTGGAAAAAATATCCGCAGGATTTTGTAACTGAAGTGTATAGGAGCCTTTACAATGACTTCAATGAGCACTGAATCAGTCCCATCAGCAGCAGCAGGAGCTACAGTCACTGCAAGTAATATATGAGCTGTCCTTAGGCTGCAATGTATTTGCATAAACCTTTTGTTGAATAACTTGAAGAACAAAATAAATCAAAATTGAAATCTATTCACAGTTAAATGGCAAGCTGAAAAAGAGATTTAGTGAGTTAAATTATTCACCATGCTCCAGTGAAAGCATATTTCACAGATTCACATTCCCGAGTGAACTCATGCTCTGCCACAGCCTAGCTAAATTTAGCATGAATAAGCATCTCTGGACAAATAAGAGCCAAATAAAACAGGTGCCTTAATACATGCACTCAACACCTGTTATTTTGCAGAAAATCACAACCACACATATTTGTTCTCATTTGATTTATTAATATTTCCAGTGTGTATGAAGCTCTTTTGCACTGGACACACAAACAGGGCCTTGGGCTAATATGCATCTGTGATTCTGCACTAAGTACAAAATTCAAAGGGTTTTTTTCCTATGCCTGACTGATTTATAACACTAAAATATCACTTGGTTATGTCTACTATAATTTCTGTGAACTACTTTTCTTCCCCTTTATACTCCTTGTGAGATGACGTGACCAGAGCTGAAAATACAAATTCATACAATGGCATTGTATTATTCTTATACACATACAGCACCGTGAGGGCTTCTATGGGGAAGTTAATTCCATCCCATTTGTATCCTTTCCTTTCTGTATTACAGTCTCTGCATTGTGGCTCCATAAAGATGGAAACTGTATTTCACTGGATTCTATGGACTCCTCCCGAATAGTGCAGTTTCTAAATTAAATCCTTTCCAAAAATTCATATCTGGATTTTTCTCTAACACATTCTTTAGTCATTCTCTTGCCTTTCATTAATACTTACCCTGTTAGAAGCATTCTACTTCAAAGGTGATATTAAATACGACTCTCTCCAAGTTGCTGGTTCCTTTGTGCATGGAATGTATATACTTCCATGGTACTTTCAAGAAGAGGAATAACCATTCTCCAGGGAAGGGTTCCTGCACAAATGTTCACCTTTTCACAATCACTTTGCTACCAGTTCCTGAGAGGACACAGTAAACATTTGTGGAGAAAAAATGTCCTATGAAATAGGACAGAGGAGCAAAGTTACACTGTCTACTGCTGCATTTGGAAACTGTGGGAGAACTTGGGAAGTCCTGTGGTGAAAGAAAATTCCAGCCAGAACAAGATCCTAGATGCTGAAGAGTTCTGAAGTTTCTGCAGTACAGAAACAAAAGGATACTGGCAAGTGAATTGAAAATGAGACTCCTTGAAGAACAATAAAAATCAGTAACAAACACTGACACTAATAAGCTGAATGACTGGCAGTTTGATCAAACACTGTTATAAGAGTGATGAGCAATTCAGTCACATTTGCCAGGATAAATATTAATTGTGTGTTAAAGTATCTCCTATCTTATTGTAGCCGCAGTAAAAGACAAATGACTAAAACATAGGCATGTAAATGCGGAAATAAATGCAGCTTCTCAAGAATTAAAGCAGCTAATAACAGAGCGCTGAATGACAACTGGCTGTCCTTGCTGAATTCAGATGCTTAAGAAAATTTATAGCTTGCCACGAGAGAAAAATGAATAAAGAGTTTGGAAACATACTCATTCCAAAATTAATAGAGATGATCTAAGACATGACACTTCTACCCAGTAGAAAAAGTCACGAAAACTAACATAAGTACTGAAAACCAGTAAGAGAGCACACAGGAGGTAATGACCATCTGAAGAGTAGACAGCTCAGAGAAAAGACAACTACAGAGAGAGAAAGTGATAGATAATCAGATTTGAAAACCCCAAACTTTGTTTATTTAAATTAGCTGTACTGAAAGAGAAATAGAAAAGTCATTGGAGTGAAAATAACAATGGATATGGGCCATAAAATGGAGGCGAGAAGGATCAATCTGCTAATGGTTCTGACCTCCCTACTCAAGCTAACATGGTCAGGGCAAAATAAAACATTTATAGTCAGACATGGTAAACAGCAAGTGAGCAGATAATTGCACAGGCACGCTTTCTCAGCACTGATATTTTTTCCTCATACTTTATCTATGATTATACAAAAGCAGAGGTAATGATCTACTTAGCTTATGCATTAATTTACGATCCAGAAAATAAAGCACAGCAAATAATAATTACCATCGATGTCTTGTTTTAAATCTTGCTAAAAAATTCTCAGTGGCCAATAAGCACTCATTCATTTAGGATTTTTTTTCTCTCCTCTTTGTAAATATTTCTGCATTTCATCCACTTTGCTTTCAGAAGACAATTTTACCACAGAACTGCTAAACAATAAATAACATCAAAGTCTTCAGTGGCACAAAGATGTAAGCAGTTTAACTCTATATACATAAATTCACTGACTTCAGTGAGATGCACGAAGACAAACAAGTGTCTTTGTTTTTGGAAAATACAGGAATTAATTATTGAAATACATTTTTCAAAATAAGACTGTCAAACTCTACTTGCAGAAAAGACTTTTAAAATTCTGTAACTGCTGTACTGTATCAAACTCGCTTTGATCTTCTTAAAGAAACACAAGTTTAACTGTCAAAAATAAGCTCAAACCTTTTGCAGTTCTGATCCAGGCAGGAATGTGCTGGCACCTAGCATTTCTTTTTCTCCAGAAACATACTTCTGAGTATAGCTGTTTATAATAGGAAATATAATCATCTGTTTAGATACTTTAAATGCATTCATATCTTTTGCAAAGGCAACTTCTATCTTTTTGCATTTGTCACAAGCAAATTTTTCAGTCTAGCTGTCAAGTGCGAATAAAATTATTTATTCTGAGGTTCTCCAGAGCTCTTATTAATTACATTTATTGTGGGCTTGTATTAATTCTAAATGTGCTATCAGTTTTTGCTGTGCATAATCTGCACTCTCATATAGTCCTTTATACCATCGTTCATCCAACACACCCACAGAAGCACCACACGTGAAAGACAAGACATGGAGTTCAGCATCTTGTTGCTCAGTGCAGACCAGAACTGAAGAAAATGGCACAATAGTGCAAAAAAATGGCACAGTGACTATTTGTTGATGACACCTGCAGGAATATCACAAATGGTGTCAGGTGGCCTAGTCCCAAGGTATCTAGGGATTTACAAGTTAAAGCCAATAGGCTTGGACTTTTCCTGCAAGTTAACTGGAAACTGGTGGTAACTGCAGAGCCTCGAAAGAGGATGCTTGTGTGAGGCACTACTCAAAAAGAAGGTACTCATACTTTGCATTAGGTAGCCATATTTTCCACCTCCTGAAGACAGATAATGAGGGGAAATTCTAATCACATATTTAGCTCCTAGATCAGAGCTAACTACATTCAACATGGAACAGCTCCTGCTGAAACTGTCGACAAAGAAAGGCCATATATATAGATCTAGAAGTCACTCCAAGACACTACACAGAATGTTCACCAAGATAATTCCATTCCTTCCCCTTTCTAGTAATTACACAATGTTAAATGTAATGTATTGCCAATTATGCCGCCAATTCTCTTGAATTGATGGGCTCTGTCCTCAGCAGGTCCCCCACTTAGCCTGAGCATTACACCACAGTGGCACAGCTGTTTGCTTCTGGTTCTGGAAATCAGGCAGCCCTGTTCTCTGCTGTACAGCATGAGATCAGCATGCCTTCAAACACTTAAAGTTGAAAACACGGAACAATATATGTAAGAAATTATAGCGTTAATAACAAGGAAATTCTCTCCCTTGAAATGTATCATCCTGTTCCAGAAACTGTCCTCAACATCAGGTGTTTGAATATTTTTCCTAATTAGCATGATGAAGAGAGTAGAAGAATAAAGACAAAAATCCATGACAGGGAAGAGACCCTAAAGAAGAATTAATTATTTTCCCCTTTTCCCCCTTATTTCAAGCTGCAGTATCATAAAAATAGATTGACAATTTTTTTAAAAATCCTATAAGGCAAAGAAAACACAATAGGTACCAGTGCCAATCTGGCACCCACTGGGTCCTCTGCCTTGCCAAAATGTTTCATTGAGCTGCTAGCTCAAAGTGTGAGGAGCATGCTGATGCTGCAGCTGCTGCTGTATTTGTTGTGTCCTATACTGGTGGAGAATCTCCAAGGATTTCCTCCAGAGCAGCTCATTTACAGTACAAATATAATAAACCCCCACTTAAATAAGTTCCAAGAAATCCTTCTCAGTAACAGAGATCCTGAAAGCACTAAGATGCAGGTCTAAGACAGACTTAAACATAACATTAAACTCTATGTTTGTTTTAAACAAACAAATTATTTGCCATGTGTTACTTGGTTACTCCCCGCAACCCCAAATCACTAACAGTTGGGCCAAACTGCTGAACACAACGTGTTTTGAAAGCAAATGCATTGTTTTAAAACATCTTTTTCAACTGCAGGCCCTCTGTCAATAGTTTACAAATGCTAAGTGAATGGATGTTACACGTCTGCCCTGCACCACCACAGGAGTACACAGCAGTTTAGATTAACAGGTAAATCCACAGACTGCATTTTACAACCTGAGCAAGCGACAGAAGAACTGTGTTTTGCCACAGGTAGAAAGGAAGACAAAATTAGATTTGTTTCCAATTTTTGGCACACAGAACTGATGAAAAAAGCAACTGTCCACAGGGGTTACTAAGGAAATGTTACTGTGACAGAGTTCTGAGGAAGAAGCAGGATGCCTCAAGCATGTGGTGGGCAGCGCATGAAAGGGCATTGCCAGGTACCTGACTGTGCTATGGGACAGACCCCAGATAAAGAACAAGGTAATTTCACTGTGCCCAAACAAAGTACATTGAAAGCCAAACTGGCTCTCTGGGTCACCAGCTTCATAGCAAGTTCAGATTGTTTCTCCCGGCATAAAATATACCTCCTCTTCAAAAAAACTTGTTTGGAGAGAGGTGGACTGAAAATCTTGCAAGACTGCCAACGTTTACAGTGTGTAAGCTGGCAAAAGTCTGCTGTTTAACACACATTGTCCAGTTATACAATCAATGGCTAAAAATGTTTTGGTAGGTTTTTTTTAATCTTGATTAACAAAGATTAATAAACTCATGTACTAGTTTTACTGTTCAAAACATTAAAAAATACTGTCATTAGAAAATAGCTTCCACGAAAGCTTTTAAATAGCATAAATGATGATAATGATAATATTTAAGTAACAGAAAGTAATTGAAAGTTAATTATATTATGCCCGCATAGGTTCATACACTTTATTTTCCTCCTAAGCTGCAGCTTACTCTGTCCAGTCTGCTAACACAATTTTGGTGTAAAGACCCACCCAGGGCTACAAAGCCTGGGTGGTTTTGAGGCTGAGCTGTGAGTGCACACTTGATATAATCCATGCACCACACTGCCATTGATCCAACAGGGACCAGGACCAAGGAACGACTAAGAGCAAGAGATATGTGCACTTAGGCACTGCCTATCAATGTAAAGCAGACAAATTACACGCTCAACTTGCAGAAAGAGGACAAACGTCTACAAAAAAAACATATAGGAGCAATGGGAATCTGCCCTGTTCCTTATAGGGTTTGCACTGAAAGTATCATCTTTCACACTGCAACTCGGATTGTTGCGTGGAAACAGTCTCCATAGCTTCATATTTTATGGTAGATGTTGAATAATCCTTTCTGTACTTGTAACATCTCAATTTACTCTGATAGATCTCTTTTCATGCAATATTCTCTACTTCTGGAGAGGCTGAGCACCTTTACCTCCTACTGACTTCACTTGGAGCTTCACTTCAGCAGCTGGGATTAAGGGGCCCAGTATCTTTTTCCACAACAGGACTTGATAAAGATTTGCACTGTTTAATAAGAGTAACTTGCCTAATGGTCTGCATTCCTTCTCTATAGGTTCCCGAAAGAATCTAATATGACTGGAAAAAGCTCTGGCTCTGGCTGTTTGGCACACGTACATAAATACATAATTCAGTGTAAAAAAGTTACACCCCTTTTACCACATGAAACTCCTAACTATGCTGAAGACCAGAGATCAGCTGCATGAATGAATTCAGAAAGAGATGCCCATTTGGCTGATTTGAATTCAAAAGAAAACACTTTTTGATCTGCGTTTATTGTAGTGAGAAACTGCTGCTTCCATAAAATTCAAAGCAAGTAAAGGCAGATAAGAATCTTCGTTTATTAGGAATAGTTTAAAAAAAGTTAATATGTCACTTGAGGCCACAGTGAAATCAGCAGTTTCAGATAGCGCTACTTAAATTTTACAGTAGATTACTTTTTTTAGAATAACATTTTTCATAGCTTCTTACAGGCATGAAAATAGATTTTCATTCACGAACAACAAGAACACCCTGAACAGTAGGATTCATGTTGTTTCTAGTGTTTTTTGCACAAGGCAGGAAGGAAAGCAAGCCTACAGTGTGATTCCCTCCTGAGTATCAATACATTGTCCCAATATCTCAGGCTCAGTCTGTTAAAGTTGCTGGTGTTAAATTTGCGGAGGTGAGTGCAGTGAGGAGAGAGCATATGCTGCAGCCTTTCGACACATTCTGCAAACTGCTGGTGCAATGTATCCTGCTGTGTAGCCCTTTAGGAGAAATTGGAAACGTTTCGTCCATGCCCTAACAATAGAGTTGACACAGGGAGAGGTAGTATACAGCTTCATCCACCTTTGTGCCTGCTTTACGAGCAACCCTTATGGGACATGCATTTCCAAGGTGGCACGAGTGAATACTGCAGTAATCCTACATTCTTGTGATTTTACACTCCTGCAATTGAGGTATTTCTGTTAAAGATCACATTCGAGTTTTAAATTATAACACGAGGCACAGGCTGTACAACTCAGCTACAAATTCTGTACAGGACTAGAGAAGAGAGTAGCAGCAGCATGTTGAGGCAGCTGGGTCAAAGACCACGTCAGGATCCTGAAAAATCATAGAACAATTCTAAAGAGGCTGACAGACGTATTCTCCAACAGCAGTAAAACCCTGGGACTGTGGAAGCAGAGACTGGTTTGAAGAGCAGCACATTTGAAAGAATGTGAGGCTTGCCAGGCCAAAATGACTTGGCATTAAAGGCACATCTCTGTGGTGGGCTACATGGCTCTAATGCTACAGAAATAGCACAGCAGATTCTCTATGGAAAAAGCTCAAATGTACAGGGATGAGCATCCCTTACCTTTCTACTCAGCTCCATAGAGGAAATCAGCTTCTCAATTAATTTTACAGGTGCTCAAATAATTAATACTGAGATACTGGCCCTGAGATGGATAATGCAAGCTCTTTGTTACTTGTCTTAGGAATAGCAGCAAAACACTTCCTTCTCCTTAGAAAACTACTACTTTAAAGTCTCTCTTTTCATCCTGTGTAATAGGGATTGGAAAGGTTGGAGGCAGATGACATGAAGTGAAATAAACCAGTGAATAATTACTACCCTACACAGAAAAAGCAGCCAGCAGTACTCCTAAAGGAGCAAGACAGACAGACAGAGGTAACATGCTGTTGTAAGCCTGTCACAGCAACCCAACTCCTTAATCTGTTTCTTTCAGCTGAAAAAAAGATGCTGCATCAATAACTTTGCAGATTAAAAGAAAAAAAAAATCATTAGAAAAAAGCAGAAACAGACTAGACAAAAGAAGAGGCAAATGAACTAATTCAATGAAAAAAACTCACAAGCAAGCATTTGACAAAATTGAATGATGCTTGAAAGCGTAATCTCTAATAAAAGGGGAAAGTGAGAAGCAGATTAAAGTTTACTCCTTTTTATTCCAAACTATGATTTGTCCATTGTATAATCATCATAACATAACATTTTCTTTTTCCCTAAATGGAAAGTTTGTTCAGTGTTTCACTGCCTAAAACCTGTGGGTTCCCAACCCTTGTTCATACACCAATCATTTCTGAAGTTATGAAAAAAGTCCCTTTCTCCACTGCACATCACAGAACCTTCACCTGTCTATCACATACATGACGTGGATATACCTGTGCCCAAAAGTTCATACAGCTTATGTGACATGAAACACACGAATTTTACTGCAATACATATAGCACGACAACTATATTTGTAGACATACTAAATTTATATTATTTCAGAATTTGGGGAACAAAACCCTCTTTTTTTACAGTTATAAATTTCTGTGAGTACCTCTAAACTGAAGGTCAGTGGAACAAAATCCCTCATCCAGAGGTACAGAAGGTATAAGGACATTCTGTTCTTATTGATCTGGGAACTGCTGGTCTCTTCTAATCAGAATGTCTATCTTATCTTGTTACTTCCAAACCATTAGTGCAGTCTAAAAGAAATATGTAAGTACAGGGGCTTTTAATTGCTTTGTATAAATTTAGAATGAGAAGTTCACAGGAGATATTTCCATCTGATTTGTACCTTGGCCATGATGCCTTTTTTCATTATTGTGCAGCTAGCAACCCAGGAAAGACTAGAACTATTAATAATCATTCGATCCTGTGCATGCACAGCATATTCAGCCCAGTAACAACAGCCCAACTCAGAAAAGAAATGTAATTTGCAACGCGGTCCTCTAAAGGGCCATGGTATGCTAAATGATTTGTTATTAATTAAGAGTTGCAAACAAGAACTGCTCAAAAATAGGTACAAATAAATTTTAACAAAGCCATACCTTCTCACATGTCAAAATTGTCACTGTCTGTAAGAGCCATTCAGAATTTCACGGCCGTCACTTACGTTTGGACTTTTCAGTCCTTTATAAGCAACAATGTATGTCACAATATATGTGAGAGTGATGACAAACTTTCTATTCAATTACACATTATTGGGCAAATGTTTTTACATCATAAAATTTTAAGGATATATTTCCTCTTTTTTCAGAACTCTAAGTCTAAAATGTTCTAAATATTCTGCAACCCTGTACTCTTTAAAATATTTGAGCAATATAAACAGCAGTGTGGGACGTAGTGGATTAAGCTTTTTAATTTTGTGTACTAGGCTCATATGTGGTTTATCCTAGAGAATTTTTGAAAATATATAAGGAATGTTGGAGCTATAGTGTCCAAAAAACTAGCATAATGTTGCATTACCTTGCTGCTGCAGGTTTGCTTCTGAAAGTGGCTACCTTAAGAAACAGTAATTATACTTTTAGTTATCCTTTTCTCACGTGTCTACTATATATTACATACCACAAAGCAAATTATTTTTTTATTGAGGCACGTGAGATGGAAGAAGAATGGATCATTATGAAGAGTATAGACCTCTTTACAAAGCTACTTAAGAATGATGTCAAAATTCTATCTTTTATCTGCTTTATTAATTACTATTCCATTTTCTTTTTTGTTTGTTCATTCTTAGTCTCGCTGTGGAAACTAGAAATTGAAACCAGTTGCATTGAAACCACTAGAGAAAGCTGTCAGTGATTTATTGGGCACAAGACTCTGTTCTAAAGCCTCTGGAGGCAGCTGAAGGCAATCTAGCAGAATTCAGATGTACTAAAAACCTAATCTAGAACTCTGATGATGTGGAGTCCATTGCTGTCTTCTGTTCTTCCCAACAATTTTACACCTTTTATAAATGGTGTACGGCCTTTCAAATATGGTGCAGCACACAAGAAAATTGTCTCACAAATATACAGGACTTCTTAGCTACCCTTTTTGCCATGCCAAGGCAATAAACAAAATTAATTTCCTGGAAGTACTGATGAATTTAGACATTAAGTAATTCTAGAATACTTCTTTTCCTCAGAAAAATCTCACTTTTCACCAAACAGGAACATGTGGTTTGCTTAAGAAAAATACTGTATTTATAGTAGAAATTGAAAGCAGCCAATAATCATTTTAAAAATTTAACCGCAGTCTTGAGCTAAAACCTTCTGCAAGCTGTTTATTATCTTGATCAATGCTTAGAAATATACATTCTCTAGATTAAAAATTATCAATGTTAATTTGTTTTACATTATTAATTTCTGCAGAATAGTGATATTTCTGAGAATTAAGCCCAAAAAATAAATAAAGTAATATAATTAAAATATCACTGTTATGAATCTGGAATCTATACAAATGTATTTACCAATATTTATAACTCTAATATATGTACTATTATAATAATTCCCCAAGTTGCCATCAGTCATTACAAAACCAAGCAAAATTTCCCTGCATGAAACTTTGAAGGTGACACCAGAGGCAGAACACGAATGAAGCACAACTTCCCCTTTGGTCAGAATGTCAGAGAAGGTCTCATTTGAGACTCTGGATAGATGGACTTACAGAATGACTCTATGGAGTTACAAAACATAAAAACATGAAGTTGTGTCTGGATTTCTTTTTTCTCCTCCAGAGTGTAAACCTTTCTGGGAAAGTGAAATCAAGGAACAGACTCCACAGGGAATAGACCATGGTAAGCAAGCCAGGCGTGATTCTGTTGAAAGGAATGGCATCAAAAAATAACTTTTGCATATGGATTCTGTAATCTTCTGGCCCATAAAGGTTTCCTTCTCGTGGCAGCTGAGAGCTGGCCAAGGACATATTTGTGAGTCTGTCCACCACAGAGTTTTGCTAGTCCAGACACTGCTGTTTCTAGTCAACCATAAGGAAATAGAGACTTAATATATTATTTTATGGAAAACAATGTAACCTGATGCAGTGCACCACATAACTGGATGAGAAGCCATTCATAAGATAATAAGAAGTTATGTTCAAGTGTGTCAGATCAATAAGCGTATTGACTGAGGCAGAAAGTATTTGCATTGAGATTACTGGCCCATTATAGAAGTGTCCTAGTGCTACATCCAGATCCCTTAAATCCACCATGTCATCAATACTTAAGCAAGTGACCTGTGGTTTAGTCATTATTACAAATACCTGTTCGTTTTAGAAAAGACTATCATTAGGATTTTGGTTTTCTTCTATTCTTATTCGTGCAAAGTGTGCCTTCATTCAGCATTAAACCAACATGTTCTAATTTATATCCAAATATTTGCTTACCAAGATACTCCAATAATAGCAACTGCGAATAACTCTTTAGAAAGTAATTTTATATGACTGAGTGCCAAGCAAATCCAATTTTGACATTTTCGAGTGAATTCAGTACTAAGCCTAAATTTATGGAACTATTTGATTAAGTCCTCCATTTACTCTCCAGACAGATACAGTACTGATAAAAACTTGTAAGCTCTCCATAAATTTTTCATCAGGACAACCTCCAGATCTTTTATTTCCCAACATAAACCCTAAAATAATCTAAAATGGCATCAACTTCCTTTTCAAGTGTACACACGGCCTAAGATAGCAATTTTTCCCACTTCTTAATTTGTGCACATTTGAGTTAGGGATCAACTGGGATCAAAAGTGAAGCACTATTTGAATGGAAGCAAACCAATCTTTTTCTATCTCATGTACTATATGTCTTTTTACTATCCTATAAGAACCTCTGAAATATCTTTATTTTAGATGGAGGGAACAACAAATGAAGATCTTATTTCGTTTTACAGACAACACTCCTTCAGTTCCCTTGTGGCTCTTTTAATTAATATTAAAACTAAAAACTAACTAAGGAACTGATTTAGTACTCATCAGTACTTTACATACTGATAATCCAGTACTCACATGCTCTTAGCTTGCAATATCCAAACGGAAGGATTATGAGGCTCCACTAACTTTCTTCAAACTACATATTTATTAAGAAAAAAAAGTTTAATTACCTATTCAGCAGAGAGCAGCATTGATATATGTCAAAATAGACGGTAAAATTTTAAGCTGGTTACTGTGGTCATTCACTTTTGAATTTTCTATTGACTGTCCATAAAAATGTGACATGATATTCAACTCCCCTAACACACCCAGCTCTGCTAGTGATCACACAAGCAGAATCTCAGAGAGAGCAGGACTGGATTAAAATAGTGATGAACAGGCAGGTTCTCTGCTTAATAAGTAATCCTCAAAATTAACAGAAGAGGCAACATCACACCAAGCTTTGTTATGAGCCTACTAATGGGCTTCACAGAGATAACTACACAGCAATGAAACAACACAACCGATTTAAGCCATGTTTGAACCAGAGCACAAGGTCCTAGTGCTGTCCAGTACACTGTTGGCCTTTCTTCTGACAGCACCAGCAGGCCACCGTGAAAACTAAAATTTCCCTATAATAATTAGAATCAGCTGCGTATTGGCAAGTTGAAAATATCCTCAGGCATGCAATATTTTTTTTAATAAGCTTAAATTAATCAACAAGTACACTGTGCATGTGTAAACAAGACAGTTAAAGGAAAGCGTCACTGTAATAGTATGATCACTATAATCACCACAGTACTAAAAATTATGTAGAAATGCTTCGCATATTTCAAACCTGTTGTGCCCTGTGGCAAAATCATTCTGGTTTTTAAAAGAGAAATGTATTAAAATTGATACACTCTCCTTGAAACAATTAAACTCAATCTTCTCAAGCATTAATTAAGGCCTACTGTCATTCACTTTTTCTCAAGCTAGATTTATAACATTTACCAACTACTCAAAGTCTAAACAACACTGTCATTGCAGGTATGCTCTGAAGTTATCAAATCTTTATGCCATTGGTGTATTCCCTTTTTTTCTGCTAACGTAGACACTAATGAAGGAAAAGAAGGAAGAATTATAATATAGCCAAAATAGAATGAGTACATTCAAATGGTGCCTTTTTTTTCACATTTTAGTGCACTCATTAGACTTAGGATGCATGGTCAGACTAGCGATACCAGCAAACCTTTTTTAATTGCACATTCTATTTGCCCCTGTTCCACGCATTCAACCTGCAGAGAAGAAAGACATTTAAAGATTACCAAGGCAAGTTTGTAATGAAGCGGATGCCTCTTTGTCTGTCCTTGCGCCAACAGCAGCAGAAGGGATACTAATTAGAGGATGAATTATTAGCTTCCCATGGTGCACTGCAGGGGCATTAAAAATGAGTGTAGTTTGTTGCTTTCCTTTTAGATGGTTAGTACTGGTTTAATATATTCTTGTTTCTAGGTGAGCAGCAGGGGACAGTTTTTATTATTATAATTGTTGCATAATTACTGGCCTAAGGTTGCCTATTGTTAAATAAAAATGCTGAGATACTAATGTTTTATTGAACAGTGCAAGTAGATAAAATTGTAATATATTTTCCTGAACAATCTAAGCTTGTTATCTGGCAGCTTGGTGACAACTCTAAGTTGTCTTGTGGACAAAGACTCTGATTTTTTGTAAAGACTAAGTATAAAGTGGGATTTTCTAAAACTTGAAATACATTCAACTTAAAAAAAGAATTTTTATTTTCTTTTATTCCAAAGAGAGTACTCAAGTCTGTGCAACATAACCTGACCAGATTTTACCTGATGAGGATCGTGAACTGACCTCAGAATTAACACCTGCAGCTCTCCTTTTTCTGCAGTCACAAATACACAAATATATTCTAAATTTTCTGCCCATATTTTGCTTTCGTGATAATCCAAAACTGATTAACAATATAAGAAATTAAATACAAAAATAACTAAAGTAAAAATAAAGAAAGTTAAGAAACATTCACTACAAACCCAAATAAGAAATTCATAATATTTTCCTTGGTCCACCTTAGCAGAAGAGCTGTCTGAATTTGCAGCAAAAAGGTTTTCATACTTCATCTCAATTTCCTGTTGTGGTTCCTGCATGTCAGTAGGTAACAGGCTATTTTGATGTCCCATGGTTTATCCAGGTGGAGCTCTATCTGCCAAGCCACCTGCCCTGCATCAAAACTGCCTTGAGAGAATTCTGAATGCAAAGGATCAGCTCCTGTCACTTGTGTCCATGTCACATTTACAGAGACTTCTCTCTGAATTGCGCAAATTCGAAATGTAAGTCTCCAAACAACCATCTTAAGTAAACAAAATGCTATTTTATCCTGCTCTGGTTCTTTCTACAAAGGAGGAGCAAAAGGACATAGAAGAAAGGTAATTATTTGTAATATAACTGAAAAAGGAATTCTTTTGATGAAATTTTGCCAAAATCCGCTTCAAAAGTTTCTTGGCATTGCACCAAAATAATAAATTACCAGCAAAGATTACACTTCTGATTTTTTTAATGGCAGAACCTTTTCATTTTTTTTACTTTCAGAAAATTAAAGCAACTAAGAAATAGTTAAAACTGAAGAATAATTAGAGGACAGAAACTAATTGGCTGTCTTAAAGAAGTCTTTAAATGGTCTTTCAATGTTTTTTTTAACTGTTGGGCCTTCTAAACTGAAAGATCTGGAGACACCATCCTGCTGCCTTAGAAGCCATTCTTCCTCTCGATACCTTCAGCTTCCCAAGTTGCATCCTTGAAACCCTTAGTTCCACCAGCTCGTTTGAGATGCTGTGATCATGAAGAACATTTTGGGGAAAAAAAGCAAATGCTTTAAAGCTTTTACTAAACTAGTTTTTGGGATTTTTTTTTCTCTATATCACAACTAAATAACGAACGTAAAATTCTTTAAGAGAAGTACTTGTAGGTCCTCTGGTATATCCAAACACACAGTAGGTTTCAGGGAAGAAATACTTAAGTGTTGTTATATAATGAAAGAAAAGAGGATTGCACTGTCCATCCACAGCTGGTGGAATACTGCACACAATAGCCACCTTCCCCTACTCAAGTTGTCAGTATCCTTATTTAACTTTTTCCACCTTGACCTAGAAAATACATCAGTCATTTGCTATTTCTGTAATGAAATGCTGATCTATGCAAGCCCGTGCTGGCAGCACTATCCAGCACTTTCCCTGCAAGGTTCTGCTGGCTGCCAATCTCCGGAAACCCCTCGGTGGTGTTGAACAATAAGAGATCGCTGACCTTTCCTTCCTCTCCAATGAAAGAATTATTTAAAAGCTAAGGCAACTGTGGAGATAACACAGGTAAGGAACTGATGGCCATCAGTGGAGTCTTATGCTATTGTGATCAAAGTTTTATTTCTGCAACATTTATATTGCACAAGCACCTCAAAGCAAAGACAAAAGAAATAGCTGTTCAGGTTTGTAAACTTCACCTAAGACAATACCCTGGTATTTCTATCTAGCCTAGCTTTGCATTTCTGATGTGGAAACTTCACTATCAGAAAATCTCATCGTTTCCCACAAAAACCTTGGTGCAACTTATTGTTGCTGCTTTTTCATATTTTAAAAAGATTTTCCAGAAAGTGCAGGAGGAATTTTATACAGTTTCTTTCATTTTAGGAATTCACATTATTCAGTATTCCTATTAACAAATTATTTCATTTTTTATTCGTATTTGTACTAATCTCATTCCTTTTTCTGGCTTCAAATTTATTTTTTTCTTCTTTTTCTGCAGTCAATGACCCCATGGAAAAACCTAAAAATCCTCAGTTATTATGTTTATGTAGTTCTGTGAAACTTTCCCTAAACAAAACAAATAGAAAAAAAATCCCTTGGCTTAGCTCCATAAATTCAGGTATCAAAGCATTAAAATTGACTGATCATTTAAAAGAATGTGTTATTTTCAGTCACCTCTTCAGAGTCCATTCCAATAAATAGATTTTAAGCACATGACTAAACTGAGTTAGAAAGAGATACACTTCCGAATAGCAATAATTTTTTTCATTTCAAGATAAAGAGTGTAAGGCTCTATGAGTATTTTATGTTCAGGAACTGATTACACAAGATCTAGGCTCTGAGTGGGATTGTATAGTTGCACAAAGACACAAAGGAAGGAAGCAAACACCTCTGGAAAGGACTTGGTATCTCTGCACTAACAGGCAACAGTGACACTCTCCCTGCAAGGGAGGCCCAGCTAGTGAGGAGTATCTCTGATGGCCAGGCAGACACTTCACAGAAGGAGGGATTTGATGTGAAGCAGCTGAAGATTTTACAACCCCAATTCCAAACCCAAAGAAGATTCTAAAACAAACTGGGACTCTTTATCCCAACTTGTGACGAAGGTCAGTCTGGCCTGTTCACCCATTCAAATTATTTACACAGCCACATAACAGAGCATCAGAACTATTCACAATGTGTAACACACATTTAAGTGGTATTTAGAGGTTTTAATCAATGGCTTTAGAGAGGCACAAAACTGCTATTGGCTTTGACTCTGAACTAGGTGACAAACCTGTGGGGTTTTATCCTGTTTCCAACTCTGCCAGTTACAGATCTAGCCTGAAGATCCCAGAACTGTCACAGGGTTCATCCACAAGGATTCAGCTGAGGGACATGAGCAAAGCTGCCCAAGTATATCGAATATTATCAATTTAAGTAAAACCCAGTTAAAATTTTAATTTCTTTTTGCTTTTTTCTGTTAAAATTAATCAAGAGCCTGTTAAGAGGCAACACAGTGTTTGTCCAGAATGACTGTAGTGAGCCTCCCAATTGAAACGCTTTTATTCCCTGGAACCAACAGACATTTCTCTTAATGGTAAATCAAGCAGCACCAGAAAGAGCCATGCCAGTCTCTTGCATTGATACAGTTATTAAGTATTTGCATCATAGGCTGCTTTTTATAAGAATAATAACAGCTGTGTTTGTGATCGTGAATCCTACGAAAGGAGAGACCAATCTTTGTCTCAGCAAGAGCAGATAGGATTGAGCGACACCTTAAAGGTCTCATTGTGTAAGCCTCACCGCATCTGCTTTCATCATATTATTTGAAAGAGAAGGGATTGCCCAAAGCAAGGGTAATCAAGACCTAAAGAGTGACTGCTTAAGCAGAATGACAGATTAATACAGTCACTGTAAAAAAAGAGAACACAGCACTAAGGAAAAGATCATTTAAAATAGGAAAGCAGAGAAAACACCTTCAAATGCTTTCTTTTTTACAATTCTATGATTACTACAGAGAATTTTTTGGCTGAAATATGAGTGTCCATTAACCTGAAGTTTGAGATGGTGAGGAAGGAGAATCAGAACTTAGTATTATGAGAACAGATTCCATTCCCTGAGCTGGATTGGTCCTGGTTTCAGCCTCTTTACAAAACAGGGAAAAGATACTGTATGATTAGATGCACACCATGGTGGGTAAACATTTTGAACCTCTTTCCTAAACATGCATATGGTGAAAATTTTCATAAGAAAAATATAGAAACTATATAGTTATATACAGGTGCTTTAAGTGATGGGAATAATATTTTTTTTTAAAGTGGAATGTAAGATAAGTTGGGACAACTTCGAAGGAAATAAATAGAGTTACCATAATGCAAAAGGTGGTTGTTTTGCAACAGAAGAAGTGGGCAGACAGGGGAAGTGGGTGAGACAGAGAAAGGGATGCTGCAGGGAATGAAAAGGAAGAAGGTATTTCAGAGAAGAGAAAGAGAAAAGGAGAAGAGAAGAGAAGAGAAGAGAAGAGAAGAGAAGAGAAGAGAAGAGAAGAGAAGAGAAGAGGTCAAAAAGAAGGTGTAAGTAGAGAAGATGGGAGAAAAGAAGGTCAGAAAAGAGGAAAGAAAATAACAGAAGACAGGATNNNGGGAGGAGGAAATGGTGAGAGAGAAAGAAACAGGAGAAGGAAGGGAATGGCAGGGGAAGGTCAGGCAGCTTCTCCAAAAATTATGCTCTTATGTCATGCCATACTACTTAGTGATGAATAAATGCACCACTTAAAATGTTTGGGGTTTACACTAGGAAGACCTATACATTCTAATATGCATTAGTCTCTTTTGTCTATTGTCCATATTTTCCGTCAGTACAAAGCAAACCTAAAAAGTAAGAAATTCATGTAGCCATCAGGATATCGATATCTAGCTGTACACCTATATTCTGGTAAATGTATTATGGTTAGTTCTAGATGTTGATCTACTGCACGTACCTCATTCAGATGGAGGGCTACTCTTGTTTGAAATCTTTCCATCTCACAGTAGATGCAGAAATGTAAAATTCTAATATATTGATTCTACTGCACTCAATGTCAGCAAATTCAAATCTCAGCATGACTGGTCAGGACACTGTGTAAAATAAAGGCAACGTCTCAGCAGCTCCAGTGACATCTCTAAGATCTGCTATCAGACTGGAATGAATGCCAGTGTCAACAGACACTCATCCTCAGCTCTTCTGAAGAGTGTGAATCTGTATTAGAAAAATATCATACAGAAATTCATGCATTTAGGTCGAAACGTGTGTTACTGGTATGACCCCAGTACTGAACTATTGTCTGAAGTTTAAACATCATGGTAGTGGTGCCAAATATGCCTATGACAATCCAAAGAACATAGCGATAAATCACCACAGACAGAGCTGTAGTAACAGACATTACAATACACCAATAGAATTTTAAAGGGTAAAAAATTCACTCCTCCAAAATAAATAATGCGCAAGTGGTTTGTTGAGGTTTTTAAATTTTCCTTGTAATTTAACTCTTATTGAAGCCTCTAAAACAGTGAATAAAAACATTCTGCAATGCTTTTATTCATCCACCTGCTGCCATTTTCATAGAGAATTGTTCATGTCAGCCCACAACCCTGTCATTTCGTAACAACACAGAACATGGCTATGGGCCTTGTTGTCATTTGCAGGAGCTCATGTTGCTGCAGGAGTATCAAGGGTTTGGAAAGTGCACGAGGAGTAACCCTGAAAGTGCTCATGGAAACTTTGTTCAGTGTCTCACATAGGTGTTGGAACTGAACGCTCCCTGACAGCTCCATATACCTGAATGAGAGCAATTGTGTGAGCTGGTTACATCATATGTGGTAGAATACAGGGAATATAAAGTCAGCCTAAGGCCCTCAGCATGGGACCAATGAATAAAGCATGGGAACAGAACCTTTGCAGTTTCTGCAGCATTTCACTGGCTACTATGATCTATCCAGCATGAAAGCTGATCATGCTAATCAGTCCCATTAGACTGCCAAAACTGTAAAAAGTGGTCTTATTATAATTAACAGAGACTTTAAAAGTTACTTTTTGTGCTAGATCAGAAAAAAAAAATGGTTATTGCAGCACCACACATTTATCTAGCTACTGGCTGAATATTGTAACGTCAGAAAAGCTGCCAAAAGGTAAACCTCTCCTACAGTCAGAACAAATTAATTTACTGCCAGTAACATAAATATTTGATTATTGATTTGGGTGTTGGCAAACAAAGACAAAAATTTACTTAAGGAAAATACCAGGCTCAACTTCATTAGCTTCCTCCAGACCCCTCTCCTGCCTGCCTTCCTATCACTGCAGGCTACACTCAGACCCTTCGGGGGGGCCACGAGTGGTGCAGGCAGTCAAGGTCAGTGTACAGAGCTTTCTCCTTGCTGTTCCTTGCTCCTCACTTGTTTCCTATGCTCCACAGGATGCAGTCCCCCCAGTGACGAACCTGCTCTGCTATGGGCTTATCCACACCACAGCCCACAGTCTCTTTGGGGTGTGCATGCCCTACCATCGAGCAACTGTTCCTCTATCTCTCTGTTTGTTCCCTCTGTTCTCTCTTCCCTCCGTTCTTCTGTCCTGTCTTAAATATGTGTTCACAGAGGTGCCACAAACTCCTCCAAACGGCTTGGCTTTGGCAACTGGTCTGGCACAGGGCAGCCCCTGAACTTCCACAGAGGCCACCCCTGCAGCCACCTCTGCCACTAGAACCTTGTCCTTCACACCTAATACAGAAGTTAGCAATTACTGGCCTGCTGCTGGCCTGTAAAAACCTAGAGGAGATAACGACTTATCAGGAGATTTCCTCTTCAGAGAGAGAACACGTTTGAAAAATCAAAAGGGGATTTTTGAATGAATGAGTTATGAATGCAAAATGAAAAATAAAAGGAAAAAACTTAAGGGTCTTTTTCATCAGTTCGT
This sequence comes from Rhagologus leucostigma, assembly GCA_013397725.1. Classification (NCBI taxonomy): domain Eukaryota; kingdom Metazoa; phylum Chordata; class Aves; order Passeriformes; genus Rhagologus; species Rhagologus leucostigma. The sequence continues at coordinate 607,015 of VZTD01000486.1, forward strand.
GCCACTGATGTCCAATCCAGGTGGATTTTTTTCTGAACTTGGAATAGTACAAAAAGATAGTGCTGAGGTTAATTTCATTAGTATAAAAAGGCAAACACTATCTCATTCACCATCTGCCTTTTGTTCTTTCCTACTTATTAAATCAATGCAGTTGTAATCCCATTTAAAGATGATGTTTTAATGTATTCAACTACATCGAGGGTTCCGTTCAAAACTCCTTTAATAAAAATGGACTTCTAAAAATCATTTGGGATGTTTAGGACACTGTTGGCCTTCTTTCTTTTCTATTTTTCTTTGCAACTCATGGATCACTAATGATGGCATTTTCATCAAGCAGCCATGACATGCTAAATTAGTCTATATCCTTTTGGCAATTTAACAATGAGCATTAACTATTACACTTTAGAACCAAACAATATCATTTATACAAAACTAGGAGTTTTTCAAAGGAAGATAATTAGAAGAAGAGCAAAGAATCTTTAGTGCTGAATTTTTTAATGAAATAGATGCAAAATAAAGCATGTAAAACATGACAGATGAAGAAGCCAAAAAGACATACAATTTAGTAAAGTATAAAATGCAAACTGTTCATTCCTATTTATCAGTACAACAGGGAAATGTCAAGGAGTTTTAATGCTTAATGAGCCCATCAAGCTTAGAATGCACCAATTGTACCATTTTAGATAATTGACTACAATGTTTTTGTCTCCTCCTCTTCTTCACCTTCAACATGGCAATGCAAAAACTGAACATCTTGCCTGGACTAAATTACACCTTTTACAGTACATGGGGTAGTGTGTGGCTGATTTTTGATTAAGGCAGTTCAGACAAGATTTCAGGAAGGATTCTTTGGTTTTGACATGGCTGACATTTGTTTTGACAGATTACAACATAGTTAATACAAGTAATGGTGGAACAACAATCAGTTCAGCTTCATTAGGATGTTGCTTCACCTTTTGTACAATCTCACATTAAACATAAAAGGCTTTGTTAAGCTATCCATATCAGACATACAATATTGATGTCAGATTTATAGCACAGAAAAATAAATTACTGGCATTATATTAACCAATATTCTTAGAGATCTGGTGATCTGATAATTTCAAGATAATCTGTTGGGTATTTTAAACCAGTTTTCTAACCTGAAGTCACATTGTTTCAAAAAAATTAAAAGTATATCCTTAAGAAGCCCCCTGTCCTTGTAGAAATTATCCACTGGATTCTCTCTCTGCAGAATCCAATGACAAGAAGATCTTTTTGGTTGCATCAGTTTCCTTTGAATTATCTTCCTATCAATAGAGGTGGCAAGGCTGAAGATTATCCACTCAGGGAATATTTCATCTCCTCCCTCTAAATAATGCTGCCCCTTTAAATCCCAGTAATTATATTTTATTGGTATAAGACCTCAAAGATCAAAAATATACCAATAAAAAAAAATCCATGCTGAGTGATTGATACATATTACAATTGTTAAGGGGCAGCTGACACCAGCTGGCTTCATGCTTCATCCAACTTGCCCATTAAACCTGCCCTGCTGCTCTGAATGAGTTCATGGAGCCGGGTCTCTGGCAAAACCTTGGAATGCTGACAAGCCACACAATCATAACTGTTCAATACAGTGTGCATAATTGTATCAGCAGGGAGACAAAAGATTGTTATTATCACTGAACGACTAAAAGGTACAGAGCTTTACTCAGTAACATTAGCACTTGAATGCTATATAGTAACAGTGTCTTTCACATCATCCTGATTGGAAAATATTGATCCTTTTATCTCAACAGCTGCTAAGCTTTACTGGGCTGCAGAATGACAAGTGCTTAAAAAAAAATAAAGTAGAAGTTGGAGAGAAAAAGTGGCAGGAGAGAAATGGAACACAAATATATGCAGTTGATTAAGTGGCTGGAACTACCAGGTTTGTGTTATGTATTGATTCTCACAATTTTTTTTATTTATTTGATTGATGACAATGGTGCTTCATGTCAACTCAAGCCACAATGATATTTTACAGCCATGTTTGTGAGAGCTGAACTAAATGAGAACAATTGGATCAGAAGTCCCTCAGTCACATTTCTTTGATTTAGTGAAGCAGGAACCCATCGTTACTGTGCTGTTGCTAAAACCATCAGTAATTAAATCTGAGTGCTTAAATCTTTGAAGTTCATCAAACAACATGCCCAACATGCTTGTTTATTGCTAGAGATGTGCTAAACCTTTAAGTCAACTAACCCAGCAAAAGCAGTTCTCCGAAGAATTGAAGAACCACAAGAAGTACTTATTAGTTAGAAAAATGCCCATTTTCTTTAAAATATTATTCAGCAAATAGCTCTGAAATTGTTTGAGAAATGCAGAAACAATATGGTTTTTGCTGATGCTTCCCATGCTAATTTTCCACGAAAATGGAGAAGTATTCTATTCAGAAAGTAAAACCAATTAAAAGAACAATGAGATTCTGATTAGGAAAAACAAACAAACAGACCATAATGGCATACTTGTTGGGTCATTCCCATTCAGCAACACTTTTGAGGAATCTACTTAAGTTTAAGAATATACTTAAAATAAAGCATGTGCTCAAACAAATCACTGAACCAGAATTCAAAATATTGCTTTTAAAAGACTGTCCAGTACATTTCAAACTTTGATTTAATAGCTTCTTTAACAGAGGAGGATGAGCTGTGGCATTTTTCTATTGATAGTTCTAATTACCATGTTTTACTTTAGAGAGCCATAGAATGATAGAATTGTTAAGGCTCGAAAAGATCTCTAAGATCAAGTCCAAAGAAAGGCTGGTCTATTGCTCTTCTTTTCAAACTGTGTAAAAATACATTGATTCCCTGAGTTCTCTATCTGAACCAATCTTCAGAACCTATCTTCTCTTTAACATGGACTTGAGTTACAAAAATTTCACCTATGTTTCAAAAATATGCTACTTTTAAAGGTCTTTGTAACTCACCTGTACTTGTCACTATAAGAGACTTTTTAATTTAATATTTTTGCACATGTAAATTAGATAACTTATTTAAGTAACCTGCAGTGACACACAGGTGAAAAAATATCTTTTGCCAGGCAAGAACAGTCCATGTCTGCAGAAAGAAATAAACCCAGGAACTCACACTAAACGTGTCCTATGGAGAAGTCCCTATTAGAAACTCACTTCCAAGAAGTAAGACTAAATTTCAAGTTTCATTTTTTTTCCTTACTCCAACAACAACAGTTTGTAGCATAAAACTTGAAGCTTGTGAAAAAAGTAAGGTTTGGCTCTTCCCCGTTTCCTGTGCTACAGAGAACCTTTAGCTCCCTGTATGTTGGCCAGCACTAGCGGGTGTCAGAGGGCGCTAAGCAGAAAACTGCTCTGTCCTGCCGGAAGAGTCACTGCCATCCTCAGTGCTCCAGGCTGCTCCCTGCCCTCGGTGGCCATGGTCCCCTTGAGTCAGGGTGTCAGATCTGCTGTAGGAATAGCTGAGATCACATCCACGAGTGCAAGAATAGCAGTTACCTCCACTTTTCAAAAACATCTAGGAGCCAGTTACAACTCAGAATTTTGCTTTCTTACTAAGTTTTAACTTTTTACTTTTTCCCTGCCTATTTTTTCTTGCTTCTTGTGAAAGGACATTTTTAAAGGGTCAGTTTCACAGTTCATTATGTCTCTACAAAATACCCCTTTTGCAATAAATGTCACCAATATAATAGCGGAATAATGAGTAATAGAAATGTTTTATTTTCATGTGTTTACAAGTGTTAAAACCATTTCAGTTATTTTATTTTTAATCAGCTACTATATTGTCTTGTTATGATGCAGCAGCAAGGACATGTATTAGCTATTATAAATCACACATAAAATTAGGAAAGTATAAAGCAGAAAAAATAAAATATTAACAGAAAAATAAATTTCTTAAAATAAATATTGAATTTTCTGAAACTTGCTGGTCTAGCTATTCTCTGTACCAGCAAAGTACATCATGCAGCAAAATTATTTTGTCAAACTCAGGGGCAGCTGTGCTGGAAGAAAAATGTTACTTAAATAAAGTCGCTGCTTAAAATATTTAATTGGATTAACGTGAAGTCAACTGTCCTAAATAGCTGACATGTAATTAACTATGTAACTAACAGCTTCAAACAATAAAAACAACCTTTAATGACCACATTTGTTAGCCACTGCTTTTTCACCACACCCCAGTTACTAAAAAAGACAATTTAATACAAGATGGTATGCACAAGAGTTAAAAAAAGGGAGCCAGCTAATGAGAATTGTAGTTAACGTTCAGTAATTCACATGAAGAAACAAAAAGGACTGCTCTTTTTACCAGCAGCAGATTCTTATAAGCAATAGACTGGAATTTTAATTTTCAAGACACCACACGTGGATCTTTCAGTACAAGGACTCTCCAACAGAGTATCCTGATCTATTAGAAGGGGTTTTTTCATTATTCTGTTTTTATCCTGATGGCCAAAAGCTTTCTCAGTGTAAATGACCCTCCCATGTTCATTTTGAGATATATCATGGTCAGTTCTGTAATGAGAAATATCTTTCTTAGTACAAATTGAAAGTATTCAAGGTGTCTCTATCACTTTCAAGGCAGTTCTGATGCTAATTCCTATCGCATTCCCCTTACACAATAAATATACATTTCCATATCTATTTGTTGTCAGACTTATTTCTGTAAAACAGCAAAAGGCAGAATTAAACCACCTGTCAGAGACTTAATCCCTAAGATTTCCAAATATTTTTGGGGGTGAGCATGTAAGATGGAACTGAAAGCTGATGTCCCACAAGTATTCAGCAGATAGATCTGCAGGGCTCATTGTTGGTTCTGCAGAATATTTGGACACCATGGTGAATATGCTGTAACTTTCAGGTATTTCTAAGGAAAGAAATGACCAATCCAGGCACCAGTTTATGTGATGTGGATGCAAACTTTGTGCCTTGTTTTCTGTTACAAAGGACTATGTGTGACTTAGAAGTCACTGTGAACGTGTAGCTATGATGTGATGAGGTGGGGTCTCTGTGTTGTTGCTGCTGCTTTGCACTGAGATGGAAATACACAAAGATCTAAGAAGAAAGACTTGAGCAGTAGCCACTGAAGCCAGTAAACCCCGCCTTTAGCCTTCTTCTGCCCTGGGCTCTGGCATAGGCTTAGCTGGTGTCAATCCAGGACTCTGCTCTGCGATGCATCTCTCTGCAGAGAGAGGCATTCAATGTGCTTGCATTTCTCCTCTCTATCTGTAAAACAGTGATACAGCAAAAACTCATATTCATATTACGGGGATGAATGTTGTCTTTGTAGATAAATAAGAATTTAGGTAGCCCAGGATGTATAAAAATCATTCTTCATGACTTCACTGCACCAGCTCACACTAACACAATATAGCAACCATGAGGCCTTTTGGTTGTGTACTACAGTAAAAACAAATTTGAAAACCATTTTTAAAAGAAAGATGGAATTTAGTATGAGATATTTAGAAATCTTGTAGAAATGGGATGGGGAAGTCAATTACAGGCTTAATCAAATCAAGTACTGATAAGCCATTACTCACTGAACTGCCGTGGGATACCCAGGGCTCATACTGTTATGGTTGTCATCACATCTTTTTAAAATTTAGGTTTAATTTCAATGTTTACCATTCAGGTCCCCCAGATAAGAGAGAAGCCATACCAAACACATATTTAAGGATGTATAGTAGGTGATGCCATCAGTCATCTTTTAAAAGATACCAATCACTTTAACCAGTTAAACAGAAATCAGTAGTTTAAAAACATATTTTTTGTATTCAAAACTAAAATTCAGTAGTTGTAGTAGTTAGCAAGACATACCACTCTGGTTGTTTTATCATACTGATGCCTTATCTGCTGAGTCACATGAATTTAATACCCTGGGAAAAACTTGTATATTATCAAATATTCTGCTTTATCTGGAAAAAAAGGAGGGAAACAGATTGGAGAAAGAGGCTTAGCACACCAAAAACCACTTGCAGTTCCCAGTCAATGTTAGGCTTTACTGTTACCTCTACCCAGGTGCTTGACCAGTTGCTCTAAGCCATGGGAATCTCTCATTCTCACAGGCAGCATCCCAGCCTTGCTGAGCAGCAAGAGCAACAAGTTTTCTTCCAGACGTGGTCGACACGTCCCATCAGGGGGATGTGGGGTACGGAACCTGTGCTTCTGCATGAGGCAAACATTTCTTGCTCCTGCTCTGCTGCGTGGGTGTCATTCTTCAGTTGGACTGGTTGTAGACACAGTGCTGTATCCCCTTCAACCATCCAGGTGTATTTGGGCCCTGGTTCCAAAGTTGACTCAAATCTACAGAATTGTTCCCATGGGGGCTGGCAGACTTCAGTTCAGTCCTTTGCTAAGCATTTATAGGAGGTATCCCCATCCCTCACTTGGGCTACAAATAGATCACATTTTGTTCTGATGCCAGATAGTGCTGTGCAATGCACAAATAAGATATAGGCTGAATACTTAATATTTTGAGCCAACCATAGGGAACAATAATCCTGTTCATCCTTCTCAGGTATTTTACCAGCTATGCTGATATAGCACTATTAAAATTCAGGATCATAAAAATCCTAATGCAACCACTAAAATTTTGGCAACACATATTTAATTTAGATAGTTACTTTGAATTCAAAAGTATCTAACTTAAATCTATTCTGGCAAGTAGAGTTACAAACCTGAAATGCAGGCATAATTGTCAGCAAATCACCAGCTAGTGATTCAAGTACCTTTATCTACTTCATCTAAATACCTGATGTGTACTTGCCTGCCTTTAATTGTGGGGTTTTTCCTCTCTTTTTCAGAGGATTTACTATAAAAATCTGGTATCAGTATACAGGTTATGTGACACCTACTTAGCAGACAGTGCAGTAAGTAAACTGCCATAATGCAGGATGGAAAGAAACTGCCTGAATGCTGATCTGTTCTTTTCCAGTCTTAACCACTGCATACAATTTTACTAACACAAGAATCATTCACACTGTAGAAGTCAGAAATGTGTATGCACCATCCTTTCCTCAGAAGAGATACAAATCTAAGTCCTGGGTTTATGATAAGTAAAGCCAAGTGCATCTCCTGGGAAGTTCCACTGAACTCCTCCTAAACTTTAAATATATATGCATATATCACATAAATACCAAAGTTCTTAATTTCTCTCCCAAAGATGCTACATGAAACAAGAGTTCTGGCCATTTAAGCTTTAAAAAAGCCCTGTTTTGGCATTGTTTAACTTAATAAAATAAATAGTACTTCTATATTAGTAAACAGTTTGTAAGCAGTGACCATAAAGTTAAAAAACGTCAAATACGTTCTAGAAAACTCTAACTAAATTATACATTCAAAGAACAGAGAACCCGAGAAAGAACTACACCCTGTTATCAAAATCTATATCATACAGCCAGCATGATGTTGAAAACATGCTGATCAAATGCTCATCTCTCCATAATGCAAAGGGACCATTCTTATCATTCCAGAGACCTCATATCACTTGAGGGCTCTTCTGCAAAGATTGTTCTTTGCATGATCAGTCTTTCAAGACCTTCACATTACTGAAAAATGCAGTTATTATTTATGTTTGATATTCAGTTTTCCATACAAATTTAATGATCTTCATCTTCGGGCTTCTCATTTTAAATGTTTTGGAAACATCAAGCTGCAAAGCTAGAAAGCTGAAAAAAGAGTCCTAAATTTACCAGGGTAAATAACTGTAGGCTCATATCAAATATATTGACACATTTGAGAAAATAAAGTGGCCACATTTATTCACATTGCTATCCTCTTTTCTATAGCCTGTCATAATTACATTTTAAAAAGACCAGCTCACTAAAGGCATCTCTCTAAATTCCAAATAAATGTTTAAAGAACATGAAAAATGCAACAGAAAGCGAACACGGATGATCAAGAGGGCATTTTTCAAAAGTGTGTATGATCAACAGAAACAAATTTTACACAGAGATTTTTTTTCTCATTAGAAAAAACTTTCAACCCATAAAACCAGAAGCATAATAGATTTCGTTTCATGCTAGCATGAGCTGAATTGTATTGGTTTATTGAAAGGACTTGAAGTTTTTCTTTTCCTTCAGATCAATGTGTAAATGTGTCAGTGTGTCACAGAAATCCCCAGCAGGAGGCAGGTAACAAAAAATGTAGTCTGTATGCAGAGCATCCCAAATGAGAAGTTGTGAGCAACTTCACAATTGCAAAAGCAGCTTCCTTTTAAAGACACCATTTGGATTAGGAGCAAGTGCTTTATTGTCCCGTTAGATTTCGTTGAGCACGTATGAGCCCGAGTTGGTAATATCCTAAGCATGTACATGGTCCTGCTGGCTACTCTGACGTTGTTCTAACTTAGCCTATAAGTACTCAATAAAATCAGACATCGCTACCAGGGTGAAGATGAAACACTGACTCACGTGCTATGGGAAATAAAGTCAAAACCACTCAGCATCATGAAGGATCACGTCCTGATCGGTGGACATGAAGAAGTAACCAGAAAACCATACATAGTCAAATTCAATTGCTTGAGCATAAAATTTTAGGTTTAGAAATGATACAAATAAAGAAGATCAGAAACACATAGTACATGCACCACAAAATTCTCCTTACTAGATTGTATATTTCATATTTTGATAAAAATCACTTCAGCTTTTTGCACCTTTGGTCTTTTGTGCCCTATATCCATTTCGTATGAACACAACAAAACTAATTTGGCTCAGCCAAAGCTTTGGCAGGAGATAGTGGAATCCTGTGAAATTGCAAGGCAACCTATTGGCCAAATACATTCTGATAGATTTGTTTACTTGACATACACAGCTCAATTGTCTTGATGATCAGTCTTTTTCAGAAATCCCAGCTAATGTTAGTTTCAGTGAAATTTTTCATGCCAACTCCAGTGTAATGATCAGAATCTGGTATTTACTCTGAAGAAAATGAGGAAATAGTTTTGAATATGTAAGAATTATCTACAATTCTTTATGCTAGAGCAAGTTTTTGTAGGTAACTATAAAAAATTGATAGTGATAGTGAAAAAAGTAAACTTGCTCAAGCATCATTCTAATGTACCTCATCTAGTAATTATTAAATCATTTGTATTTTTGTCAGAAGAATTTATTTATATTGTCTTATTTTAAGAACACCCATAAAGTTCTAGTACCCTAGTAGTATATACCAAGCCAAGTTACCAATAGAAAAAAAAGTTATACAAAAAAAGTGTTAAGCAGAGGAAGTAATTACCAAGATAACTTTCTACCTTCTACAAACATTATTCACTTCAAGTAAGGAATCTGGATGGCTTGGCTGAAGACACATCAGTGATGCATGTAAATGTCTGTGACACTGGAGAAAAAATTATTTGACTGCCAGATAACGAGTGGAGCAAGTTCTTGTTAGATTTCTGCAGATGAGAGATTGTTACTAATTTTTATCACTGTTGCAAAATTATCTCATCATGCTTAAGTCTTTGTTTTGCTAGGCACAATTAAAATAAAAATACACAGCACAATATGCCCCCACTCTAACACCTTTACATTAGTAACAAATGAGAACTACGGGATTGATTTTCTGAAATGCACAGGAAATCTTTGAAATGAAACAATATTTTTAGAGAACTCATCTGGAACTAAAGCCAGCAGCTGTCAGAAGCTGCTGAATAGAAAATCTAAAGGAGTGCTCTGGGAAGACTGGTAAAAGAAGGGTTGGGAGTGTCATGTGAAGGTAACCCTGGATTTAATCAATGTTAGTCTGACCAGTAGAGATCTCTAACAAGTGAGCAGTGGTAACGTTTGCCTGAAACGCTCCTCTTGAGTCTCTTGATTGAATGAAGCAACTTATATTTTGTCCAACTGGATGTAAGCAAAAATAGCTTTAAGGGAAAAAGGACACAGAGACAAATATTTTTGAGCTAGGATCCTCATAAACAGCCATTCCTGAGAGGAACTAAGACGAACTCTGTCTGCTTTATTGTTATAAGTAAAATAAGGCACCAAATAGGAAAGAGACATAGCATGTAAACTGGATTGGCGGAGCGGGTTGGGAAATGTTTCTGCTTATCATATCACACAATATAACGTAGAGGGAGATGGAAACTTTACCTATTTGATTCTTTAATGTAAATTAATTTTTTTACTTGCCAACGTTATATCAAAAACCCAGTGGAAAGAACAGACTATTATTTTTAAAAGTAAACAAACAAACAAGACAGCTTTGATTTGAAATGAAAACAAACAGGAATGAAAGGATAAGTTTTCATCATTTTGGAGACCTTGGCATTCTTGCAGATATATTCATGAATTAATCATTGAAAAACTTAAACTCAGAAGATCATGCATTTTCCAATGCAAGTAGTCTCTAAAGAGTACTGAAAATGGTTATTAAATTATAGTTCTTTAAACTCCTTGCATCAGGAATCTGTTTCACACACAGCTAACTGAAAGAATAGCATGATGCTAAAGTCCCTGTGATCTTACAAAACCAAAGAAAATCGTGAGTAGGCACTAGCAGTATGTCACCATGTATAACAGTACTAAAATCTGTTAACAAAACTACCACACGTACAGTAAACAGCTGGAGTTTTGGAATGCCACGCAGCTTCTAAATTATTAGCACTAATTAGCCAAATCAAAAAAAGAGATCAGAAAACACATTAGAAGTGAAGACAAGTCTACCTGTATTGCTGTGTCAAAATTACATTTCCAAACAACCAATTAATAAAGACAGCCTTTCAGCCCAATAAGCCATATGTAAAGTGGGACGGCTTCATTACAGTGGCTCCCTAATTAAAATGTAAAGGCTGCTGATCATTGCATAATTAAACAACATGTCATGTGGTTTCATCTGGCAATTGCAAGCAGCTAGGCCTGAAATCATTAATGACTAAGACGTCGTCTAAATGAGTCCAGAGACTGTAGAACTACATTCTGTCAGAATGGAGAGCATCCTATGGTCATTATGGAGATAATATCCTCCAAAGGGACTGCTCTGCACAAAATGTTGAAGTTCTTTCTCTCAAAATGACTTTGACTTTTTATATCCAGTTTTCTTACTAATTAGCCCAAAAGAAAAAGGCTAGCAGGGCTAATTAACTTCCAGCTACGGTAATCTAAATATGAAACTGCAGAAGCAAAGATTTTCCCTGTGGATATTCTAAACATTTTTCATCAGTTAAAGCTCTGTTATTGAGAAAATATTTTTTAGGTAACCTTATGCCTTGACTGAGTATTCCTTACGTGGCTTCCCACTTTGCAGAATGCCCAAGGAACAAAAGCATTTGCAGCACCAGTTCTCCGTGTTCTGTGTACCACAGGCCGTCCCTTCAGCCTCCACTGATGATGCACAGAGATACTAAGCATAAAATAGTGAATTTGTAGTTCCATGAATTTACTGGAGAATTTTGAGAGTGGGAATTGTTTTGCAAAATAATAATGTCAGTCACAAGAAAAGCATATGTTATGAAAGCACACACAGTCTCCGATCTATACTTTAGGAGTTTCAAAGTGGAATGGACAAAGTAACAGGAGTTCAAGTTCCTTTGAAAAGTAGAGTAGACAGGATCTTTTGTAAGCAGCCAGAAACAGCAGCTGTGCCACATCCCAATCAAAACTCTACAGTTCATCTTCAGCTCTTTTTGTGTCTCCCATGTGTATCCTTCACGCACACCTTCACTGTAGCAGGGAATTCAGGTGCCGCCTTCTGCTCGCTTTCATGCTAAATCTCATTCAAGGGCTTTGCCATTTGAAAGTGAATAACACTGGATATAACGGAGCTTGAAACAACAACTTGGCAGCAAAATTTAAGTAGTGCTTAGTGTTTGCCAGATTTGCAGATTTACAGATAATGAAGAACTAAATTACTTTGGGGAGAAAGAATTTTGACAAATACAGGAACAATAAATATCTGAAAATAGCAAATCTAAAACTAAGGGTGAACATTTGATAAACACAGTTCACATTTTATTTCTCAGCTCGTAATACCTATTTCCATTTGTCAGCCTCTCACTTTGCTTGAATTTCACTTTTGTTTCTTCTTCTTCTTATATGTAAAATATGTACATTTTTCTTGTTAAAATAAAAAGGTCAGAGGCTAGTCACAAAGTAAACCAAGATGAATATAAAAGTGAGAGATCTATTTGTGAAAAAATTATCTCTTCACAAACTTTGTAGTAAGAAACCATTTAAAGTTTTATTTCCAGCATTTTTCATGCTCTCTGTCCCTTTAGAAAATCTGTGGACTTACACAGATGTAAAACTGATCCAACTAAAATAATTCAAGCTTCAAACAGTGTAAAGTGTGTGAGAAAGACAAGAAACTGGCCAAATGCTTCTTAGTGACTACCAGGCTTGTACTTCATACAAGCCTTTTGACTCAAAAAATGCAAACAAGAGCTATTTCCATTCTAACTAAATGATGCATTTCCTTTCTGAGTTTACTGTGTTTCTTGCAGTTTAAATTTTATGTTGGTTCTATGGCACACTGTTATGATTGCTTTCATTATTCTTCTTCATTTCTAACCTAATAATTGCACTCAACTTGATGCTGGAAAATCGTCCTCAGTATTTCTTCTGTTGCCTCTAAGTTTTGTTCCAGACAGATTCAGAACTCTGCCTTTTGAGCTGGAGAATAGTTATCGGCTGTGTGGGAGACAGAGTAGAATGATAGAGTACATGGGGAGGGAGAGAGGGGAACCAACTGAGAAATTGCACAGCAATTGCTGTGGTTTCACATAACAAATAACTGGTCTGTGAGCTCAAAAAAACACCAGATGTGCTAAGTTTGTAACAGACATATCCTATCATCCCATCACCTTCACTCTGAGTACAGCTACAGTCTGACTTGGGTTTGGAATTCTTTACATCATTCCCAAAATCAATCGAGACAGCAGCCATTATTTAGCATGGAGCTAAATTCCAGACCAGTAAAGTAAATTTGCACTTAATTTTAAAATGTGGAGTATAATTAGACATGATTTTTCTTCTTTATACTATTCATTTTCATCACCACAATTTATGCTGAATTCTTTCTCTGGTAGAAACAGTCTGAGAGATGGCTATATTTCGGTGAAACCCTGACAGACAAGCCTGTCCCTTCCCTGCTCCATGCAACCACTCTTTCAGTTTTGAATTAATCAATCATGCTACAGCTAATTGTCCCACAAATAGATTAAACCATAAATAAATATAAAATCATGGTGAACACATGGATATGTTTCTTTTCTATGGAACACAAATAAAACAGAATTTGGTTCTGCATCATACTTCTTTATGGACAGAGTGTCCCAAAGAACTTTATAACAAAGTATCTTACTGACAGCACATTGAGTACAGAAAAATGAGGCAGCCAGAATGCTCTCAGAAAAACCTCAGATGTATTCATAGGCAATAGAAGTCCTTTTACTGAGAACACTTGTTGCCCAGGCAGCCAGCGTTTGTTTCTGCTCTTTTTCAAAAGAAGGAAAAGACCTGAGAAGTTTTTCTTCAATAAGATAAGCATCCTCTTAGATTCTTCACATCAGATGTTATAACTGGCTTCAGTTAGAAGACACAGTGTTTCACACCACCTAACAGAATATTGCAAATGGAAGGCTGAACAAAACTGTGGTGAAAATTGTACTAAAATACAGGGATTCTGAAGAAACTGAGTAACCCACACTGTTTTGCTAATAATGCCATCATGTCTTCTGGAGTGCGAAAAAAACCCCGATATACAACCCTGCTGATGTTATTAGGGATGATAATCCTCAGTGCAGACTCAGTTTAGTTTACAGCAGTCAGTAAACGAGGAATTTATGCCAATGAATACACTCCTGTATGTATACGTATATTTCTAGCATATGTTACATCATTGCTATGATACAGGAAACACTGGAACGTAACACGCAGAGCTGAAATAACGGGATTGATACTGATAGTCACACTGGAAATGTTCACTCAAACTCTTGCACAGTCCTTGAGGAGAAAAATATACCCACAAATTTTTGGAAGAGTGAATGTTTCGGTCATGTTTTTATCTTCCCTGTAAAATTTAAGCCTCAGAGATGCATACTTCTTGCAACTTCCTGTGGAATTAGGATCATGTGCTCATTTTACTACAGAAGTGGTTATTTCCAAGGCCAGCTTTACCCCATCTGCTCATTTTCCTCTGTCTTCCATTTCCAGTCCATCCACAGATCACTCAAATTGCTGCTTTTATTTCACCTGAAGTGACTCCTCTTTATTGCCTGATCTTGCAATAAGTTGCGTGTTTTGCAATCAGAGGCACCTCAACTGCCAGGTTCCTGAGTGCAGAGACATTGCTTTTGTAGGAGGGGCTGGACATCCCGGAGAATGACCGTGGTTTGGCACGTGAAACACTCAGCTCTAGTGTATGATGGAATTAACATCAGGTAGAGCAGTGCATCCGCTATGGGCCACAAACAGTGCTCTGGGAACTCATGGGAGCCTTCTGCTGTGCCAGTACTGTCCAAACTGGTACTGATTTTGGGTTTCTAGCTAGTAAGATGTATCTTCCCCTCAGTGCTCCAGCCAAACTTAATTACTGAGCTTACCCCCAGGCTGCAAACTGAGGCAGGTTCAAAATGAGGGTGGCTTATATTAACTATATTTTAATTACTGTCTTCTGCACCATAACAGTAATAGTGGTTCTGCTAATAAAGGGAAATTAATTTCCCTTTACTCAGATCAGTGATAAGTCAGTTTCGGACTTTCAAAGGGAGAAATTCCTGCTGATTTTTTAAAAAATATAATATATATATATCTGCTGTCTTAAAAATTATGAACATCCATGGAAATCAGGAATCATAGGTCTGTAAACACAAGATGCACCCAGATTTTCGACTCTCTCCTGGCTGGTTACATTATTATTACAAAATAAAAAGAGCTAATAATTCTTCTGGTCGGCAGAAATTCAAGCTTCTGTGCTGAGGACTATAGTTAAAAGCTGAAAATGGGCACTGTTCTATTTATTTCATGTTTTATTTTCAAACTCATTTTCACATTTATTGAAATTCTTCAATGTAGCTATGGACATGCCTATGACTTTTTTGACTCCAGCTGAAGTACCATAAGCATATCCCATACTTTAGCCAAATGAAGCCTGTCAAACTAGAGGTCAAATTCATCCTAGCTATCTCAACAAGTAAAATAATTCCTAAATATCAATTTCAAGATCTTGCAGCTAGAAAGACAAATAAAACAGACCTTCATAATGTCATGAAGGTACAGAAGAAGGATTACAAGAATCTGTGAAGTCCAGAACCCTTCAAACAGTGCTGTTTGCTATAAAGCATGACAACATCAGAGAATGTTGAGAGATTCTGCTGGTCACTCTTCAAACATTGCAGACTACAGAAGACCAAAACAGATTTTTCTGTGCTTAATTTGGTGCTCAGTGTTAAACAAATAGCACTTTAACTGAATCTTCAAAGTTCCTTTTTTAGAACAGGAAAAATTTTGTTTGAAAGAGGAAAATTTTTTAGATTTTTGTGGCAGGATTTTTTAAAAATATCTGCCCTCGTTGCACGTCTTGATACTGCTATGCAGCATTAGCACTGTTTCTAGCCCTATTTGTAATGCTGTATGCTGGACTTAGGCCTGATCTTAAGGGAATTACAGGTCAGATAGCATTGCCACTCAGAAATTGCTACTCCTAAGTACCACAATTTAATAAAAATTAAAGAGAGAAAACTAACTGATCCAAGGTTGAAAATGTCAGCCAAAAATGAAAGAAGATAAAGGAAGAAATATTGGAGTGATTATTTAAAAATTCAAAGTTGAATCTCCCCAGAGATGGTGAAAGTCAGAGAGACAGCATCATTTCATATCTTAAAAAATGTTTTCAAATAAAACAATTATCATGTAGGCATATACTGAGAAGACTCCAGCTCTTCACTGGCTAAGAAATCTACTGGGCAGCAAATAGGCAAGGTGCTTTGGAAGTCTGAAGCAATTCGGAAAATGATCGCAAGTAGAGCAAAAGTCATCGGCTTTTTTTTCATATTTTAGCGCTCTCTAAACTTCATTTTCTCCAACCCTGTACACCAACTAACTGGTGGGGTTGAGACTTGTATATTAACTATCTAAGGATTAACTCCTTTTTCCTGTTACTTGGGTAATTTTGACCTTTTTTTTTCCCTTCTTTTTTTTCTTTTAATAAGGTCTTGGCATTAAAGCAAAGACATTAAAGGAGTAGAAACGAGACAAAAGTCTTCTCAAAATATTCAGGTCATGGTCCTTTTACGGAGCTGGCTGATTATATAACTCCATATATTTTCATATTCTAGGACTACAGTGGAAAAAAAGGTTCAAGCCCATAATATCCTACACTTTCTGACAATCAGTAATATGACCCTGAGAATATTATTCAAAGTCCACAGAAATCAATAGCAGCCTTCCTCCAGTCATAACATTTGTTTTGATGCCCTTCAGTTATTCATCCAATACAAATGAATCGAAGAACACAAGACAAACTTTGCAATCTTTATTCAGAAAGGCGCTGCCTGTACACTGTTGCTATTTTCAAGCCACCATGTTCACCAAACCTTAAGCTGAAGAATCCTATATGCAGCTGATTATTTCATTTTGAAAAAACAGCTGACTGTTCCAAAAAGTCTTGCACAGGTACATGGAGACTGTCAGCTCTTCAAACACTGAGACAAGATTAAACCTAGACATTTTAAATATCATTATTAAAAATGTTTATAAATTCAGTTGCTAATTGGATTAGAGTTTCACTGACTACATTTTAACTACAATCCTGACTATGCAGTTAACCTAGATATGAAGAGATTACCTAAAGTAAACCCATAAATTACTGTGCTTCTGTTCTCCTAATGATATATTCAGAGGTCTCTGCACAACACTCAGTAATAAAAAACTTTCTCTCATGGAAAATAGCTGCTGAACAATGACATCCACTGATACCGTAGCCTACTATACATCTTATTAGAAACCCCCTATTCTTTCCTGCATTCATATCCCTGTAGTATCCTGTGGAGCATCTCCAGTGCATCTAAGAAAGGGTAAAAGCTTTGGGTTAATAATTCATTATAAAAAGTCTACATTTTCATGCAGTGTGTATCCAGGTGATACTATGCTTAATATAAATTCAAAATGTCAGCTTTAAAAAAAAAAAAAAGAAAAAGAAAGTCTTTCTGTCTTTGTTTTAAGTGTGAACCCTGAAATAATTTATTCATGGTACCATAATAAACTGTCAGCTATCTTGACAACTAAAAATGAAGTGTACTGTACTCCTTGGAAATTTCCAGAAATATTTTTTTGTGTTACAAAAAGAATAGAGAGAAAAGACAACACAGTGAAACCCACGGCCAGACTCCACATGCACTGAAATTTCATTCAGATGCCACTGCTTAGGATCTGTAGAGCCCTTAAGTCATAACAACCTATCAGAAAAAAATCACCTGAAGTGATCTCAGCATATCTAAAAATGTTCAACTGTCGTTTTGAAGCAGTAATTCAAGTATTTAAACTCGGAAAAAAAAAGTCTTGATGGAAAATACAAGGGAAAAAAGCATGTTAGTGGAAGAGAAACTGCCTTAATTGGGTAGTTAAGAGTATTTGATAGGATTATAAAAAGGCAAAACTGTCAGAATGCAATTCTTCTACTGGCCACTGGCCAAAGCAGTGCAGATTTTAAAGGGAAGAATAAACCACCACAATTATACAGCATCTCTCACACAAGACAATTTCAAAACAATTCTCAGCCTTTCACCTTTATTTGCGTGAGAGGAAATTTTCACTCACTTTATGGTTTCCCACTGAATTTCTTGATCATTTAAGTCTTTGTCTATAAAAGGGAATATGCCCCAATGAAAAGCCACTGATAGCAGCTGCACCAACACACAGTGTGGACAAGCAAATATTCTAATTGCACCAGAATTCATTATTTTTTGAATCATTTCACTCCTGCAAAGTACCTGTACCAGAAGCTGTATCAATTCAGGTACACCGACTCAGCTGCAGCTGGAGCAAATGTCCACCCCAGAAAAGCTCGAGAATGATTAGAGGTAACAGGTCAGCTGCAGCTTCCTGCTGTGAGACTTTAATTCATCTTCAGCTACCAAAGTGCTTCTCTTCTCCACATGAGCCACAACTTTCTCTCTCCCCAAACTTTAACCCACGATTTTTAAAGGCTAACCATTCTTCTGACCTAAAAACCCTGTTATAAGTAAGGAGAAACTCACCAGGAAAGGAAGATAGAATGAAGATCCCAGTACTGTTGAGCACTGTTGGGTTTATTTTCAAAAAGAAAAAACCTTGTATTACTTGATGTGAACCTTGAAGAGCTGACAGAATTACTATCCATCCAGTGGAAAGAGATTTCTGCTTAGTAAAATGGAGAGTCTCATGATAGACCTTCATATCGGCTCCCTCTGACAAGTAAGGAAGCTTTTTTTTCCCATGCTGGTAGCAAACATTTCTAAGTATTCTGTCATTACAACTTCTATATAAAAGGGCACAAAGGAACACACAAGAAAAATTAGGTTTTATATTCAGAGCTCAGAGCTACATTTCACTTGATCTTAGCCTTTAAGTGGCTACTGATAGTTTGCTAATTTGTTGCTTTATACTCTATATATATTGTAGATAAAGATATAATATGTATATATATTATATATTATATATTGTATACATATAATATAATATTTATATATGTTATGTATTGATATATTGTATATTTAAAATGTAGGTATATCATATATGTATGTATGTATTATATATATGTCTCATGCACAGTAGACATTACATGTCATGCAGTTTGCTCACTGCTGTTTCAACTTTTTTCATTTGATCAAATGAAAAAACATTTGAATTAAGAAAGAGGTTTTGAACTAAGTTTTTTATAGTACGTACCATTTGTTACAATCCATTCTGAGAAAGAACAGGAAAGATGGAACTCCAGCAATGCAAATGTAGGACTTACACCTTCAGATCAGGATTTCTCTTTCCATTCCCTTCCCTCCTACTACTGATATGACTTTCTCAATCAACTTGGCAAAGATATACAGACAGCAAAAAAGTAGCAACCATGTTAGAATCATTTTTTTGGGTCCGCAAGGATAATTTTAAGCAGATGAAATCACAGAATCATAATGTTTTAGGTTAGAAAAGACCTCTAAGACTAGTGAGTCAAACCATTAATCCAGCACTGCCAAGTCCATAACTATACCATGTCCCCAAGTGCCACGTCTTTTAGATACCTCTGGGGATGGTGACTCCACCACACCCCTGGGCAGCCTGTTCCAATGCCTGGCAACCCTTTTGGCAAAGAAGTCTTTCCTAATATCCAGCCTAAACCCCTCCTGGCATAACTTGAGGCTGATTCCTCTTGCCTTATTACCTGTCAATTGAGAGAAGAGACCAACCACCACCTAGCTGCACCCTCCTGTCAGGGAGTTGTGAGAGTGAGAAGGTTCCCTTTGAGACTCCTCTTCTCCAGGCTGAGCCCCCTGGCTCCCTCAGCCACTACTCATATGACTGACCCTTCAAACCCTTCACCAGCTTCGTTGCCCTTCTCTGGACATGCTCCATCACCTCAGTGTCCTTCCTTTAGTGAGGGACCCAAAAGTGAACACAGCATTTGAGGTGTGGCCTCACCAGGGGCCAGTACAGGGGAAGAATCACTTTCCTGGTCCTGCTGAGCACACTCCTGCTGATACAGGCCAGCTGCCCTTGGCCTTCTTGGCCACCTGGGCACACCTGGCTCATGTTCAGCTGCTGTCAACCAGCCACCCCAAGTCCCTTCCTGCTGGGCACTTTCCAGTGACTGCCCCAGCCTGGAGCACTGGATGAGGTTGTTGTGGTCCAAGTGCAAGACCCAGCACTTGGCCTTGTTGAACCTCTGACAGCTGGCCTTGGCCAATGGGCCTGTCCCACTGCAGAGCCTTCCCACCCTCCAGCAGATCAACACTGCTCCCCAACTTGGTGTCACCTGCAAAGGGACTGAAGGTGCACTTGAACCGCTTCTCCAGGTCATTGATACAGATATTAAACAGGACTGGTCCCAATACTGCAGTCAGTTTTTTACCCAGCAAACAGGGCACCTATCCAAGCCATGAGCAGCCAGTTTCTCCAGGAGAATGCTGTGGGAAATCACATCAAATGTTTTGCTTAAGTGCAGGTAGACAAGATCTGCAGCCTTTCCCTTGTCCGCTAAGTAGGTCACTTTGTCACAGAAGGAGATCGAGTTACTCAAGCAGGAACTGCCTTTCATAAACCCAGGGTGACTGGGCACGATCCCCTGGTGTCCTGCATGTGCCTGGTGATGGCACTCAAGATGATCTGGCTGATGGCAGTCAGAAGAAATATCTGTCTTGGGAAGGGTCCCAGGATTTTATCCTATATTGTTTTATCATAACTGAACATTAAATATTAATAACTGCAAACAGGACAGAGAAAAAGGCCTCTTGACTTACCCTGAGGATGGCTGCAAACTGGGGACTATGACATTTTGCAGTGTATACCTCTTATCTCTACCACTTCCAGGGGCAGGCTAACGCATTTAAGTGACATGTAATATCCTTGCATTTTCTGTCCCTCATTGGAGATTTTCAACTTTCAGGTTGGAATTTTCAAACACAACAGTTCTGATAACAACATCAGACATTTGAAATTTTGGGGGAAATAGTTGCTGCACAAAAAGAGATCCTCTTTATAATCTAGCAACTGATCAATATCCAAAGTGACAGTTTATTATCATTAGCTGAAGAATACACTTTTGCTGCAAGTGGAAGTTACCATCCCTTGATGCTCTAACCCTATGAGGAGGAACACCAATCTTAGAATTTGGTATCTATTGCAAATATTTGCTATGGTGTGTTACAGTATGAATAACAGCTTAGTGCAATACATTTTATTGGTTCACCAACAAGGAGTACACCCTTCAGTTCTCACACAGCTTTCGTGTTCTCAAATACAACAGCCCAGCTATTAAAAAATAAATTTGTCTTTTTTTAAAGTTATATGTGTGACATTTGAAAAAAAAAAGCACTTCCTTTCTTCTTTCCTTTTTCTGTGTCACTAGAATAATTTCTTCCTCCTCAACTCACATTTAAGCACATTCTACTCAACAAAGCTGCAGTGTATGAAACTAGCATAAATGATGGTTCTTCAGTTCTTACTGTTACATGTTCATTATCTAAAATAATTAAAACTTAAGGGAAATTACAAAGTATATCTGTGAAAGTCATGCTGCAGGAAGATTTTCAAAATTACTCTTCTAAGATTGTAAGGAATCTAATTACTCTGACAATCCATCACTGTCTATCGTGCGTCATGAGATACAGCTGTTACTGTTGGATTCATAATATTCTGCTCATCTCTTACCTGTAACAAGCCAGCAGGAGCTGAGCTCATCCACCGAGTGCTCTTTTATTGTGAGCAAGCTCAGCCAAAACACAACTTATATCAAACAAACTGGTGAAAATTCAAATAGCAGCACATATTATAGACACTAGCAGTCTCTTCAGTTGTCAAACATTTAAATTTAGAAGCAGGACTGAAACTACCATCAAACTAACCCTTGGTGCTTTGAAGACCAAATAAAGTGATCATGGGCAGTCCTGCCATGCAAATGATGCAATTACACACATATTTCTATATAAGCTTTCATGGAAATGGTGTATAAATGGGCTGAGATTCTTCAACTATGTGATTTAACTTCCTTTTTTCATTCAAAAATATTAAATACAGACTGAAAAACCTATTTTAGAAGCCTACCAAACATCAATACTCTTCCAAAATAGCATTACATACCTTTTATTTCTGTTCAGGGTTTTCTGCCCTTTAACTTGTACATGTTCTATATATACTGAAAAATATTTTTATATGATCATTGCTATGATAAACACAGGTATCAAAATATAAAGCCTGAGATGAGGGAGAGATTTAATGTTCTGGTCTTACCAAGCGTCATGAGCCTGAATCATTCTACCTGAATAATCCTAAACCCAATCATTTATGAAATCAGCATATAGCTCACATTCCACCCAAATATATTTGATGAGTCAGCACTTTCTCAACATGGAGAAAAAGAGGAAGTACTCACAGTATATACAGTTAAAAAGTATGTTCGTTTTCCTTACTTGAAGAGCATGGAGAGTAGTAAACTTGCTATAAATTTGTTCTTCACTTACAAACCAAAAGACAACGC
The DNA here is from genome assembly GCA_013397725.1 of Rhagologus leucostigma. Taxonomy (NCBI): domain Eukaryota; kingdom Metazoa; phylum Chordata; class Aves; order Passeriformes; genus Rhagologus; species Rhagologus leucostigma. Next base: position 629,165 of record VZTD01000486.1, read on the forward strand.
AAACATTCAATGCAAATTAAAGAGCAGTGTTTTTTAAAAAAAGAAAAAAGGTTAAAATGTTTGACTTACAATTTAAAAAATTATAAACAACGTATACATTATAAGTGAAGGCAATGGGTACAAAACCAACTTTTTTACATGCTGCTAGTTGTTTAATCATCTTTAAATTGCCTTGAAAATTATCTCAGTTACTTTGCAAGTAAATATTATGCATACGAATAGCTTGCTTGCTTTGTTTCCACATTTCATAAAGTTTCTATGCATTTAGACATTCCAGGATTTATGTTTACTGGTTTGAAATCTATGTGAAGGACCAAAGATTCTATGAATTACAAAAATTGACTAATAAATCAAACAAACAAAAAATGTTTACACTGTTTAAAAGACATAATCAGAGGCTAAAGAGCTAAGCTCAGACAATAAGTAAATTAGATTTATGTCTTGCATGTAAAGATCACCGATATCAAATGCTCACTCGTCTCAATTTATTTTAAGCAGAAGTGAGGGCAGTGGCACATACGAAGAGTCTAAAAATAATAAATTACATCTGATTGCACAAAGTCAAAGGTTAAACTTATTATTGCTCACCACAGGCCAACCTTAACCCCAGGATTAATGCCATAAACAAAACGAAAATTCTGTTTGCACACATAATGCACGAGGTTAATGTCTCTGAAGAATTACAAAAGGGAAATGATGCCCCCTACTGCTCCTAGAAAATGTTTCTGTATAAACACAATATTTTGGTTCAAAGGGAATTATCATGTAAAACCAATGAACATGTATTTTCAAACTAAGCAGTGCTCATTACCATGACATACACCAAGGACAATTTATTTCTTCTTTGGACTTTAATTAAAATATATGAAGGGCCTTTCCTGGTACAGGAAACTCTCAGGAACACAAACAGCTAGAGAGATGATAGAACCTAACTTTCTCAGGAGTTACACATTTTGGTGAAGAAACTATGAAGATTCAATTCAATTTTTTTCCTTCACGCATTTCTGATTACACCAAAATTCAAATCATAACTTCTATGTAGCAGTGATACTTTTCAAACGGCAAAGTTGATAGGATTGTGTTTGCTGCCTGGTAGCAATTTGACACAATTCATTAAAAGCTAACAAAGCCCATACCATCCCTTGGAGCTCTTCCACAGCTCAATTCCTAACCCAGTTTCATGGTTCTGGTATCACTGACGCTGTTGTAATGGATTTCTTGATGGGCAAATAAAGCAACAAGGTTATTGTCCGAAATATTTTCAGGGAAAGAGAACTCAAATACTGAAGAGCTTTTACCGGTGTCTCATTTATTCTGCTTTTAAGGCACAATAGACCCAATGATACCAATACTGTTAACTCCTGATTTCCACCAGTGTAAGTGAAAAATAACCCCCAAATTCTTAAAGATATTGGACACACTGAACTCCTCTATTTCAAAGTAAACTACATAAATATGTATTGGGCACATTTTTGCCTTTGATCTGACCTTCAGCGCCCTTGTGACAACTCTTAAACTTATCTAATCTTAAAACTGCTATCACCTACCTTTGTTCAAGGCTTGCAGAGTGAAGTGGCTGCAGTTCATAAGCTCTTATACCATAAAAATAACCAAAATTAAATCAGTAAGCAAAGTTAATGAGCTGACATGAACAGGCACGCTTTTTTATTACAAAGTCCATTTTATCACAAATCTTACCATGTGTTCTGATGTTACTTAGACAACACTACTGTGAACTTACACTGGTCATTTTCAGCTCAAAGCACAATTAAACACTGATACAAGAGGAACACTTTTACCTGATTCTTATGTGGATGCCTCTGCGGTAGCGTGAGAAATGAAAAATTTTCTCATTCACTGTCAGAGCTTAAAAAATTGAAATTGCAGCACCTGTATTTTGGGAGACATTTGGTTAGAACCATTTCTGCTCATTTATGCTAAATTTACAACTCATCAATAAGAGGAAAAAATGTTCATGATGGTTTACCATTTCAAAATCAACTGGACCCAAGACGGGCTCAGTGATGAGGTTTAGCAAAATACAAATTCTATTCAAACTTGCAAGACTGCATGTCATAAATACATGTATCGTGTTTTCCCAAGAGCATTTCTTCAAATAAGTTCAGAAATCAGGTTCCATCCCAGCTTTTTTTTTCTTTTTACTGTTGATGCTTTCTAGAAGGAAGTTTGACCCTCACAATACTGCCTCATTAACACTGGTTCAGGTTTGCAGCACAGCTATGCTCTTCTAATGCCCATCTAATATAAATCTCTACGGATTAACTGGACTTAGAAGTAGATTTAAATAAATATATAATGTTCCAGGTCAAAGGAGATTATTTTAAACCAGTTAAGAGTAGGCATTGCCCAGGGAAGGAATTCGAATAATTACATCTTATTTCCAAGGTAAAATTGCATTTAACTGTGCTCAAATACAGCTCAAATGCAATTGAGGATAGTCCTGACTTACACGTATTTCTATATGCATGATGAAAGTGTGTTGCTTAAGGATTTCATAGTCTGGAGAAGACTGGAGACTGACAGAACAGCAGTATGAAGCAGTGGATAACATGACTGACAGAAGTTTGAAAAATTTTGTCAGTCATATGAAGCAAATTACCTCCAACTTATTTTTCTTATGATATTGATGTAGGACTCTACAATAAAATTTGGAGTTGATTTCTATTACTTGTAGTGGAATAAGCTGAAATGGGATGGTATCATCCTGAAAACGTTTTACTATTTTTCTACCACTGTGAAACCAAGCACATAAATGGAGGTATCCCATTTCTCTAAATATGCTTTCTAAATGTGAAAGGGTTGAAGCAATTTCCAGAGGTGTCTGTCTAGAAAAAGCCCTCCACTGATATTTAACTGAACTGCCTCTGCTCTGAGACATGCAATAAAATACACTGGAATCAAATGTAAATGCATCATTGTGCTTTATGTAAAGAAAGTCAGCTTAATTTGCTTTTTTCACCACTATTACACAAGCCTAGCATGGCCAGTTGGTGTAACTAAAATTTTATTGAAATTGTTGGAAATATTCTGATTTACATCAGCTGGTGAATAATTCCACTGATTTAAGTAGAATTATATTAAGCCTTATTCTCACAGAAAGTCTGTGAGTCCAATTTTTGACTGCAATGATTTCATATACCTCTCAAGAGAGGATCAGTTACAGTGTAAATATATCAAAAACATTTTCACACACTTTGTGTAGAAATCATTGTATTGTACAGAAAGTCTGGCCCAGCTTACTGTCCACACACAAAAGTTTAAAACACATGGTGTATTCAGAGGGAACTCTCATCTTTAATTGAAGAAAAAACATTGTTCTGTATAAGAAAATACAAACCAAATATTACCTTACTGTTTCAGACATTAAAATAATAGTAAAATTTAGGACCAGATTCTGGAAAACCTTAGTGAAGTAGATGAGCATTTAGTCTGCTCAGCAGTCAAACTGAAGTCTACAGGGCCATACATTCAGGTGAATATAAATTTATCTTGGTCTTAACCTTATAACAGTCAGATTTTGTGCAAGTTATCTGCAAACTGACATCACTGAGACATAGAAGTTTTTACACCTACTCATCCTGCTTTGCACAAATATAGAAACAAAAAGCAAATCACCTACTGAAAAGTTTATTATGGGCTGCATCTTTTAAAAGCATTAAAAAGCCATTGTAAGCACACCTTCACAGCTCATTGCACCCCTTGTACCTTTCAACTATTGGTGTCACTTCCCACCCACTCTGAAACTGAACTGAACCTTCCAGAACAGACAAATCAGCTGTAAGGCCCTATTCTATTAGCAGTCAGCTACCTCACAGGTACAGCACATACAAGAACATTGCTCAGCAATTAACCATACCTAGTGCTTTACAGGAAAAAAAGAAAATTAAATTCCTGTAGTCAGAATAGTAGCAAAATGTTTATGAAAATTTTTAAAAAAACAAACACTTGGCTGCAAGAGCCATAAAACCTTAATGATGCTTAAGAGTCTAACTTTTGATAACCTATAAAAAACTACTTGAAAGAGCTTTATGAAATCCCTAGATTTTAGCAAGATTAGCAAGAATATTGCTTTAATTTTTGCAGCTGCAGAAACTTTGATGAAGTACTCTATTTTAAACTAACTTAGAGTAGCACTTGAGCATGGCTCACTTTTTTGCAGCATTTCTGCATTCCTCAGAGCCAGCTGCATGGTGCTGACACCCCTTCAGATACCACTTGTCATTTCTGCAAGTAATTCAGTAGTGTTCCATCCCTTCTCACAATAAAGATTATACTCTTAGGTTATCATTTGTTTTGTCAGCCATCCAAGTGAAGCTGCAATGTTTAAATACACAGTAGTCACACAGTGTGGAACCTTTAAAATTACTGGTAATAACACAGATAAATATTTACATTAGAAAAAAAAACCACAAAACTGTCTCCTGGAACATTTCCCAGGCTAAATAACAGTCTTTGCCAATACACCTGCAGCTTTTTGTAACTAATTAAGAAACTTGAGCCAACACACTCAAAAAGCCTCAAAAACCAAATGCCGAGTCCATTACTTGAAAAAAAATACTACCCACTTTCAACAATTGATGTACGTGTAATTGCAGTGCTTTTGTCTTTTCTTCCTTTCATAAAGACTCAGTTATTTACAACAGGTTATTTTGAAAGGAAATCAGAATTAAGAAAAGTAATTAAATCTAAAATTAAAGGACAGACTAAGTTTCAGTTGTAGACACTACTAATTACAGAACCTATACCTTGGATCATTTTCAAAAAGTTTGCCTCTTGATACTAAAGCTGATGATCTATAGGTTCATTAAGATGTCAGCATTGCAACAAATTCTCCAAAAGGGAAACCTTCCTAATCACCTTCTTAGTCACCAGGGCTTCAAGCACGTCTGTCACAGCATAACCGGGGACTTGAACAAGATGTAGAAGTTTGTCTCTATAAAGCATTTTAAATAATTTCATTTTCAAACCATTTTTGGCTTTTTCTCTCTGTAGTTCTGTAAACAACAAAAACAACAAAAAAATTTAGTTAAAAAGCTGTACCAAAATTTCCTAACGAGAATTCGAGGTTGCATTAAGTTTAGGTTTATATTACACACAAGACTTGTGAGCTGTAGCCACATTATTTCTCTATATTTTCTTTTGAAATATATAGAATTTATTTGAGGTATCACTCTTAGAATATGCTACTATTTGTGTTATGACTGCAAATTAAAGTTTTTGCTATTCATATTCATGCAGGATACTTTCTATACCCTAGTATTTTAAGTCCACATCCTGCAAACAATCAAATATTTAAATTTATGCATGCAAATAACCTCACTGAAGACCATAATGCTGAGGATCAGAGCACCATGTGTAAAGTGCATTATCTCCATAGCTCATTTACCCAGCACGGGTCTGAAAAACAGTTTGAAAATTTGGTTTCCATGTCATTTCAACCAGTACAGCTCCTGTTTCAAGTACGCAGCTCAAGCCCAAATTCAGGAAGGCCCAGTTTCATAAAATAGTTCACGCAACCAGTTTTCAATTGCAGAAATCCTAATAAAGAGCAAGAAGTTGCACAAGGCAGCAGAAGCAAGCTATTGTGAAACATGAAAAAAGCCCCACGCCTATTTACACATTACCATTACAGTATTTCCCCAACAGTAATACAAATAATGAACTTGGCAACAGCTGACATTCAAGGACATCTCTAATATACCCCACTGGTGTGCCAAGTGGAAAAGCAAGACCAGGCATTGGGTGTGTCAAATTCCTTCGACTGCTACCAGCAAAACATTGCGCTTTTCCCTCTCTAAAATAAACCTACAAGATGCAACCAACGATCCAGGAAAGTAAGACTTCCCCTCCAACTAAACCGAGCCTGTCACTTTGGATATTTTACTGAAAACACCCATAGGAGGAAAACAAAATCATTCTTCCCTGACAAATCCACTTTGTAAGCAGTCTATCGTAAGATGCCGGAGGATTTCCAGTGTTCTCAACCTAGCTCACATTTGGGGTTTGTACACCTGCATTTGTGCTTATGGCAAGAGGCTCGAAATTTCTCCTAAGTATGAGGAAGATTAAGTTCAGGCTGCAATTCCAAAACCAAAAAAAAGTTTAAAATACTTTATTTCTTCTAGTCTGCATCACTACAATGCAGAGAGAAAGTTCCAACTTTTTTTAATAACTGTCCCATGTATATAATCATTAGTAAACCTTTTCAATAGCATCTTTTTTTTTTTTTTCCTCTTCAAAAGGGGTTTAGTTTGTCTTGAATGTTACAATGTCAGGTACTACCTAATCTCAGCAGGGTGGGTCACAGAACCACAACTGCTCACACTCACAGTGACCTCCCTGAGAGCAGCCTCAGACCACTATAATGCATTTGAACATAGATTTATCGAGAATATATCTCGAATTATACAGATTACAATAAATTCAGCAGTGAAACCATGTTTTATAACATGCAGCTTGGCAAAACAGACAAGAAAATATCCACAGCACCAAGCATTACCCACATCATTTAGAAGTCAGTAAGTCTTCTTTCATATGAGATATTCCAAAAGGCTCTGTTGATCTGGTAGAAGTCAATTTACTTTCAGCTTTTTAATGCTACTTTGTGTCCCAAAATGTTGGTAATTCCATTTTTATTATAAAATTCCTCGCTTAAAATGTTTTTTGTAAGTAATAATAACTAAAAGCAACATTGGCTGTAGTGGCTGCATTTTAACAGTGGATGGCACCAATCACCTCAGAAACTGCCACGCTAAATGTTAGATTACATTCTTATGTGTGAACCTTGTAGGATAATTCATTGGTACAGCAAAATGCAAATGTCTTAACAACAAAAACAGGAAAAAAATTATCTTCAGGAAAGTACTTCAGGGAAGCATCTTTCTTGAATATGACACTCCTTGTCAAAACCCTGCCCTGTGTAGAATGAGTGTTTGTGTGCAAATGCAGCCTGTGTACACAGATGCAATTTTTTTCCATTTCACCACTGCCACAGACAAATATTTTGTTTGGCTCAAAGAATAACTTCAAATTCAGATAGGAAAGTGTATATAGCAATACCTGGACATAAGCTTTTAGCGGGATTTTCCTATGGGCTAAGAACTGCAAACTGTCATTTGGTTAAAAATTCTAATCAGGGATACAAGTGGCTTTATAAAAATGGTATTTCATATTTTCGTACTAAGCCTTCCCAGGTGTAATGTACAAGTAGACTAAAACGAAATATGTACATTTAGGTGCACAGCAATAAAATATTTGTCCTCCCTTTGGAGACTGTATTTAATGAACAGCTGCTAAAATCTTAACGTCACAGTGATGCTAAAGAGATGGCCAAAACAAACTGGAATCAAATAGTTCCAAGAGGAAGTTGGAAGATACTAACCTGTGTCTGGGGCGGTATGAAAGGAGGCATTTACGCCTTTGTACAACAGCTGGTCCGTGTTGTCAGCTCCAGGCACTGAAAAGTCAATAGCAGTCCCAGAGATACTTTCAAGGACTAATCTTATCCTTCACGTCTCTTTAACAGCTTGGGGATGAGGGGTGGGGGGTTAAGTAAAAATCTACCCTCTACATTTTCCGAGCTATCAGAGCTAAAGATTTGGGGATGGGAGCTACACTTCTGTCCCTTGCCATCAGAAGGGATAAAGCCTGCATTTCTTTTTAGATGAAATCCAAGAAGAAAACACCAGAGCTGGCTGTGCCAAGAGTGTCTTAAACTAAGGTTTCCCTGCCTGGCTGTGGCCGCGGGGCGGGGAGCGGCCGCTCCATGAGGCTGTGCCGGGCGATAAGGGCGATAAGGGCGATAAGGGCGATAGGGGAGATAAGGGCTGCGGGGAGTGCTCAGGTCCTCCCTCCGTGTCGCGACACACAGATAGGGATGCGAGCAGCCGAGCGGCGCGGAACGACCGGGAGGCGGGGCCAGGGGGCCGGGAGGCGGGGCCGGGAGGCAGCGCCTGGAGCGGTGCGTGCAGTTCCGGGCTCCTCAGCACCAGAGACGGGGAGGTCCTGGAGAAGGCAGCTCCTGGAGCGGGTCCTGCGGAGGGTGACTAAGGTGATCGAGGGACTGGAGCACCTCTCTTACGAGGAAAGGCTGAGGGAGCTGGGCCCGTTCAGCCTCGAGAGGAGACGACTGAGAGGGGACCTCATTAATGTGTATAAATATCTAAAGAGGGGGTGCCAAGAAGATGGACCAGGCTCTGCTCGGTGGTGAAACTGATGCACAGGAAGTTCCACCTGAATACGAGGAAGAATTTCTTTCCTGTGCAGTGACTGCGCAGTGGAACAGATTGCCCAGAGGCGGTGTGCAGTCCCTCTCCCTGGAGACATTCCAGAGGAGCCTTGGCGCGATGCCGAGCCGTGCGCTCCGGGATGGCCCTGCCTGGGCACGGGCGGCACAGCCGACCCGCGGTGTCCCCGCCCGCCCTGGGGCCCTGAGGGGCGGGGCGGCCCCGCCCACACTGCGGCGCGCGGAGGGCGGGGCGAGGCCCGGGCGGGG
>VZTD01000486.1:638011-702716 GCA_013397725.1 Rhagologus leucostigma
GAAGAAAGAGTGGGGAAAAGCCGAGTGCCCCAGGAGGAAACACAAGCGGCGCTGCCTTGGCAGGTGGGTGTGTGCCCGGTGCCAGGGAGTCTCCGGCCGTGTTGACATAAGCGTAGGGAATAAAGCGAAACAACTCAGCTGAGAAGTGCAAAGTTCACGGGCACCGCGTTATGAAATAGTCCAGCCCGCAGCTGAGGGGTAACACCGGTGAGGATTGGCCGAGTTTTGTTTTAAAGCGAGATTAAAATGTTTCGCTTTCCTTCTTCCTCCCGAAGTCAAGAAACTCCTCGGAGTTGTTTGGGCGTTGCCATGTTTTGCCTTACAGACTTCGCTTATTCGGTGGCATTTAGTAGCTCGTTAGCGAAGCTCTCACTAAAGCTTAACGCAGCTAGTATTTCCTTCATGTAAAAGTTGTCAGACCTGAACTTCACCAGTCTGGAGCAGATGGTTCTCTTTTTAGCTCAGCTCTAACGCATTAAGAAAACCATCTATGCGGGCAGTGTCTCAGAGGGAACAACAGTTGCTGTGAAGTATCTTCACACATGTTAAATGTCTTGCACAAGTAACCTTTGGGGGGGAGTTTCTCAGCAGTAATGCTGAAATTGATATTAGTCATAGTGAACCTGGCAAGTACAACTGTTTGAATCATGTGATGAGAATTTTGGTGTGAGCAGTAGCAAGGCTGAAGGTCCCTTTCAAACCCAAAATCTCGATATGTGGGCGTTGGTCGGTCTGTTTGTTTAACTACGCTTGGACGGTAGTGGGGATCCTGAGCATGTGTTTTGTGACTGATTTCAGACTGGGCAGCCCGCTTTCAAAACTTGATTCCTTAACTGTATAATGCACGTGTTCCTTAACATGTAATGCACTTCCTTACAATGAGTTGTAAGGAAAATACTATGAATATATAGCTGTTTTAATTATTTGACTCTGAAATTTACTCCAAACCAATTTGCCTGGGCTTAGAGAATCCAGAAACTGTTACAGGTAGCTATTCTTCTCCAGGCATCTGCGGTGCAACTTCCCTTTTTTTCCAAGAAATTAAAGCACAAGAGGTAAATAGCACAAGATTTCAGTTTTCTAATTGCTGCTTTTCGTAACAAGATAAAAAATGTTTTCTACTCCTAATACTTTAAAGGGTATGAGAAACTTGATTTCCCTTATAGGTAGAGCAGTTTTCAGGCACTGTCTGGAGGAATTATTGATTAGAAAGTATGAACAATTGACAGTCATCTTTGTCTCCCTGTGTAAGGTTTGGTGATAACAGTTTGTGTTTTAATTCATCCGTCGGAGGTAATGTGTACGTTGTCCAGTGCTGCTTAGTTAAAAAAAAGAGTTCCCAGATTTCTAGAGCATCCTCTTCACCAGTTATGTTGTTATCTTGTTGCTCTGCAAAAGCAGTCATATGATGACTAAGACGTGGAGAGTAGCCCTGTGGGTTTTGCTTCGGAAGCCGTTTGTGCTGATATGCTCCTGAGGCAGCCTGCCTTGATACTCGTGATGATGTAACTCAAGAGGTGATAGGAAGTGGTGTTACGTTATTCATTACCTTGTGTTGGTTCTCAGTTCCATTTAAAAGAAGTTTAATGTTTGAGAGTAAATATCGATAAAAACATGTGGTATACTTGGGACTCTGCAAATACAATGACTGCAGCTTAGAAGCTGGTTTCACTATATTAAAGAATTTTAAGGACCAAAAGAGGCAGTTAGGGAAAAATATTGCTATCTGAAAGAATAAATAGTATACTGTATTGACAGAGTTTTGAGCTCTTGACACATTTTAAACAAGGTAATATAGTGAATTTACCTGTAGTAACTTACAGGTAGCAGAAATAGCATTGGGATTTTTAATTTTTTTTTTTAATCTTTTTTAATCAGAAAAACCTGAATTTGACGAACACAGAAGTATCTGGAGCCCGGAGTTTCCTCAGTCAGTAACAAAAGTATAGGATGGCTGCTGGTGGGATAAACCTTAGGAAATGTACTTTAGAAATTGTTTTTAGAAGTTCAGGTTTATGGACTAGGTAGAACTCTGGTGAAAGGCATTTGTTCTTGAAGAGTTCTCTTTGACCAAAGAATGGTAATTGGAAAATAAATCTCTCTTGATGGTCTGATTTTTTAAACGGTTTGATCTACAAGTTAAGTAGCCTGTTGGTATCAGGTATAAACAAGAGGATAGAAAAGAGAGGCTTCTATGAGATATATTTAAAAATCATTTTAGATATTGGTGTTTTATTTCTATTGTCGTGTTTACTGGTGGTATTTACTTTCTCACATTTGTTATGCTAAGTTGGCTTTATTTTCTAGCCTGTCCCTTACTGACCTAATAAAAACTAACTGGATACTTTAGGTTTTCACAACTATTCACTTTGCTGTCTTTCTCCTCTTAGGAGTACATCAAGGGACTGTGTGAACCTGAACTGGAAGAAAAGGAGTACTACCCAAAGGACATGCACTGCATCTTTGTTGGTGCACAGAGCCTGTTTCTCAACAGTCTTATTCAGGATACCTGTGCTGATGTAACAGTGCTGGAAATGGGGTTGCTCAGTATTAAGGGGGGTGCAGAAGCTGTTGTTATGGCTCAAAGTCATGTGCAACAGTTCGTGAAGCTTTTTGAGAATAATGAAAGCTTATTAAATGACAATGAATCAGAGATCAAAAAGCAGTTCAGACAATTCGTGGAAGCACATGCAGATAAGTATACAATGGATTTACTGATTCTGCCTAGTGCACTAAAAAGAGAACTCTTAGCTCTCACCCAAACTGATGTTTCTGACCGAGAGAGTGATATCATAGATCTCACACGTTCTGAAAGCCCACGAGAGCTTGGACAGAACAGCACCTCCAAAGTTGTTTCTGCAAACAGAGATGGAAGGGCAAATGGGGAGGAAGCAAGAAGCAGTGCTGGCACGCCTGTCACCGAGCTTACGAAGCAAATGGACACTGTCTTTTCTGATGCTCCTGAAACAAGGTTTGTTCCCATAAAGGACCCTCCGTTAGAGGCAGTGGCCTTTAAAGAGAGACACTCATGTAAAAGAAGGTCTTCTGATGAGGAGGAAAGGCTCCCTAAAAAGCATTTCTCTTTGGAAAATGATCAGCAAGTGACATCTGCCTTACACAAGAATCCTTCAGACACTGATGCAGTTATTGATCTGGTTTTGGATAGCTGCAGTGAATCAGATGGTTCTACTTATTGCCTTAAAGAAGGTGATGCTCTCACTGAGGAAATGGAATATAAGATTCTTGTGAACTTTTTCAGAACGATGGGATATTCCCAAAATATTGTAGAAAAAGTTATTGGTATCCTAGGACAATCTGTGGAACCACTAACATTGCTAGAAGAAATTGAAAAGGAAAATTTAAAGTATAAAAAAGAACATGAACAGTCGTCTCAAAAGCCTAGAACTGTCAATATTCCTTTAGGAAATAATGTAAATAATTCACAAAAGCTAGAAGACAGAGGCATTTCTAGGAATAAAAGTCCCCTTAAATCCAGTCATACTTCAAAAGAGACAAAAAATGAATATCACAAAGTAAGAGGTACTCCAGACACACAAGTTGGTGCAGAAGATAAAATGCATAGATTGTTATGCAAATCTGCTTCCCCTCCCAGCAAAAATTCAGTTCTATGCTGTAAACAGAGAGATGTTTATGGTCCTGGTAAGAATCACCACTCAAGGTCAAGCAATATAGAAACTGATGGTGGGGGAACTTCCAGCACTGTGCAAGCTGGAGCTCTAAAAGATGTTGACTTTGTAGCCAGAGGGAGCTCAGATGTGCAGTACATCTCAAGTAAGAGTAAAACTGCATTTCAGCAAAAATCTGCAGGGCCCTCAACTGGACAGAACAGCCACCCTGGTTCTGAGGAGCAGCTGGGACCCTGCAGCTCTTCTCAAGCAAGGCCTCTCCACCAACGCCCTTCCCAAACCTCACATTGTGACAATCCTGTCCCAGACCGGTTACTGTCTTCACAAAAACATCCTTCGAATCCGGATAGAGATACAGTGGGACCACATCCAGATCATTCAGTTACTGGAGTTCAAAGATTTTTGGACTCTCTGAAGAAGCCATACAGACTGGAGTTGATAAATGAACCTGGAAAACCATATTTAAAACATATAATTATTGATGGAAGCAATGTTGCAATTTCGTAAGTATTGTTGCTTTCAGCTCTCTCTTTATTAACAGTTCAATGAACTTTCAGATGAAATGGGAGCTAAGAGGTTGCAGTGGCATGTGTAAAGTTTTTGCTAGCTAGGTTTTTGGTGTGCATGTACTCTCAGTTGTGCCGTTTCAGAGTAACCTGATTTGAATCACCGTGTTCAGCTCAATGTAACAGTTCAGTCAGAAGTAATCTCAGGGCAAGCTTTGCTCTGTTGCAATCAGTGTTATGCATGAAGTTTAATTTGCTTTGCCAGTGCCTAACAAAGACGTTAACTTACTGTAAACTTCAGGGCTTTGGGGTTCTTAACATCCTGTAGTTTTAAAGTGGAGGCTCTCATCTGGTAGTGACATATTTCTCCTCTAACAGCATTGCACATTAGTGCTTGGATCCTGTTATTTTTTGCAAATGTATATGTGCACGTTTACCAACTATCTATGTGCATTACTGGGGTTCTGGTATTTCCTTCATGCACCCCAGTGGCTTGCCCTGTGCACCAGCTGGGCTGCACATGCCCCGTGTTGGAGTAGGGCATAGTAGCTGGGTGCTATTGACATACAGTCCCCAAAGAGGTTATATAACACCTGGTGCCTTCTACTCAACCAAATGAAAACTGGTTATGAAATGTAAAGGACAGAGCTGCCTCAAAATAGCAGAACCATCAAGATATTCAAATGTCCTACTAAATAATCAATGCTTGGGGGCCTATTGGTTTGATCATTCCGGGGCTTACCCTCTGGCTAAATAAAGCCTCACTATTTTCTTGCATTTTATAAAGTGAAGATTTGCTTGCAAAATTGCTTTGAATTGTACTCAGTTTTACTTCTCAATACCTTGAGAACTGCTTCCATGCCTGGGCTGGTTCAGGGTGTTTTTGACCCCTGAGTTTTGTGGGGTTTGGTTTTTTTGATGGGAGTGTGGGTCTTAATGCATCACCCATATGCTTAGACTACTGCTGTATGGGTTTCTGGATCATTGCTTGCCTGGTGTCTTAAGTGTGGAAAACTGCAAAAGCTGTAGAATCTTTTCTTTTGACATATGCAGCACGTTGATCTGTTATCACATTGTCTCAGGGTGCTTGTGGAATGAGAAAAAGCCCAGAGTTTACCCTAGCTGCTAACAAGTATTTTTAAAAATTACCTGGTTTTGTATGCTGAAAACAGGCCTTTGCGGCCAGACTGCAATATCCCATTGTTGGGTAATTTAAATTGTATTAAAATGTGGGAGAAACTCAGAATGAATGATTGAATGGAATTATCTTGCTAGAATAGTGTGTAAATTATAGGTACTTGTGTTGGTGCATCCAATCAGAAACGTCAGCTGCCCAAACAAGGTGGGAAACAAAGGATAAGCAATAATCCTTTGAAGCCTTGGTAAACGATTTACCTGAAGCATAGCCCAAGTGGCTGGGCACCATTGTTCCTGCACTTTGGGGAAGAAAGCCCAGGAGTTACTGAGTTCGGTTATGGCCGGGGGGGGAAACTTAACTGCTGGATGTCAGTCATCCTGTGGCCCTATAAACACCTCTCCTGAGTGAGACCCTTTAAGCTCTCCTGGGGCTCAGCAGCTGTGCCAGCACCTCCCTCAAGTGGGACACTGCTCAGAGCTCACAAATCCTCACCTTTGTGATACTCAAAGGACCGTTCCTGATGGCAAAGCTCCCATACACCTCTCCACACTTCCTGAGGTGTGACCCTTGCCTGTTGGGAAATGCTAAGGGACTTGGTGTGAGCGTTTCACTGATGCTGAGTGGAATTTTTTGATGGGTACCTTTAGGCACAGAGAATTAGCTGTTTACATCGTGTACCTGTGTGTGAATTGATTGTGGTATGAATGTTACTGCCTCAAATCTACAGTTAAGTCATTGTTATAACTATAGTGAGCCCTATGGAATTGCTTTGTTAAAGTACTTGGTGCTTAAGTGCTGCTAAACCCTTTTGCACCCTTATCTTTGCATCCATATGCTTTGCACCCTCACCCCCTTCTGCATTCCTGGCTTCTGTGTAAATCATTCCAAATTGATTGTAATTTGATCTTTGTATGCTCTGACCTGTGCAGTAAATAATGAACTTTTTCTTCACAAGTTCACAAGAGTGAATGTTGCCACTGAACTCTGTGAAGCCGTATTTTCACAAATTCATGTCAAACCCTGCCTTTGGCAATACCTTTGACAGTGTTTCTTTAAGCAGCCAAACCACTCATTTGTGACAGTATTTACTTTAGTTACAAACTAAAGGGAAAATGTTACATGTCGCAGAAGGCAACCTGCTATTTTGCTGCTTTGTGCTGCTTACAATCATCTTTTGTTTAATTTAGGAAATACCTTTGTAGGGCCTTCACAAGATTTTAATGAACTGGGACAGGCAAAACCAGCATTTGCAATGGCATTGGGAGAACAGATGTAGTCTTTGAGATGGATATCTTGAAAAGACCGTATTGCTGTGGTGATTTGCTGTCCCTTCAGGTGTTTATCTAATTCAGTTAAGGCATTTCAAAGTTCTTTTAGTTTAGCAGTGACATATTTATTTGTATTATAGCTTACATTAATTCTACATGTTATTTGATAAAGTTGCTTCTATTTGCATGCTTTTTTAGTTTGTAGCAGAGCAGGATTTTGCTATCATTCAGGACAAATCAAGAGCTGCTTTTCTAAGCTTCAAAACACTTAAAAAACAGTACACTGTGTAGTTCAGCCAGCTTAGAGCTCTGAAACAGGACAATGGACAAGCAGAGAAAGCATAACTTCCAACATAAATGTCAAGACCTCTGCATTTCTTGAAGTCCAGTTGAAAACCATTAATTCATTGAAAATATTTAAGAGTTTTCCAATTTAATGAATAGGATACCTAACTTAAATTAGTGGGATGATGACTACATTTGAAGTTTATGTCCCAGAAGGTTTAGAAAGAGTAACTCTTCTGTGAAAATTTCATTCCTTTATTTGACTGTTTTATTCCTTTATTTGACTATTCTTGACACCAAGAATGCTTAATTTTATTAAGGGCAAGTGTGGCATAGTATTTTTTTTTTCTCTGGAAGTTCTGTTAATAAGTTAGATTTTTTTGCCTTTTATATTTCAGATGTGGCTTACTCATTTTTCTACTTTTCTACATAAAGAATTTCTCTCCAAATTCAGAGAACCTTAATAGATTTAAATTTTGATAAACATATTTTTAAAAGAATTTACAAAACTGCAAAAGGATAAATGAATGCTACTAAAGGCTGAGTTTCACTATAAAATATTTCCATGGAAATCTTTTAAAGACCATTATGTTGGGAAGAGTTCTTGGTATGTTAAACTAGGGCTTAAAGATAAGATTCTGTTCAAAACTAACAGGGCTTGCTATTAGGGTTATAAATATGCACTTGCATATTAACTGGGAGATTGGTTTAAAAAAGAAATACCACTTGCTCATTTATTGTTGTAAGTACTTTGTAGTGATTTGACATCTAATTCAAAACATAGATTATACACTATTTTGCAAGAAATGCTTTGGCTGGTCGTGCCATCAGTGCTCGATCAGTGTGTCTTTTCTAGGGAATCATATCTTTGTTTTGTCTTAGTGTAGCCTCTATGAAAATGCTGGAGTCTGGTTAGACAGTTGTGCCTTGTGTTAAATAGGCAGATAGGGTCATTGGGATAATTCCAGTTGGGAAGGGCCTCACAGGGTCATCAACTCAAATCTTTGTGTCCCTCATCTTAGGTAGTTGCTGGTTTTTCTGGAAAGTCACTTAAGGAAGTTGTAAAAGCAAATAATGAACATCTTATGTTTTTTAATGGAGAAAAAAGATTAATGCTAAAATACAAAGTTTTGAAAATCTTTCTTCCAAGAAATGTCGTTATTTTGCTTTAGAACAATAGCTGAGACTGTTGAAATGAAGGGAGAGGAGGCCCTGATAATCTATCAGAGAACTGCTCAAATGTAATCCTTGGTAATCAGTTGAACCACAGGTGTTCTGTTTTGTAGTAGGATTGTATTCGAAACTACCACAATAGTGGATTATTACAGTTTTAATCTGTACTCAGTAGAGTTCAGATACCATCACTATTGGCCTCTTTTTTAAAGCTAAACCCGCTTCTGATTATTCCATTATTGTTGTGTCCGAGAAACGGAAAGGAGACTGAGCTGTAAAGTTGCAAAGGGATGAATCTGTTCTCTTCTTTTGCTGAAGATCTTTCCCATTTATAAGATTGCTCACCTATAGCACCCATCTGCCTTTTCTTTTCCTGAGGCTCTATGTGGGACTTACCGCTTCACTTTGCTAGGTTTTGTTCCATTTTCTTTGTTTTCATGGTAGTAAAACCCTAGCGAATTTAATCTCCCTCTTTTTCTTTCACCCTCAGTCATGGTCTAAGGAAATTCTTCTCCTGTCGAGGAATTGCAATAGCTGTTGACTACTTTTGGAAACGTGGCCACAGAAATATTACTGTATTCGTTCCACAGTGGAGAACAAGACGTGACCCTTCCATTACAGGTGAGGGACGTTTCCTAACGTTGTCTTAATTAAACCAGACTGTAACTGTTTCTTTGGATACTTCTGTTAAGAATAAATGGAGAAGGAATGCTTCATCAAATGTTAAGCAGGAGCAGTCTGGCTGCTCAGCATGAGTAATTGGGTTTCCATACACAGTGTGAGAGATGCTGAAACGCTATTTAGGCTAACAGGTGTGCCATCAGTGGAGGCTTTTTTGGGTTAGTTTTTGTTTGCTCTTTAACTTCTGGTTTTGACCTCTTCTTCCCCATTTTTATAGTATGAGCAATTCTTCAGCTATCAATGTCATTTCTATAGCTTAACTGGTACAAAAATAGCCCATCTTCTCTGCTAAGTATATCTCAGACTGATTGTCGAATCATGTTTTAACAGAGCAGAATTTCTTAACACAACTCGAGGATGTTGGAATATTGTCTTTAACCCCTGCAAGAATGGTTTTAGGAGCAAGAATTGCTGCTCATGATGACAGGTACAGAATATACATAATTTTAAAGTCTTTTAAAACATCTGACTAATGGTGATAAAAGCTTAATATTTCATGAGTGGTTCTATTAGCTAGTTCTGCAACCTCTCTAGACAGAGCTATGCATCCAACTTAAGACTGAGCTCTACCTCTGTTACATTATTTCACTGTTGTAGGAAACACTCCTATATACTCAGAAAGTCATGGAGAATTACAAATTTTCATGGCAATTTAAAAAAAAAAAAGGCAGTCTGAAGAAATTAATCTTCCAGTAATGTTTTTATGCTTTCCTGGTCATCACTCTGTCCCTGAATTGCCTTTTTTGCTTGTGGCATAAATCAGCTACTGATCAGATACTATTTAGCTCCGTTTTCTTCTTGTTGCCACTTTGGCACACAGACATTGCTGTGTGTTTGGGGCAGTGTATTTGTAACAATAGTGAACTTCCAAGTTGATTTGAGCACCAAAGATCAACTTCGAAATGTGGGGATCATCTTTCAGTGAACAAGACACAGATGTTTTATATACACCCGGCCTTTCATAAGGAGTGCTCTGGCAGTGCAGTATTTACAGCTGACATTACTGTGGAAATAAGTGTTACAATAACATATTTGCACTTTTGTTAAAAGCATGCAGTTTCCTTTAAAAGGACACCATCCATTATCTCGTGGATAAAATAGTTTCAAATTGCAAATAATGTTTTTAGAGAGGTTATAAAAGAAAGCAAACATAGTTTTTTCTTAATAAATCAGTAGTTACGTTTTATCATAATTTATTTAACAAAAAGGTTTTTAAGAAGCTTTGACAGAGCAAACAACTAACATGCAGAACACAGACATTAATGCTAAGCAAAATGAGTTTGTGTTGGATTGTGTAATAAATACTGTACTGTTCCATAAACCAAGCCATTTACCTCTGCAAATATTTAGATCATGGGTTTTGGAGGGTTTTGCTTGTGTGAGTTTGTTGGTTTGGTTTTTTTAATGGGGAAGAAAACCTCCCATGAAGACTCTGCTGCACTAAATAAATGCATGCTACCTGAAACATTGTTGTAAGTTTAAGGTGGGTAAAAGCAGAGTAATTTCCTAGTAATCAAGGTGCTTGTTTTCATGCAAATAGATTACTTTTGGATGATGAAATGTTTAGTTTTCTAGATCTTTGGATTGTTTCCAGCAAAACAAAGTATCTTAGTGATCTTTGAAATTATTTTACAGGTTTTTATTACACCTTGCTGTTAAAACTGGAGGTGTTATTGTGACTAATGATAACTTCAGAGAATTTGTGACAGAATCATTTGCCTGGAGAGAAATTATTCAAAAAAGGTAATTATTGAGTTTCTGTGAAATTGTGAAAGGATGTCTGTCCTTGCAGTTTTAGGTACTCTACCTGCATGTAGGATTTCACTATTTTTATTTAATCTGTAATGCAATTCTGCTAGATCCAAATAAAGTACTCTGTGATTCACTGTGGTGATTCATGGCCTTACAGTCATGTGTTGAGTAGTCTAATATCCCTATTATTCATGTATTCTGTCACGTATGTCTGTAATTGCTCACGTAAGCAGGAGCTTGGTGTAACAGCATGCCTGTGTCACTTCTGAAGGCTGGTGTTGGATCTTGTTAGAGCAGTCCACTTTCACAGCCTCTCTTGTTGGAAAGCTCATTTTTTTCAAGGAGACATGATAGCTGATGAGGATGTAGAGTGTCACTTTTAATTGTTCAGAGTCAATCACTCTTTACTCAAGTGGGACAGATTGGCACAGCTAAGCAAAATGAACACTTGCAGCATATCCATGTAGCCATTTCCCTGCGATTGTTGTTCTTTGGGTTTACATGAGTTCACTTAGTTATCGAATATCCCTGCTTCATCTTGTGAAATTTGTTTCTTGTTTCTTTTTGTTTCTTTGTTAGTTTGTTGGATTTGGCTCTTTGGGATTTTTTTTTCCTTTTCAGTTAAATCAGGTTATTTTACTGTTAAAGTGTGATCTTCTCTTAATTAAATACCCACTAATCCCTCAATCTCCCTGACATCTTCTGAGGATACATCTGTTAGAGTGGCTGGGGTCAGTATAGGTCTAATGAAATAAGTAACTAAAAACTTGCCCTGGGTTCTCACAATAAAGCTGGGAGACGATGGAGTTGATGCCAGCTAATCATGCAGGCATTTACATTATTTCTTGAGTGAATTCTACCCAACAGGTTCTGTTCTCCAGAACTTCAGCAAGAATACTTGGCATGTCATCTCTAGTCTGTGGTTTTTTAAGAGCTTGTGTTAACATCTGCTATTAGTTTTACTTCTGGGGAATTTCCACTGTACCAAATATTTTCCTGGCAGACAAATTTCACTTGAACTGGTTTTTTTAATGCAGATTTCTACCTGTCCCGAAACGATTCCAGAAAAAAAGCTTTGTGTCTTAACTGTAAACATTTAATGCTATGTTTGCTAGTTGTGTGGCTTTCTGCTAACACAGGCATTTGAGCTACACTGATTGAAGATCCTTGCAAGGAACGAGAGTTAGAACAACCAAAAAATCTTCTCTAATCACCTAGAAAATTCCACTGTGGTCTTGTTGCAAAATTTCTGTCATAAAACAGTTGCTGTTAAAAAAAAAAAGAAAAGGAGCAAAGCTCCCTGTTCTGCGGTGCAATAGGAAGAGTTCACAGCTCCCACGAATTATTTTGACAGGGAATGCTGGTGGTATCTCAGTTGGGTTTACTAATTAATCTTCAGAGACTCGTGATGTGGTGACTGCTCTAAGGAAATTCGTCCTGTGCTACAAAGGTGAAGGACAGCAAGGGTGTAATACCTTGTTACTTAAAAGAACTCTCTTGCAGGTTGCTCCAGTACACTTTTGCTGGTGACATATTTATGGTTCCTGATGATCCTTTGGGAAGAAATGGACCCAGATTAGATGACTTCCTTCGAAGTGAAGGCTGTTCTAGGTATAAACGCTGTTTTCCCTTTTGTTTGACAGTTATTTCACATTTGAAATAAACTGTTCTCCTGGTTCACTCATGCACTGTAAAGCACAGTAAAGCAGGAACACTGTAGCATGTAGCAGTTTAACAGAAAACCGTGTTTTTCCTGTTACTTCAGTTCATTCAGAAAGTGCTGGTGACATTTGCCTCTAATCGAGATCTGTGAGAACTAAGATAAGTAAGACAAAAGCTTCTTCTGAGATTTGACTGGTGGCTTTCATGCGCGGGTGTGTTAACAGCACTGAGGTGCCAGAGATGTGGGTATGTGTTGTTAATTACACTGATGTTACCTAGGACACCTTGGTTGGTCACTTATTCATAGTGGGACAATAGGTGCTACAAACACTCTGCACTCAGGTTTTTTTGTCACAGGGGAGATGCTTCACCTCATGGTTGAGGGTACCTTACTGTTGTCAGAACAATTTTTGAGGCATTGTTATTAAATCCATTCGTGTTTGAGTAATAGTTATAAATATTAATAAACATATATTGTTCATTTAAGATTATTGTACTTTTTAAATGTGCACGCATTCAAAGTATGAATTTCCTTTGCGTGAATTGCCAAGATTTGAGAATTAGTTTGCTCTTTTCCACAAGATAATAATCTGCTGTTCTTTCACCAGTTTAGGAATTAGAAAGGCTAATAATTCTGAGTAGTATTCAGAGGGCTTTCAAAAACAATGGGGTAACTTAAAAATTGGCAATTAAAAAGGCAAGCTATACTTAAGGATTAATACAAAGAATAAGCAAGAATCTCATCTATTGGAAACATTTGAGGAAAGTGGAACATTTATATACCATAGATTACAAGCTGATTTGAAAATAAGTGTGTTGCCATTAAAAAAGCAAGTGCAGTGCTAGAACTCCAGAAGGAAATGCTAAGTATTCAAGCTCTAGTACAAAACCTTTGAGATGTTATTTGGAACACTGTGTTTTACCTGCCTGTAGCCAAGAGAAATAAAATGAAAACAATGTTCTGAGAGGCAGGTGAGTGTGATGATTGTAGAAGTGGAGAGAGTCTTTCGAGAAGACCACAGAAGAGTTCGGTTTCTTACCCTGTAAACTTGGAACTGGAACTAGGCTTTGGTGTTTGGTTTGGGTTTGGGGGTTTTTTTTGGGGGGGGAGGCAGTGCTAAGACAGAGAAAAGCTGCCAGTGTGAAGAGTTAATTTTGTTCCTTAACTGTGATTTTTCTACATGAGTTAAATGATGCAGAAAGCATAAATGGCACCAGGAACAAGATCAGAAACTAGAAGGATCTTTGGCAATTAGAAAACCTTTCCACTCTGAGTAATGAGAGGTGTCATAACCCAAATGCTTTTAAAATAGAGCTCTGTAATTTAGATACCGTTTCCCTTGGTGGTAGGAAACTAGACTGTAACATGAGTTCCACTTCATATTTCTCTGGTATCTGCTGGCATCTGAAGTAGACTGAACTTTAAATTTTGTAGTGCCAGCAGTGTATAGAGTAGCAACAACTTTTTAAAGTCTGAAATGAAATCTCAGTAATTAAGGAAGAGTATTCAAATCCTGGGATTGCTAAAACAACTTCATTGCCCTGTTATGGATATCATACAAAGGAAAAAAGGCCCTGATCTAAATATGAGCACAGCTCAGTCAAGAGCAAAAGTAGATGAGGAATAGTGTTGTGAAGCAGTCTTGGAAACTCCTTTGGTCTGTCAGTAGTTTCACATGTTCCCTGTCAGTGTACATGTCTTCAATGTATCTTTATATCTTCATAAAATAGGCTTTGACTGTTGCTGTAATCTGCCAAGTCAAGTACTCACAGCATACTGAGGCTATTCCTGAGTGATATTAATGTTGTTAGTTGTGCCAGGTTTAGATTGAGAACTGTTACACCTCCTGTTTTGCTTCACTTTGAAAGAATGCTTGTCACTTGATTCTGGTCAGTAACTAGGTGAGCAGCAGGGAAGTTTTAGTTATACACATTTCTCTTTTCTCTCTCTTGTACAGAGAGAGCTACAGCTAGCATCTCCTTCAGCTTAATTTAATAAAAATTTTGATCTTGTTCCATAGAGATTCTTGGTCAACACAAAAGGCTTTACAGAGCAGTGGACAATATTCTTCTGAGACACCTTTCTTCCTCCCCGAAGTGAGCAGTAGCAGTCACCGGCCTGGAGGCAGAGTGCACGATGATCATTCATCCCCATGGCTTCCACGGGAAGAAAACACAGAGCCTTGTCCAGCAGTTCCACCACAGAGATCTGCCTCAGAAACAGTCCAGCTAAGAGAAGCCCTGATGAAAATTTTTCCTGACTATGATCAAAGACAGAAGATTGATCAAATACTAGCTAATCATCCATTCATGAGAGATCTTAATGCACTGTCTGCCATGGTGCTTGACTGAATGCTATACACAGCTTTTATATCACAACTGCTCTGACTAATGATTATCAATGTGAAGAAAAATGTTGCTCTTTTATGTTACTTTGTGAATATTAAAAACCTAATTTTATTTGTATAAACAAAGATATTTTTGTGTATGTTCTGTTGCTAATAGATGCCAGGTTTTGGTAAATTAAAAACTGCTGCTACTACAGATTTGTAGTAATATTTTCTATGAAAAAAAAAAAAACAAATCTTCTGCTTCATTTGAATTGCTTATTAAAGCAATAGCAGTACTCCCTTTTGAGTAGTGCGTTGGTACTTGTTACAAAACCCTTTTCCTGGAAGGCAGAATTCCTGTCAGTTGGAGACCCCGGTGTGGGAGCAGCTGCCAGCAGGTGGCGGCCGTGGGCCCGTGAGAATCCCCGAGAAGAGTGTGAAAATCCAAGAAAATGCATTTGCTCTTTCAGGCTGCAAATGCTGTGCTGGAGTAGTTAGAAGAGAAAGTATAAATTCACAGCTCTCATCGGGAGAAGGTGTTTTGAATGCTTTAAAAGATCTGAGACCTACACTGGTTTTTAAATTGGAAATTATCTTGACCATCAGTACTCTTTCAGAATAGTTTTAATATCTTTAACAATTGCACTGATCCCTGTTTGTCTTTGCCTTGCCTGTTCCAAGTGTGAATGGTGTGGTGTTAACAGAATATGATGCTGTCTATATAGAAATGGCTTGTTTGTGCAGAGCTACAGCTGCAGTCAGCTCTACCCCTTTAGATCTGTGCTGGGATCTCCCAAAAGTGAGGGGTGAAAAAAGGAAGATAATTTATGAAAGTTGACCAATAGGACCACTTTCAAGAGCAGAGCAAAGCTGAGTGCTCTGTGTCTGTATCTCTGTATGCACTTAAGTCTGTTAGTCCGTCCTTTTAACCAGTCTCTGGTGCCAAGTGTTCGCATGAGTAAAATCAAATTGGACTGTAAAGAAAATATGGGTTCAGCTTCTGATATACTGAGCATTACCCTAAAGCATGAGTGGCTTTCTCTCCAGTTCCACGGGGTCTGAAATCACTCTTTGCTTAAATGCAAAAGAGCTGAAATATACTGAGGAACTGGGGTTTTTGAAAGACTGTCTTTTTGCATGGCCCTTTCACATGTTTTATGAAGTCAGAAACAGAAGGCAAAGTCTTGCTCTTCCCTTAACACAAGTAACCTGAAAGAGAATTGTAGCAAGAACAAAAATGAAAGCCTTTCTCTATTAAAACAGACAAATCTTAATTATTTTTTATTCTGTATAACTGTGTGGGAAATTTGCTATTCAGGTGGGCAGAGTCCTGACCAGCACATGTTTGCCAAGAAGTGGTTCTTACCTATGAAATGTTATGTAATCTCCAAGTTCTAACCCCGTAAAAACTTAGGCAGGTTCTTAAAGTCTGTTATCCCCAACTGCAGTTGGTATCATTTTAATAGTAAGAGAATAAATCATGAGCTCCCTCACACTGCCTGGGGCCTGTGTGCATGTGTGAACATGCTCCTTGAAGAACTTGTCTTCTTTTCCATAGGTATATCCCTGGTTGCATATGTTGTTTTCACTTTTTAGGTGCTTGTGTGGGGATATAAATATATTGTAATCTTTGTTTCATAGGATCACAGAAAGTGCTGAGTTGGAAGGGATCCACAGCGATCATCAAGTCCAACTCCTGGCCCTGCACAGAACACTTCAACAATCCCACCCCATGTCTGAGAGTATTGTCCAAACACTTCTCGAGCTCTGTCAGGGTTGGGGCTGTGCCCACTTCCCTGGGGAGTCTGTTCAGTGCCCAACCCCCCTCTGGGTGAAGAACCTTTTCCTGATCTAACCTGAATCCCTCCAACTCAGCTTCAAGCCTCAAGTCCTGCCACAAGAGCAGAGAGATTGGTACTCTTTCTTCTTTCTCTGTTTCTTTCTCCAAAGTCTGTTTCTGAAACATGCCTCGTGCTATTCAACCTTTGGTTGCTGAAAAACAGGACTAGAAGCAGTGTTTTGAGTGGAAAATAACAGGGACTTTCCCTTACGTGTGAGTGATTTGGCATTCCCCTCTCCCTCCCTTTAAAGGGGTAAAGTCCTGAGTCTGATTCCTGGTGTGAGGCCAAGTGCAGGATATCTGTGACAAATGCAACAGTTTACTGTTAAAAGGAGTTTTTTCTCTTACGTTTTAAGGCATGTAATGTAAACAATTTTATTGCAGTTGTAAACAAGCAAAGCTCAGATGAGTCCCAGTAGTCGGTGCTAGTGCTGCTGTTTTCCTTCCTGTTTAGTGCCATATTAGGGTAGCTCGTGTTTTGGAAGAGCAATTCTGAACCAGAGGGAGAGTGCCTGTGAAAGTTCCATGGCAAACAGTGACTCACACTGTGTCTTTCTAATACTGGCAGTGTTTCCTTCTGTTTTGCAAGCTTGCAGGCTGTTTGATATGAATGCCTTTCTTGCTAGAATTTTGTGTAGCTGCATCAAATGCTATTTTTAGATCTGGGCCTGGTTTATGTTTGGGATGGCTCTGTTTTATTGGGAAGGTTGTATCTCTGCTATAATTCATGTATAAAACCTGTTATTTTCATAAATACAGTTTAGAATAATAATGACTTTGCAGATTCCAAGACCTAATCTGCTGTCTGGTATTTGGAGGAGTCTGGTTATGTAAGTAGGTGTTTCTCTGATGTGTTCAGTTTCTCTTTTTTATCACAGAATGGAAACCCAAGTGCCTTACAACAGTGTAATTCATGGTGTTCAGACTATTCCTGGCGTCCCTGACTGCTACTGTTCGTGCTCAATTTTGTACATAAATCTACCAATTTTGTATGTGTTCGTATGTAACTCTGTGCACAACAGTGGAAATACTGCAGTGCTCAAGAAGATGGTGTAGACGATGACTTTTAAAAAACAGATGGATTTTAGATTTGTACATTTTTTTACCTGTGTATTTTATGCATTTGTTTAGAATGTGGTTCCGTTGTACTGTTCAAACTCTGCCGAGCTGTGTACGACAATCCCAAGTTTTTGCTGTCTGCCTTGTGGCTCGCTAAGTTCTGTCAGATTGCATTATATAATTTTAAATGGCTAATTCAAAGGAAGCATTTTTTAAGAAGAAACTGCGTTTGAATGCGTTGGGTCCCCTTTTCAGTCTTTTCAGTAAAAGTACTTGAGTAGTTTTAACTGTTTCAGGAATGGTATTTTAAGTGTACATAAGAGAACTAAAATATTACGTATTTTTAATTAAATGGAAACAACAGTCCAAAGACATCAGAGTTCTGCTGAAATATATCAATTTTTATTTCATTATCATTTGTCACTAAGGATAGGAATAATTGTGATTCAAATCCAAAGTCATGTATAATTTTTCTCCCTGGTTGTTGAATGAGCATGCGATATTCAAAGTATTGAGTTTTAGTATTGTTAATTTTAAGATAAAACTTTGCTGAGCAAAATATTAAGAGTCTATTCATCAAAAATAAAAGGCTGGCTTGCATGTGTTTGATATAGAAACACACGCACACACGCCCTTCTTAGAAAGAACGTTAAAGGTGAATGCAAACTGAGTTTGCGCTTCAGCTGTTTCATTTTCGGGGGTTGTGTGGATGTTCCGGGCAGGGCCGCAGCGCTGTCCCCGCGGTGACAGGAGGTGGCGCCGCCGGCCCGCGCCTCGCCCCGGCCCCGCCCCGGTGAGCGGGGGCACGGCCCGGGTGCGCTCCGGCCCTGTCTGAGGGCACGGCGGCGCTCGCGTTTTGTCATCTCGCCGTTGCGCTGGTGTCCTCACTGCTGTGTGGTAGGCTCCGTTTGCTTCTCGGCTCGGGGACTGTCCTCTGGTTTGCTGGCAGTTCATGTTTGATAGGCAAATTAAATTGGTGGTAATATATTTAGCTTTGATATGAGTTCCTTGCATTCAGAACTGCGGCCAAAAGTCTGCTGTTTGAACAATCTGATCGCCGGGAGTTAAGATGTCGGCGCATGAGAAATTATATTCTAAAAACAAATAAGATAAATTCCGAGGTTCAGAGGTATTAACATCAAAAATCAGAGAAGGTATCACAGAGCCTCCCATCAGCGCATGAGGGCAGAGCTGGCTGCCGAGCACTTGGTGAGGGGCAAAGCAGGCGGCAAAGACAGAGGCAGGAGCAGCCCTCTCACTGGGGCAGTGACCTGGGAGCACACAGCGCTGAACCATACTGAAACCACTCGCACGGTGACTCCCTTCTGTGAGGAGCATTCCTGCAACCTCAATCCAAACATACCCAGCTCAGTGGTGTGTCTTGCAGGGAAGGGAATTGGGAATATCTAAAAGGCAGAGCATGAATGTCTGGGAATATTTTCTGTGAGGAGAAGGAGGAGGTACACTGTGGTTTATAAATATTTTGTGTGGGAGATCTTCACAGCAGAGGGCCTTGAATTAAAAGAGACACATCAGAGTCTTTTGCCAGATCTACTGGCAGAACACCAAGAATATGGATAAGGGCATTCTTGACATTCTGAAGTGAAGGGGCATTAAAATGGTAATATTTGGCATTCACTGGAAATAAATTAATGTTTTCTGTCACAGTTGTAGCTATCCAAGGATTCTCTACATTAGGAAAACAGAACTTGCCATATTTTAACTTTTAACCAAATTTTTAGTCTCTTGGCCTGTGTGTCTATCAGCTGCTCGCACCTACTTTAAAGAGAAATTTCCTGGGCTGAATGTAATTTATTGTGAAACATGTAACATCAACACGCAGCTTCACAATGTTCGAACTTTCTTCCCTTCCAGACTTGAGCCAGAAACAGACTTTTGAGTAGATGAATAAGGAGATAGCACCAGAAATGAAATGGTTTAAGACAATGCCAGGGTGATCATGAAATTAATTTGCAGAGTCTCTATCAATTCACTGTGTGCACATGATTATTTTTGTTTAAACCATTCAATGCATTAATTTTGACTAAAAATTATTTAGGGCTCTGATTTATAAGCAGTAGATGTTGTAGCGGCCTAAAACGTCATTGGGGGTGATTGCAGGAGATTGATTGCAGCTGCCCTTGCTGGATGCTGTGTGCCGGTTTCTCTGTTGTCACAGCTGGCACAGTGGTTTAAACTCTTGTAGGTCATGAGTCTGAGCCCTCAGTTCTCTGCTGTCAACAACAATGCAGAGAAGATAAAGATATAGCAGCTAGATTGTTATCCTTTGTTTTACAGCATCCATCAAAGCCCTACTTTGTAAATGGAAATCAAATTAAGCTTTCCAATATTACAGCAGCTATGAGTCTTCCAAATGAGGATGGATTGAAATAATTCATGCAAAAGCCCAGGATATCTCATCTATCCCATCTGGTGGGTTTAGTCTCAGGGCCTTTCAGGGACATTATTCAAATATTTCTGGTAGGAGGTGAATGTAATTGCTGCTTGAGGAGCTATTTGGGAGGGGAGGTTAGGATTTCTTTTAATGTAATATTTAATTATATACAAGTAATAAAGCAGCTTAAATAAGTCTGTAATGTTTCTGTAAAAATACTATAACCCTTTCTTTCTTTCCTTACTGATGGGCTCTTGCTTGTCTTTTATTTGTCTCATAATGCACCAATGGTGAGTGATGCATAGTGAAAAGGATTTACTGGGAGTCTGCCTTAAAGTGTGAGTATCTGCCCAGTGGTTAGTCAGTGCTGCAGGGGCAGAGACAGAAATAGAGTCTGGTTCTTTTTTCCCCCATCTAAGGTATATGTGACACCTTCTTGTCACTAGGACTGTTTAGCTGTGGTGGTTATGGATTAAATACTAGTGCTGCATGCACCTATTCTCTTCCTTCTATAAAATATAGAGTAGGTTTACTTCGAAAAAGTTTCCTTAGCATGATATCCCCTAGGGCTGTAAACATACAGAAACACAGGCAAGATGAATTTAGCTAAATGAAAGAAGGCGAGCTGGGGGGCAAGGAGCAGCCTTATTTGCTATCAAACAGGCTGCGTGCTGTTCTGACACAATAAAGTCAATGGTCCTACACCCTGCTATGAAAGTGGGGTTCTTTCTAAGTATGAAAAATTGAAGTTGTGAACATTGGTTTCCAGTTTCTTGCTGGGTGAAACAAGCACAAATCTGTCCGTTAGAATCTTGTTTCAGGCTATCTCATGGTTAGTGAATGCAGGAGGGCTGATCAGATATCGGTGTGCAGAAGGGTGGGGAATATGATCAGCAACATTCAGAGCCTCTGAAACATACTGGGTGGGTGTAGGGAGCAAGTTCGATACCATGAGTAAAAAACTGACAGTCTATTTGAAAACTGTGTTTATATTTCAGAAAAGAGTCTGTGAGTTATAACAACTGATTAAAGTACCACAGGCAGTGTTACTGTCTCACTCTGTGCAGACTCTGTGGAAAGGGTGGGTACTGAGCCATATCCTACTGTAAAGTACAACTTCAACAGGCTTAAAATTTTACACTTTCTAACATTTGATCTCAAGAGCCCTTCTGAGAGTTCTGTGTTCTGCTGAGTGATTTGACACTCTAGGCTACTGAACAGTCTTGGAAATAGGTGCACATTTTCTATTATGTGTATCTTGGAAGAAATAAGGTATATGTATATATATGTGTGTGTGTGTATGGCACACTGCCGTGGCTGCAGTGTGTTCCCCTGTGTTCCCCTTTCAACCAGGTTGCTCCCAGAAGCTCTCAGCAAACCCTGTATTGAAGACATCTGTGATACCCCACTCCTCCTGGACTCCCAAAGCAAGGCTCTGCAGGACAAGGTAATTTAGCTCCCAGGTGAACAGTATACAAGCTGGAATGATGGGTAACTGAATTATGGAAACATCTGACAGACCCACCTGAATTGAGGTTCTGCTATGCCATATGATTTGCAAATCCAGAGTGAAAGACAGTCATGTTTGGGGTTTTTTTCTTGTTTTGACAGGGCAGGTTTTGTTCCAGAAGATACTCAGAGCTTTACAGGGCACTTAGGGGCCTAAAGATACAGAAAGGAGCTCTGTGGCATTTTCAGAAATGCATAGGTACATAAATATTTCTGAAAGACCACAGTGCTTCAGGTAAAGTGTGACTTTAGCACCTAAGCACCTACATTTTTGAAAAGCCCATATTTCGTCTTCATAGAATATCACTAAAATGTGATACCCTCAGAAAGGAAATCAGATGTAGATTTGCAGTGGGAGGTAAATGTATTTTAGGTCCCATGCCATTAGCACCATCTGGAGCAGTGTGTCATATGCCACAGGAAATGCACAACTGCAGCCACGTGGCTGTGCAGCATTTGCACATAAACTGCCCCAAAGGTGGCTACAGTTTGTTGCCAGATCTGTCAGCTCTGAGGGGGAGGAAACACCAGTGAAACTGTGGACTTGCTAAGCTGGCTGCAGTTCCAGTTCTGATCATTGTTACCTTGCTTCCGTGAAGATG
This sequence comes from Rhagologus leucostigma, assembly GCA_013397725.1. Taxonomy (NCBI): domain Eukaryota; kingdom Metazoa; phylum Chordata; class Aves; order Passeriformes; genus Rhagologus; species Rhagologus leucostigma. The sequence continues at coordinate 659,859 of VZTD01000486.1, forward strand.
GAAAGGGTCTCAGGAGAGAAGCTCAAAGCTGGAGGTATAAACATGAAGCGGTTGCACTGAAGCAGCTGCATGGGAACGAGCACTGAGAATTCTGGAGTATGTGGGGAACGCTGCACTGGTTTCATTACAATTGTTGGTGCAGGCAGAGATTGTGTTTAGAGGGTTCATCATGTGTTTGGTGCTTAAATAAATGAGCCCCTAAGAAAGTTGTGAGTCCTGAGATACTGAGCATCAGGACCAGTAGTTGTCACTTGCTGGCATTAAAGGCAATGGGTTCAAGATCTTGTTGCAGAGGCTGACCTTGAAATGCTTTCATAGGAACTTCAGTGTGCGTCAAAGTGTCTGTTTTTGTCCAAACCTGGCATAGGATGATACTTTTCCAAAGCAGAAAGAGCAATTCCATCTGAAGTATGCCAGAGTCATTCCGAATGTCTTTGGCACATTAAATGTGTTGATGCTTTGATCTCTCATTAATGTGAAGTCAGAATCCTCTTGGCCTGAAAGGGAGCTTGTCACGAAGCTCTATCTCCCTCTCCCTCATGAGCTTTTCTTTTGCTGGTGATTTCTAGGCTCACAGTTCATTCTCCACCATAACTCTTGCACCTGCTGTTCAATACAGAAGTTAGCATAATAAGTGTTCACGTTGCTTACTTGAAACATTGGTACACAAGCAGGTTTTTTGATGGGGGTTTTTGTTGTTGTTTTTTTGATGGTTTTGTTTGTTTGTTTGGTTTGGTTTAAAATATGTCATAGAATGTTTAGGGTTGGAAGCATCACAAAGATCATCCACCTCCAGCCCCCTGCCATGGATGGGAACTCCTTCCACTAGAATAAGCTGTTGTGGGTTTAAAATACAAAACTAGCAAGCAACAGAATGCTTGCAAAAAGTGAGGGAACGGTCATGGTGATTTGGTGTGACTGACAACGCTGTTAATCTGCCTGGCCTGCCAGTTGGGAGGTAAGCTTCTTACAAGTGTTTGTCTCCTTAGGAATTCCTCTCTGCTTAACCAGTGATAAAGAGATGATGGTCCATTTAACCATAATGGCTTCTCTACCAGCTGCCTCTGTATTTATTAGCACAGATTCTATAACACGAGAATAATTTATAGTACAATGCCATATCTGATTACAGAAGGGTTTTGTGATATTTTCTGTTTCTTGTGAGTTGTTTAATATGAGGCAGCCATGCAGAAATGCTTGGATGTGTGAAGTTAGTGAGGCATTTAATTAAGTTGCAAGAGCCAATGCACTCACAAATGGAATATTGAACATACCACTTATTTCATTCATGGAACAAAATTGCTTTTGGATCTGAAGATGCAAAGACTTGCAGACAGGCATGTTTCTCTGATTTCTAGAGGCATCGTAACTGGTCTACAGCTTGAGTTTAATTTGTAAATGTCCTAATATGGGGGTTTATGTTTTAGCTAGTCTAATAAAGCAAATCCTTCTAAAAAATCCACTCTTGACTCTGCTTCACCTGGACCAAAAAAAAAAGTAAATGTCTTACTTTCTCTTTGCAATGAAAGTATGTTATACTTAAAAAAAAATAAATGTTTTGTGTGAGGTTACTTTTCAGATGGGCATGTCTTATTTTTTGGTGGCAGGTGCATTTTGGAGCACGTAGGCTTGGGGTGTTTTTGCAGGGGTGTTTTTTATTATCATGGGTTTTTTTTTTTCTTTGAGCGAGAAGGAGACTCTTAGTTATTCCTATTGCCTACAAAGGTGCCATGTGTGGGGTTTGAATTCACACAAACTGGGTTAATCTGGGACTGTCATAAAGGGCATATGGTCTTGCAAGGAGCATATGGTCTGGAAGAAGTCATTGATTGTAGTGCCCCAGAACCTTCCCAGCTGGTTTGTCCATGGGGTAGACTGAAGTGTTCACTGGGGAAAACTGCACGTTACCTGGGGAGTCAGTATCAGATTTCATTATTTGAGCCAGGATGCTCAGTTCCCATTGTAATCTATTTACTGGAACTGTTTTCCCTCAAAAAATAGCTCAGGAATTAAAGAAAAATCCTGGCACAAAGACAGTCTTTGGATATAATCCATGTGACAGTGAAATTGCTATTTAGGAAGCTTATAGACTTGCGAATTTCATTTAAAATGTCTATTAAATACTCTAAAATTATACTTGAACATCATAGACTATCTTTCCAGTTCCACAGATGTTATTCAGCTGACCTTAATAGGACTATATGCTTGTTTGGTTTTTTAAAGTTTGGAGAAAATTGTCTTCATGGTTGAACTTTTTCCACTAAATGTATTATTGAAGAGGCTGATGATGTTTGCTGTGATTCTGTACATTAGTTCTGTTTGGCCCACTGTTTGCCTACTCAATGGCGAACATAAGGTTTTGAATTAGAAAATAGAATAGAATTTCATTTGTACAATCAAGGCAGCCATCTAAAGATCCATGGGTTTTCAGTGCTTGTAAAGTTCTAAGCATAAAAGAAAAATTACTTGGATATTTTTTGTCCCCATCTACTGTAACTCACACTTCTTAACTTCAAATGCTTATGCAGAGTCCTTGAATAGTGATGTATCTATGTAAATAAAATGCAGTGTGGCCTTAGAGATCCTTCTGTATTGGCAGATTTTGTCACTGTATATGTGCAAATTAAGATTCAAGATTCCCCATAAACACAGTAACTGTGAAAATCTACTGTTATTGAAGCAAAAATAAGGCTCCAAGCTTGTGTTGCAGACCCCAAGATAATTTTCCAGAATATTCTTTTGAGAAGAGGGATAGGAGAAAAGTAATTCCTCATGTATAGACATGAGAATTCTGATATGAAAAGTCTTGTTTCCATGAGTATCACAGTATGATGTCTAAATGCTCCTCCTTTCAAAGTAGCAGTCAGCACCTAGTATGCATTTCCTCCTTAAAATAAAAAAGATACATTAGTGGGGGATTTATCAGTACTCACGTTCCTTACATGCTCTGTAGTGAATGCTTTTGTGAATTCTAAGCATGTTTAATGAAAGACCTTAAATTTCTTTTATTGTTCCTGCTGTTGCATTTGGTTAACAATTAGTGCAAGATAGGGCCCAATTTTGCTTACTAAGGCAGTATAATCCCAGATTAATTTGAGTCAGAAAGGACCTCAAGACATCACCTAGTCCAGGCTCTTACTGAAAACAGGGTCAGCCTGCTCAGAGCCTTACCCTGCTGGAAACCTCCAAGATTTGAGATGAGGCCCCTTGTTCCATGCACGTGTGTTCCAGCACATGCCTGGCTGTGCTCATGACCCAAAGATTTCTGTCCTTGAATCAGTCTGCCTCCCTCTTGATTCAATTGGTCTTTTGTCTCTCAGCCTTGCACCACACATTGCTGTGAGGAGCCTGCTCCTGTGTCCTTGATAAGCTCCCTGTAGGTGCTGGGGAACTGCTACGCAATCTTCCCAAAGGCCTTGCTTCTCCCAGCTGTGTCAGGGCTTTCCTCTGCTTTAACAAGTGCCAGGTCCAGGGAGGACAATCCCTTCCTTGGATTGACAGGCCTGTTCCTGTCAGCACAGCTCAGGGTGCTGGGGCCATCCTGGCTGCTGGAGCACACTGTGGGTTTATATTCTGCTTGTTGGGAACCAGGATCCAGCTCCTTCCCAGCACAGCTGCTCACAGCCGGACACTCCTCACTTTATGTTCTTCCACAGGGTTGTTCCATCCCAAATATAGGTCCCTGCTCTTGTCCTTGTTGAATTTCAGAAGTTTCCTGCTGATTCAAGCCACCAGCCTGTCTTAAGTCCCTCTGGATGCATTCAAGTCTCTTGACTGGTTTCCCCCAGATTAGACACACCAATTAAGCTGCAAATTTGCAGTGGGGTCAACTTGAAATTTTTTAAGCTAAGCTTATAATAAATTTGAAAATACTGAAGAGCTTTCTCATTATGATTTTAGTCTATGGAACTGCATGTTTGGATATGATCATGGAAATGCTTTCTGAAACTCTTTAAGGAAGTTAAAGTTAGCAGAGCAAAACTTGGGTTGAGAAGTGTGACGTGTTTCTGTGCAGGAACAATTAAACCACAGCGAGTTTTGGTAGGATCATCTTTGCATGTTGTTTTTCTGTGTGTACATTAGTTGGTACACACAGTTGCAGACACAAAACATCTCTCATACATTTTGCGGGAAGGAAATAACCTTCCTCTGCAGCATTTCAATTTCATTTGGCATTTTCAGAACAGCCAGGACGTGTAAAACGGGGAGATCACACACATAGAAAACCTGAGTGTCAGTGTAAAAGCCTCAACATTCCAGTCTTTTGGCAACAGAAAATCCTGCCAAGGAAAACTAGCTAGATACCTAAGCAGAACAAGTCAACAGGAAATAGCCCATGAAAAGGTTTCCAGCAGAAAGCCATTGGGGTTTCTTAGCACAGTGAGTATAAATTTCACAGATTATACGCTTGTTTAGTCATCAAGGTAAATCTGGGGAAGACAAGATCTGCTTAACACTAACACAATTAGCAAATGGTATGGAATTGATCAATGTTCCACGTATTACCATTTTGCTTTTAACTCTGGCTTTTTTAGACAATCTTTGCCTGTTGAAGTGCACTACATTTGTTAATTAACTCCATCTGCTGAAAGTCTGGTCTGGCAGTTTAATAATATAATGAGTTGCTTTATTAAAAAATTGTGCTTGAATGTGCTACTGTTGGTCGAAACAAAGAGAATTTAAGACAAATACATCTTGGAAATATCCTTATTTTGCAGGTAATGTCAACAAATCTTAACCTCTTCTAGCTATAGTTCTCCACATTCGAGATTTATAGGAAATGGTACGCCATGCATTTCCTTATGCAAAATATTAAATTTAACAGAATAATCTTGATCACACTAGCCTTTCTATATAGATCATGTTAAGAAATGTAAATAAACCCACTGAAAGCATGAACGGGCTTGAATTTTGCAGCTTTGAAACTTCAAGTGAAAGAAAAACCTCAAATAACTAATTTCACAACTTCTTGGTGAGTTCTGTTTGAACCTGGTAGAGATACTGGTGTTCATTTATTAGACCTTATTCAATGTGTATTCTTTACCACTAAATGCAGAAGATTTTCTTGGCAAAGTCATGGACATACTGTTACATTCTTAATGAATATGGGGAAGGAAAGGATGTAATATTTATACTCATTGGGTCCATATGTTGTGAGTTGGTTTAGGGTGTATATTGCTATTATGTGTATAAGTACTATCATTTCACATATATCCTGAGGCAAAATAATGCCTTACTATAACAACTTAATTGTTATTATTGCATACCAAGCAAATTTCTGACTTCTTTTTTTAACTCTGGCTTCTTCATTATGTGTACTTAGTTGTAAATAAGTAATACCTTTTTAAATACTTAATGTTTGCTATTCGAGGAATCCCTGTCTGCTTCTGCAGAACCCACGAGCGTTCTGCTGTGTTCATAATTAGTCTCATGCTGTTGTGTAGTTAATAAATAGAATTATATTGCACTTTCATAGAGTTTATAGTCAAGCAGCCAGTAGGTTGTATAGCCTGACGTGGATGACAGGCAATTGTAGTTCACCTAATGATCTGGATGGTTGTCCTGGGGTTCGGCTTTTTGCATCCTGGGAGATTAAATACTGGATATACAGAATGCCATGATGACCCATCTAATGATGAGTGAGTGGCTAGGTGAGGGATCCTTCTGCCACACTGATAAAAATGTTATCAAAACCAGTGGAACCTCACTGGCAGGAAATACTGACTTTTGCTTGCATCTGTTTTTCAGCAGAACAGAAAAGTGCTTCTTCTAATGTGTAAATACCTATGCTTAGAAATTGTCACCTATCAAAATTTTCTTTGACAAAACTGAGGTTTGTTAACCTTCTTCTTGCTGTGTCACTGTTGTGCTCTAAGCTTTCCAAAGTATTTTTGTAGCTGAAGAAAAGCTGTCTTTCCAAACATCTGCAGATATCAAGTGTTATGTTTCTACTTGATATTTTTGTTTACAAATATGCAAAAATCCATTGTAAAGAACTGCTGAAGTAATAAAATTATTAATGTGGGTATTGCAGACCCTTTGTATTACAAGGCTGCACAAAGAGCTGAACTGTGTTAATTGCAATGACCCTCAGGTCTTCCTGTGAATTGCTGCTTTTCAGGATGGCTTCCGTCTTAACCATACCTTTTTGTGTCCTTCCTTCTTCCTTCCTACATATCTTGTAATGCAGTCAGCGTTATGAATATTCAGTATGACCATCAAACCGTGTGTTTAGCATCATTATTGTAACTTGCCATCCTATGAAGTTACTGACAGTAAAGACTTTGCACAACTGTTTCGATTGCCTACACAAGTATAAACGGCACGATCCAAGATTGGATCACCTGGTAACCTGCAGGTGTTGGGAGTTATGTTTAAAAATCTACTGTTGGTCTGCTTTTAGCCCTTTTATTAGTATTTAATAGTATTGCCCCTATTCCAAACAGAGTATGTTATATATATGTAATGTATATATGACGTGTATTTGTATGTGTAATAAATGAAATGCTCTCGTACACGCGGGGTAAAATACAGCTGCCTTAACCACTGATATTGTCCCCTATAAATTACTCAAACTCATTTGTCAAGGTCTAATCCTTATACCTGAATGGAAAACCGACACTTTCAGGGTTTTGTGAAGACTAGCAGCACTTGCAACAAAATAAGTAGTAGCTGGTGACAAGCACACAATGTTCTCTCACAAATTCTCCCTGCTATCTACTCTTAGGAGCTTGTAACTGTGATTAATCTGTCTAATTCAAACTGCTCCTTAATCACTGCCAGAGTTCATTAAAAACGTACTTAAGCTTAAAAAAACAATATTTGCAGTCATTTATTAATATATATTTAATAATAAATAACTAAATCTTGGGGAGTTGACCCAGACTGTAACCATTAAGCAAATCCTGTCTGCAAGAAGATGCAGCTGTAACTTCTTTTGTTTCACTGAAAGTGCCTAGATGGAAAATAAACTCAGCCTAAGTAGTTGAGCTTGTGGAGAGAATTAGGCTGAAAGTCATATTGCAGATTAAAAATAAGACCCACAGCTTCCTTATTTATGATGTAGCCTGACTGTGCTGTATCTGTATATACCTGCCCTAATGTCTTTTTGTTTCCTGGGAATACAATGCTTTTTATCAAAAACATGAGTAATTTATATGTTACACTAAGACAATCTCTACTGACTTCTTTAAAGTCATACAGAGAATACATCTGGGTATCCTTTGCTTCAGAAGATGCATGTCCCTTCTTAAAAGTATAATCCACAGCATTAGCTACCACAGTGGATTGTAAATATGCAATTTATCCAGACCACTCGAGTTCATTGAAAATTCTGGCTATAAATATATTTCTGGTAACTGAATATTCAGATATATACCTAATAGAATTTTCAGAAGTGCCTAATTGGCTCCTTCCCATTGATGTTAAAGGAAAACAAGTGCTTTTAGAGCACTAACCTTCTGCCAGAAGTTTTTATTATTTATTGAAAACAGTTCAGGTTGTATATTATGAGCACATTTCAGTGTGGTTACCCGAAGTGTCTCCCTAATGTCAAGGCAATATTTATTTGGCTTGACAGAGTTAAAAGGGATTGCACAACTTGACTAATTTACTGTTTTAACGGCTGCTTAGCTAAGGGTGTGTTGTTTGGCACAGGTTCAAACAGTCACTAATTAGAAAACAATGTGAGGGCCAAGGTGATGGCTGAAAAGGCCTTCCTTTGCTGAGCTCCACCATGCATTACCTAATTTTGTCAGTGTTTAAAGAGGCTTTGAGAATACTATGGGAACATGTATGGTCAAAATGGTCTTTCAGGGGGAATTTTAACATCTCAAAACAAAGCAGCTGGATTTTAAGCAACTGGGAAGAAATGAGAAGGGTCAACTTAATAAAATTGCAAAGTAAAGAGAATTCTCCGTGTGCCCAAGGTAAGATCACGATGCTCTGACTAATGATTATTAATTTAATAGGAAAATTAATTGTGAAGGGGAAGAAGTTATCTACCCAGAGCTGATTTGCATTGTAGATACTCAGAAATGACAATTCTTGTAGTTGGCATGTGCCTCGTGTATCATGTGTAATATTGCTTCTTTTAATTCATCATTAATCTCATAATTTTTATCTTTGCATTTGGTTATCTTGTTGTTTATAGTAAAGTCCACACTGAGCCATGACCGGGACAATTGAAGGAATCTTAAAGATGTCTAGGGTAGGTTGCTCAATCGTTTGTGTTGTGCAATCTGATCAAAGGGAGAAAGCGGGATTTGTGATGATTATGAACTTCATCAGTTTTAATGTTATGAATCTAAGGAATCCTAGAAACCAAAAACATAAAGGCCTTTTTTTGAGCTTTTCCTTTTCAAGCAAAGGTCTCTGATTTCTGGGTTCTATATTACAAACTGCAACATTGCTTTGCTTTTTACAGTTAATTACTTACAGAGACTTCGATGTATTTGGGTAGGGTCTTTTGCATGGTGGCTGATTTTTGTCGTGTCAAATGTGACCCGTAATAGTGTGAGAATGGTGAGTAAACTTTTCTTTTGGATGACTGCAGCTCCTTTCTTCAGACACGGGTATGATTTTTCCTATACTTTAGTCTTTTTGTAAAGGAAGTGTAGCTCATGTCTTTTTTCAGGTGTTTCAGCTCTACTGAATGATTTGCAGGAAAATTATTGACAAAACTGTCCTTTTTAAGAATAACCTCAGCCTGAGGTCTGAGTGAAACCTCCAGTCATCCTTTCCAAGCTGAATGATACTGAAAGGACAAATGAAAAAGAAATAAGGAAGAGGGGGAAGTGCTTAGAAACTACAATATTCATGTGTGTCCTTTGTGTGGTTTTGGCTATGGGAAATGTAATCCCTTGACCAGACTTGCCCAATGGGCTCTCAAGACTTAGACTTTGGATCTTTCTTTCTCCTTTTGCCTTTTATTATACGGAGAAACAACAGTGCAGCATCCTGCATGTTAAAGCAGTGCACAGACCAGTAAAGATGAGAACAGTGCACGTGCAGAAGGCTCTGGGAGTGCAGTACTGACAAATGACAAAGAAAAATGTAACAGCCGAGACAGAGCAGGTTTACGTGGGAAATGAAAGCTGTGCTGGTTTTCCAGCTCTATTACTCTGTGTAAACCTGTCAAAAGTTTGGCATGCCCTGTAACAGGGCTGAGAGCTACAGTCTAGAGAGAAAACAATAGTACAGCAGAAACATGGTAACTGGACGTGTGAGGTGTCTCTTGATCTGTGGGGGAGCACGACATTTTTTCATGTCTGTATAGATCAGCCCTATTTTTATTTTATTTTTTTGTAGTGGCTTCAGTTGTTAAGAGTGAGATCAGTAGGTTTTGTCCCACATTTGAGGAATTTAAATATTGGTCGAAAAATTTGGTTTTCTTTAGTGCATTCCATGGCAGAGCATCTTGTTTTGCTTTTGCCTCTCCCACTTCCTTTCAGAATTGTACCAGCAGCCTACAGGCTTGTTCAGCATTTCAAAGGGGCAATATGATTCCCAGATCAGAATGGTGTCAACAGGAGACAGTCTGCCCAGTGTCAGGTTTTTTGTGAGTTGTTTCTTTGTTTACGCTGTGAAATGAGAAGGGGGAAAAATCAAATTGTTCACAATTGGCTCCAGTAAATGCCAAGAGACAGTAAATGCCTTGTTTATTGCCTGTGGAAGGCTGGTAACTTGCTGAATTTCCATCGAGGCTCCTCCGTGAAGATCTCCCTTGGAGCTGGTTATGCAATTGATGGGGCAGGGTTTTGGCTTCTGGAGCAGCAGGCTTGCATAACATGGTTTATAATCCAACACTCCCTTCCCAGCCTGAAAGGACCTTTTTCATAAGGCATTTTCTACAACAAAAAACTGCTCCCAGATTTCTACACAATTACTGAAATAATGGTACCCTGACTCTTAAAAAAAAAACTTTCTACAATAGATTTTTTTGACCTGACCTTTCTCTAGATAGGCACTTTTAGAAAAATAATGAATCATTTATAAGTTCCTTTTTTTTTTTTTTTTTTCATACCACGAAGGCTACTTTGTATTTTATTAGCAGAATTCTTGTTGATACAACACGGAAGAAATTGAATTATGCCAACTAAGCATTTCTTGGAAGCCTCAACACAAATAGGCTGGTTTCTGGGAGCTTCATTTTTCTTACATGACCTACATATGAAATCACAGGTGACCAAACCTGCAACTAGAAGGTTTTGTCTGTGTAGCTGGGAGAGGGAGGCCTGCATAGCATGACATTAACGCCACAAAGATGTTGTCTGTGGAGATGGCTGCAGTGGTTACTTAAGGACAATGGGAATTGGGATGTCTTGTTCTTTGTTGCAGCCTAGGGGCACACATTCTTCTTGCTCTAACAAGAAACTTCCATCTATTATTCTTCTCCTCCCTTCATTACATACACTACCCATCTCCAGATGCTTGATTGCTGTGTGCATGTTTGTGTCCTCACAGAAATGTATGGATCTCCCTGTTAGCCTGGTGAGAATTCCAGGGCAGCTGATGGGTGGCATTTTTGTGTTGCAATCCAGGTCCTCCCCTGCTCTGTGGCCTGTCTGGGCAAGTTTATTTGTAGGGTCCTCAGGGTCAGGATGAGGACTCATGCAGCATAAGCTGACATAAATGTTATATTACTATTTTATCCGGCAGTTTCTAGGACAAAAATCAGAAATGTAGAAAAAATGTGTAAATGAAGTCTTTGAGAACTGGAAGTGGGCAATCTAATACTCTTTCCCTCCTGTCACTGAAGTGCCCCACTGAATCGTTGTGCCCAGCAAGAAGAATGTTCTCAGCTTGTTACAAGCGTGAAGGTTCTCTGGGTACTCATCAGTTATGAACTGGTGACTTGGAAAGAGCTGAAGTCCCATATGCACCTCACATCGTTGTCAGCTGTAATTGCAGATGACTGGTCTTTCTGAAAATAACTTTGGGGATGAAGATGTGATACTACTATTTCAGACAACAGCAATCAGACTGACTTATGTGAGATCACATGAAATCTGTTATTAAGATGTCTGTAGCAGCCATTACTTGCTTTTCTTCCATGAGATCAGATATGAAAGGTGAAACTAAGAAAGGTGTATATTTAAATGTCACTAGTTTAAGTTTTTGGAGGAAACTACTAAGAATTCTAAATCTGATTGCTGAAGTCCTCATTCACAAAAGGAGCAGTATGGACAGCAGAACTGAAAGCTTCATAACTGTTTCACAAATATGAGCTGTCATATATTTATGCATTTTTAACCCACTGTCCTCAGGAACTGGACTCTGCCAGCAATATTAACAGGGAAAGGTTTTTTATTGGTAAGTGTTCACTGCAGGAAAATTGTTTTTCAAGTCTTACTCTCTCCATTGTTTCTCTGCTGCCACTACCATCGTCACAATTATTCTCCTGTTTCATTACACAAACCACGGAACATTTTTTGACTCCTTTCCCAATATCTGGATTGTCCCCAATGGGGTGGCAATCAGAAGAGCTGCTGGTTTTGTCTAGTGGATTCTCTGACACTCAAGGAGATTATTATTGGATCAATCACAGTACCAGAATATTTTAATTTATGTCTCTTGGATTCACTATGTATGTTCAGTTTGGATGTGAATGGCAGGAAAACTATCTTTCAGAGTCCACTTCTTTAAACTCCCTAAGGGGCTGACAAAAATAACACTAAACCTCCAGCAGGAATTGTTCAGATTCATATTTCGAAAGTCAGTTTAGTTGTAGCAAAAAAACCCCTGAGATGTGGGATAGACAAATTGAAGTAAATTCTCAGATTATTTTTAATTTTATCATTGGAATGCATTCATAGTATCAGCTGAATATAAATCAGGAAGTATGTTTAGAGGCTATTAATAACAATTAAATCTTTTATGAGGAACTGCACATTTATAATTTGGGGCTACCTAAAAGGCAAAATATGAGTCCCTGCACACAGTCTGGCTGGTCTCCACTAAGCAGCCCTAGAGTTTAATCTGTGAGAAACTGGAACCAATCAAACATTCTGTTTATGCAATCTATGTTATTTAATGAACTAGTAACTCTAGAGTTATTTGATCTTTGACAGTTTAGGGGTGGGGATGGGAGGTAAAGTATTCTCACTAGCAAAATCCACATTAATTTCAGAGTTTTTAACTGAGAGAAGTGTGGGGTCAAGTCTGTTGTATAGCAACACACTCACTAAATTGCGCATGATTGCTAGTCCAGCTCCTACAGTAAAAATAAGTAAAATTACATGAATTCAATTTTAAATTCAGCCTTTCATGTTCTCAAAGAGTCTGGAAAGGCTAATGATGAAACCAAAACCTATATCTGAAATTGTGAAATGTCAAATAAGTTTCCATGGACAAGACTTACTGAACAAGAGAACTTTCAGTTTTACTCCTTTAAAAGCCTTCAGCTCTGTTTGTCTGGCTCTTTAAGCATAAAATGAAAAAATTTCCGCTCATCTCTCCTTGAAACTGTTCCACTGAGCTCAGGAGCAAGGCCAGAAGGGAACAGAATGTGTGCAGCTCTAGAATTATCTTACAGTTGTGAATTAAACTAGAAACACGTAATTTATATTAGAATATTTATATGCTGTACTAAGATTTTTTTATGGACACCAATATTGATGACTGTGAAACTGGATTTTTTTTTTCCTTAGCTATGGGGTAAAAGTCTTTCTGTAGACTGAGTAGATATATCTGTAAGAGTAATATTAACCTAGAACAGCTACAGCCATACAATGAGCTCACATCCACATGTCCCTGAGTGTTCAGCTGCCCAGCTGTCAGCATGCCCTGTCTGTAGATTTGTGTTAGTGCAGCCCCCGAGCATACACACCTCGTGCTTTGCTACCTAAGATGTATTACTGCTGTATAAATCAGTCAAAAGTATAAAGTATGTTTATTTAAAAATCACTTCACATTCATCATGGTGTGTATTGGATGCTTTGAATGAAGGTTATATGAAACAAACAAAATTTGTCTGATCAGGTTATCTAGTTATGTGGCAATCTGGGATAATTCATTGCAAGCAGAAAAGCAACATAATGGGGAAAGTTTTCTGTTTATTGGAAAAAAATCAAATTAGCAGCTTCAGAAATAGCCCTGAGTCAGACAGCTAGCTCTATTATTATGTTACTTAGAAGCTAATGTATTATGAACTAGTGCCAAATATTTCTGTGTAATGCAGAGGAGATTAAATGGAAGCTTCTATTTTTGAGATCCACTTTGTAGTGTACATGTAATCAACAGAAAGTCCTAGATAACAAGTAGTACACAGATAGCCCTGCTAATTATGAATAATTATGTAAATGGTTATAATCCAAGAATAGTATTTATCTGAGGGATTAATACATACAAATCAACAGAAAAGTTTTGAAAATGAGTTTACCAAAAGACGGTTATAAGTTTATTTTCAAATGGTGATGTGGGAGTTAACTATGTAGTTTTGTTTAAAGTCGCATTCCTGGCCTGAGGAAGGAGAAAACTCCCTCAGAGGGCTGGACTGCACAAGTACACCAGGTTTTGAATCTGCTCAGCTAACTTGCACAGTACTTGGTTGTCAGAGATGACAAAAGTTGTGAGTTTCTGAAAACGCTTCTGTGCAATTCTTGGCCAGCTCAGTCTGGTTTTATAGTTTCTGTATGATTTCTTTGCTGGAAAGGTCAGTGTGTAGGGTTGCAGAGCTGGATGTGGTAAGAGTAGTTTCTCCAGTTAATACATTGCAGTGGCAGCTCCAAAACGATTGTTCATGCAAATATTCTCATTTCCGAGACAAATGCCAAAAGCCATTTCAAAGATCTCTCTGTTCTAGGAAAGTTCAGATCTAGTTAACACTGTGCACAGCATTGTCAGTGCCGGGGTTCAGGCTGATCTGCTTTATTTTGAAACAGGATTTGGTGTGCAGTTCTTACTGTTTAGAAACGTCTAGGACTTAACAGAAGTGTCTAGAGTAAGTTGCACAGGAATGGGCTTATGTAAAAAATTCTCATCCGGAGCAAGCAGACGGCCTAGTTTTGAGTGAGAAAAAGATGCAGCAAGTGTTGACTCACTCAAAACTGACCTCCTGTCTCTCTGATTCTGTGCTTGTGGAGCCAGGGCAGAGAAGACCTCAGGGAATGTACACTTCTAGCACAGCTTTACAGCCTCTGAATGTATTTGTGTTCTTGGAATAGTTATTAATTGTTTAGTTTTGGGTGTGTAGAAACATTGCTGAATTTACAGGTGATTGTTTAAGCTTTTGTGGGCAGCAGTAGTCACTATCTTGCACAGTTTCAAGTGCCCACTGAAGCCTCCAAAGACCTCTCCTAACACGGTGTTGGCACTTCAGCTGCATATGGCAGGGTGTGGAAGAGGATCCCACCCTGCAACGCTCTCTAATGAAAATCAGAACGGGCTGTGGCCACCGGAGGAAGCAATAATTAAGGCCCTGGGAGAAGGAAGGATACACTTCACAGCTTCTCAGCAGAGCAGCAAGCGTGTTAGCATATTGCTGATTTGAAGAGAACCCCGAAGGCAATTACTGCTGCCTCATTAAAAGGATTAAAAACACCTTCTCTAAGACTTAGAACCTTTTCTATGTGGGCTCTGCAGGCTTTCTGAAAGTGGTTGAACAAGAAATCAAGTTGTGTTTTGGTTTGCTTTTGTAAGAGTACTATTTAAAAAGGCCCTGCTCCTAAATCAGAAACAAACTGTCTTTTCAATAGGTATTGCTGCTGATTCTGAAGAAGTAAAATGTACAGAGACACCTTGTTCCTATTGGCTTTCAAATGTTTCCATGCTATTAAAAAAAAAATACTTGTGAGCTGAAGCAAGTTCCATTAGGAAGCCTTTGAAAGAATTTTTCCAAGATGTATTAAATTTACTGAGAATTTTTTTCCCCTTATGCTACCAAGCAAGTAAGTCTTCATGGAATTTTCGTACATAAAGATGGTTCTTCATGGGTTAAATTCTAAAACTTTTACTTGGGCAAATTTGTTTTGGTTTTAATGATGGAGTAGCTTCAGTTTAGCTCTAAATTTTGAAATTCAAAATACAACATATTAAATGATGTGGTAGAAGCAAATACAAGATGATAATGATGATATTTCTAAATATTTTGATTTTGATAGATGAAAGTTCTGGAGTTTTTCCTTCTACCACACAGTCTTGGTATTAGATATTAGTTTTCCCTCAATATGCATTTACACCATTTCCTCATTTGAGTAATCACTACTTCATTAGAATGAAACTTTAAAATTGCATAATTCCGTCTCTATGAAATTCTGTAAAAGCCAATATTAATTTGAATTGGACTCTCAGATTCTTACCAAATGGTTGGATGAAGTTTATAACAGTCTGTTCGTGTGTAGGAAAACCTCATGTGATCACTATGGCAATGAGATTTTGGGGTGTTTCGGGAGTGTGCCAGCATTTCTCCATAGCAGCCTACTGGGAGCTAAACAGTGTGTGACAGGGACAGAACATGCCTTACGGGAGCCTGTGAGTTAACATGAAATTAATGCTGTGAGAAGTGGTAACAGGCAGAAGAGGAGGTTTTGAGGAAAGTCAGAGGTCTTTCCTCACTAAGAAATGATGCACAGAAACTTTTAATAGCCATTTAAAGTGCTTTAAAGTTTAGGGAAATAGGGTATTATTTATTGGCCCAAGTTTAGGGGGATTTTTTGCTTCCTCTCTGAACGGAGTGGATGTAGAGTGTATGTTTTTCTTGAGCTATTCTCACGCTGAATGAGTCTCTGTTTCTGTTCAGGAGGCTTTATATAAAGGGCCACTAATAGAGATGCATATTCTGAAAATTCTTCTTCTGTAACTACCTGCTTCTCCTTTGTTCGGGGTTCTGGGAGGAGTTCCGTTTCCTGTGTCTCCCAGGAAGCCCCAGCACATCTGCAAGAGGGTGTGCTGGTCCCCTTCGTACACTGATAGCATCTGACACTGAACTGGCTCACGGAAGTCCTGCAGGGAATTCCCAACCGGTGACATGCTCCCTTAGCTGCCCGGTTATCTTAACACAGTGACTGAGCCTTATCGCTCCTGTCACTGAGGCAGCTACTGCACTGCCAAGCCAAGAAGGACCATCTGGGAGAACTTTGCAGATAAATTCCAGGGATTTGATTAGAGACTTGTAGGGACCTTAAAGGACCCTTCTTTGTTTGGGCTATGGCACACTCACTGTGTAGGGCTATTTGCATCTGAACTTGTTTCCTCTTCTTTTTAACATACTTTGTTATTTTAAGTTCGAACTGGCTGTGACATTGATTCCTCCCTCGTGGCAGCTCTGCTCTTTACCAACAGGAAGTTTGCCTCTTGTGTGGTTGTTATTCACCAGCATGATTTCCTTCTCAAGGGGACTGTACACGCTAAACATATTCTCTAGATGTGTTTTCTGTCATCAGTCCTGTGCTTGAATTGTTCTTTATCGTGTCTTATATAACTGATGAGGCTGTTCAGATTGTTTCTGAGCCAAGTTCAGAACTCCATATATTGTGGCAGCCACACTTAGTGAAATATGGATTTCTCCAGTGGTAATGCTTGGCTAAATAGTGTTGCTCTTACATGGATTAAATTTACATAACATATTGTCTTCCAAGGTCTTTTCATTAATTTGGTGACAAGGCACAGTAGTTAATAGATCAAACAACAGCTACAATAAGGATGGAATTTCAGTCTCTGAAATGCTAAGACAACAGCTGCAATCCCATGGGACAATGTAGATCACAAAGTCCTGGATAAAATTTTTTCATGTAAGCGGTTCTGGCTTAGAAACATGCTTCCAGGGCAGATTAAATGCAGGCACTGAACATCTTTGGGAACTTCTGCAAATTATCTTCGTGGAAAAACTCCTCTTACTGTTGGAATTACATCTGGATACCAGCTTCAGCCCAAGACAATCCAGACAGCACCAAATAATTACTTTGAGGGAAAAAAAATTACATTTTTAAGGTAACGGTGTCTCAAACATTTGGTTTCTCAAGACGGAGACATGGCAAAGATTTTTATGGAATATGCTTTGGACTTTACTACTTCTAACATAGAAAATATTCAGACACTGTCATGGTAGATAAACGCAGAGCAAATATGCTCAGAGGTCCTAAGAAAATCGAAGCTGTTTGGTTGTTCCAGCAAAGATTGCAAACCATTCTGGAAATCAGAACTTTGGGTTTTACAGCCAAATCAATCTGATATTCTTAATTTTTATCTAAGCCTAAGGGTCCTAGTGGTAAAGCTGATTTTCTGGTGGTATCAGCATTTTCATATTTAATTTGCGTGCAAGTGTGTGCCCAAACCTGCCATCTTTGGTTTTTTTAATAAATTCTTTGCTTTCCCCCCCTAGTTTCTGTGTGGTAATGAAAACACTGCTAGATGGTCTAACCTCCAGATATTTTTCCTTAGTGACAGCTGGAAAATATGCTCTCCAAGAAGTACTAGGCGTAACAATAACCCCAAAAGAGCTCCAGCTAAAAGGAATGCAGAAGTTTACAGCTACAAAAATGTTTTCAAGTACGGTCTGAGGAGGCTACCAACTGTTGCTTTTTTTGTGAAGTAAATTTCTATGGCAGGAGTAGGATGTCTGAGCTGACTGAAAATGTCCTAAAATATGTAAAAGAAAATACAGGCTACAGGGGGAAAGAAAATAGGCTGAGTTTTGGTCTGTCCAAGCAAACTAAGGCAGACCAGGCCACAGATTCAGGGGCTGGCCCTTGGTCATCTGTGCTGGTTAATTGTTGTGGCCTGAGCCCACAGTGACAGGATGGCTGGGAATTCCTTTTTTCCTACTTGGACAGACCAAGAACCTCTGAAGTGGTCAGGAATTTTGTTTAATGTCTGTTCCTTAAAGATTACTTTAAAGTTACTGGATCATTTACTGTTCTTGTTTTGTTTACAGGCTGCAAGTGCTTATCTATACTGAAAAGCTAAATTAAGCTCTCTTTTCTTGTCTCCCTCAGGATTAAAGGTACCAAGAATTAATGGTCAGGATAAGATATTTTGGTCTAAAAAGATTAAGTTCTTTTTCCTGCTAAAGCACCTGCATAAATATAGACAAATCCAGAATCAACAGAAGATATTAATGTTATATGATGTGACTCAGCAAAAGCACAGATGTCAGATCATAGGTGAATACCTTAATTCCAACTACTTTTTGTCTGTCATATAGATGAATGTCATTACTAGCAAAGTCAGAAATTGTCTGCTTTGCCCTTTTTACAATTTATTACGTATTTTCAGTTCAGTTGTGAGTAGCTGTAAAAATTTTTCACGTGTGAAAGCGCAGGTATGTGTGTGCTACAATCCTGTTACTTTTATTCTGTAGCACTTGCACGCCCTAAGTAGAGTCAGTACCTTATTCCTTTGCAACTCTCAGTCTATTATCTAAGTCCCAAAGTGAAACACTTCAAAGATGCTATAAACTATTCTCTGGAACTAAATATGAATGAAAATTAATTAAACACTAAGGTTTGGCATGGATACCTTGTGCTTTAAGCACCCTTCCTTTGATTGCTTTACAATGTGAAACTATTGGGGAAAAAATGATAGGACAGATCCTGTTACTTTATTTAAAAGATATGGCATTTGAAACCAGATTTGATAATTTGGAAGCAAGCAATAGCTGCAATTTAAAAGGAGTGGTATTATCTGTCTCTGACTACAGTTTTGCAACAGGTCTAAAATAACTAGAAGCTTCCATGGAAATACATTGGGAACCTGAGTACATAACCCCCAAACTAATGGGCTAGGATCCTCAAGGGAGGAGAGGGGCCTGGAAGGAGTGGACTGTAATCCAGTTTTTATAGATTTGTGTACTGCAGATCTCTCTAGTATCAGAATACCTTCCTGGAAGCCTCTGCTTTTCTGTCAGCCAGTAAGTGTCACAAGTCTGGCTTCAAAATAAAATGTAGGCCTACATCTTGTTCTCCAAATGGTATAAACGTGGAATATTTTGGGCGACACCACCCGTCAGTGTAGAGGAGGGAAGAACCCTCTCTGTGACATCTCTTCCATATGTTAGTATAACACTGGACATTTTTCTGCTGCCATGCTCAGTATCTCATTTCAGTAACTGATATGAAATTCAAGTAGAAGAGGAGGGAGCAGCCGTGTGTGTGTCTGTGGGCCAGCAGGTTTGTCAGCCTCTCACCCTGGGAGGGTTCTGAGGGAAGTCCTGGGTAGCAAACCCAAAAGCAAGACTAGAAAGTCTGCCTCTTTCATCATTGCCTGTTTTAGTGTGCTTAAATGCCGTTGCAAAGGAGATCGAGGAATTTGGATTCCTCACGTACTTTTAGATTGCAAAATTAATTTGATACCGTCTTCTGCCTTTGACACCAGATAGAGTCTGAAAAGGGCTTCACCATCTGTGTTTGTGCTGGCTTGGTCTTCACATGTCTGGTGGGTTAGTCCCACAAGTATTTCTCTGTGGATAGTACTTAAGAGCCTTAGCTGATGCATTTTCGTATGTTCCACTGTCTCTTCACACGACAAATGCACTGAGAGCCTTTAGCAAGTCCCAGATATTTCCATCTCTTGTTTTAGGCAAGTATAAAACAGGATGGTAAAACTCCAGTCTGATGTCATTAAGCATTCGTTGAACTTAGTAGTAGCTCCTCACAGCATTTATGGACAGACAAAGATGCTTCAGAAACGTCTGTGCCTTAGGTAGAATTTCAGCTTTTCTATCTATATATTGCATTTGAACGGACATGCAATGTAAACAGTTTTCCTGGTTACAAAACTACTTTCTCTTGAAGTCTCTGGGACATGCTTCTACTCTGTGATAAAGCCCCATTCTACCACTTTTATGTGGTAAACGTGCCTGGTAAATTGGGAGGCAGGGGATTCCTTGCATGCAAAATGGTTGCAATGGCTGAGACAGAGAAGGGGGGTGAGCTTTGTCAGAGAGAAGTTTTGAGGAAGAAATTTGTGCATGGAATCTTAGTAATGAAGGATTAAACAGCCTGTGGCACTTCAGGGTAAGACTTCTGCATAGGAGAGGAATGAGCATTCTCAGCCTTCAAGGACAGGAACCTGGCCTGTATTTGGACCAGGGCGGATACAAGTTGGTAAGTGCATTTAAGAAATGGAAATAAAAATAAAACCTGTAAGAATAGTTAATATACATTTTTAATCATCAAAATACTTTCTAGGGCCAAAATGGACAATAAGTTTACTTTCTGCATGTTGCAAGTTCTTAAGAAAGTAAATCAAGAAGGAAGCTGAAATCCAAGTGGGAATCTCACACTACCTTGCTGTATGCTTGAATATACTGAAAATTAGTATTAGTTTCTTGACCTGCTGTTGAGTTCTCACAGGTCAACTTCACACTGATTTCTATGAAATCAAGAATTTAGATTTGTATGTGTACAAGCTGCAGACACAAGTAAACTCTGTTTAGACAGTGTCAAGTAATTTTCCCAAGAAATGTGAAGATGAAATGTCTTTCCAGGAATTTCCTGTTAAATAGTAGCCTCTCTGAATTTAAGCTTCAAGAGCTGGTACCCTGTTGAATAGGGCTATAATTTTTTGGAGACAAAATGGGGGGCAACTGAAGCAGTTTTAAAATGTAAGTATAGCTTTTCTTTTATGTCTAGATCTCTCTCTCAAAGATATGAGATTTATGTGTTGCAAAAATAAAACTACAACAACTAAGTTACATTTATGGGGGGGGGAAAGGAAAAACAAAATTGGAGCCATATGTTTAGAACGAAATTATTACTGCTTTCACAAATGGTTTGTTGTACAGCTTTCTCAGAATTATCCCAGATCAGTATTTTGTTGATGACAAGTTGGAATTAAATTAGGATAATACACCTTGCATTATTAAAAAAAAAATGTAAAATAAACAAAAGTATCTTTTTGGCTAAAGGTTAGTTGTCACCTTAAAGAATTTTTGGTTTAGGTTATTAAAGCACTCAATAATGATTGTCTGCCCTTGGGAGACATTTGTAATATTTTATTCCGTGTAAACATATGGATTCAATTTAGTCAAAGAACATTGTGAGTGAAAGCTGGCCTCTCTCCAATGCACTGCAATAGGTGTCTGGAGGTTTGAATACTTCGTTTGCATTACTCTTGTGAGATAAAAATTACCATCAATCCAACTAATTGAGACCCATTAAGTGCCCTTTAATACTAAGAATCATAAGAAAAAAATGGAAAATTAAATTCAAGTTCACGTGCAGAATGCTGCTGCAGTGTAATAATCATAGGATTTGCAAGAGGGGCATACAAAACCTTTTCAGGAATCACTTTGCAGATATGTCAGTAAAATAATTTCTAATTCAGAGTAGTGGAAGTTTTCACTCTGAATTGACTTTTGGGTTTTGCCATTTGATGTCATAACAGAAATATGTTACGCTGCTTTGCTAGCCTTTCACAAATGTCTGATTTATCTTCTTCAAGAGTAAATTAATTTGGACGTTTACAACCAAACCAAAGAAGTACCAAGCATCTCCTTTTGCGGTACCAAATACTGTATCAAACAGCAACACTGTCATGCATCCATGGAAAAAAGAATCCCTTGATAACCAAAATAGTTATGGTTTTGTCTACGAGCATTAGTAACCATGAAAGACATCAATATTGTTGATTAGTTAGTGAACAAATTTAATTCCTGAGATGAAGCTCTAACTTCAAACCGATGGGCCTTCTTGATTGAATTTTAGTTGCGTGGTCAAGTCATATTTATTTTGCAATTTATAAACAACATGGGAGCCTGTTCTCATGTGTAATAAAAGCCTTTGGGGGAACAAGGAGGTGGATGGGGAGAGCTCTAACTGAGCACACGCACTCCAGCCTGCATTCACCTTCTCTGGCTTTGAGCATAAATTTTCTATCCCGATTCCTCGCAATTTTGCAGTACTTTGTGTTAAGGAAATCAAATAATTGCATTTCAGTTTGTAAAATCCCCACATGCCAGTATCTTACAGGTTATAAAGATTAACTCTGTAAATTTTCCAGTTGTGGAAAGTGTTACCTCAGGTTTGATTAAGCACTGTTCCATCCTTGTGAGGTGTGCGGTTCGTACAGTGCAGCTGCTTAGGCTTGAGGCTCAAATCCTGCATGCTCTCACCTACTTCCCCTGGGGTTTGGAACTGCATTTTTGGCATTAGCCAGTTGTCAAAGCATAAATGCCCGTTGTCACTGTGATGATTTAAGATATTTCACTTCTACTCCGGCTTCCCATTCATAAGGCACAGATACTCTATGTTCTCTGTTAAATCTACATAAAATTTATAATAATTTGAAGTATGTGTTTCACAATCTTTCTAAATACTAAATGCTATAGGTGTAGTCCTAAGACCCTGTGCCTGTACTATCTCAGAAGGCCAGAGGGATTCTTCAGAGCCAGCTGGTGGGTCAGGCCAACATCTGACACACTTGCTCAGATGTGCTGTCTCACTTTCACTTCAAAAGTTCCAACATTGGGGGAACTGTGGAATATTTTCTAACTGGCAAGAAAGAGAAAATATAAAAATGCTCAGAAATCAAACACTAAATATTAATCCAAAGGGCTTCACCTTGGGTTTTGTACAATATCTTTAAATATTTTATGGTATAGCAATATGGGTGTGCAGAACATGGATACAGTACCCACTCCCTGTGCATCAACTGGATATGAATATCCCTTGCCATGGATCTCATGAGGGGTTTTCCTTGAGATTTTGTTTACAAAAATAATCAGTCCAGGTTCTTGAAGCATAGAAATACATTCACTTTTTGACTGCAATTTTTCATGGCTTGATAGAAAACACAGCCATCAAAGCAAGTGGAAAGGTTGTTCTTGGCCTCCTTCCCAGTTTGTAGTAGGTGAAGGTCCACGAAACTTTGGTATCCAGGTCCTTGGGGGGGGGATGTGGGTGCATACATGGACTATATAAACCATAATAAATCACTTATTTTAAACATAGTTGGTCCTTTTTCTTGGCATCTAAATGACTGAGATTGTGCTGTATTTATTTTGTCTCTTCCTAAATGTTGTATTGAAAAGGAACAGATTCTTCCCTGCCCATTTCCTCCTATGAATTCATTTCAGTATTTTTATTTCTAAGCCTTTTTCAGGTTATTCAGAGGTATAATGGGCTAAGTTTCCAAGGTAGTGTACCCCTTTTTCACTAATTTTCCCATTATGTGGTATAGAACTCCACCAATCATATTGATCAGCATCTGTAGCAAAAGTCTGGAATACTACATGTGCCACTAACATTTTATTTCCCAAAAGTTAAGGGTAGAAAGTGAGAATGCAAACAAGCACTAAATATAAGCTAAAGAAAACAACACCAACTGCTACAATAGTGAGATTTGAATGTGACAGCTGCCTGGCAATACCATGGCAGAAAACTCTACAACATTATTGGTAACAAAGAAAATCAGGAGAGCTGGTTGTTCTTGAACCACTGCACAAAATGGTGTAAATTACAACCTTTCTAATTGTTTTCTTAAGTACAAATGGAAAAAGAACCAACGGCCAGAGATTGTTTGCAAGTCAAGTCATTTCCAGCTATAGTCTTGCTTCCCTGTATTTTGTAAAGGTACTTGAATTCCTCAGTTCAGGGGATTGCCCGAGTCATGCAAGTACTTGTTATGGAAAGACAACACTCCTGTTTACACTGCTTTGACTTTCAGCAAAGGTCAGTTGCTTCTACCCAAGCTGTAGCTCTTCGTACAAGGAGTTTGCAGGAGTTCTGTGAGTCTCGTCACTGTAAACGTGTAGCCTTGGTGCTCTGCCAGGGGCTGGGAATCTTACATGTGAGCTTAAACTCTGAGCAGAATCTTGCAAAAAGCAAACATAAAGAATTTTGTTGCCCGTAGACAGACTGAGGAGCTCACTGGATTAGTTCTCACTTCCTTCTCACTACACAAGCCACTGTCATTTTCAGGTCTTATGGAACTTCCTGATGCCATCACTCCCTCCCTGACAGTGAATAAAACAGTATTTAGCACATGATGTCTGAATAGCTCAGTGTCTAATTTTAAATATGTTTTTCACTGCCGTTTTTGTGTCTCTGTTTTTTCAGTAGCTTAAATGAGGTCAAGGACTGTGTGGCTTGTGTACAATGCAGGCTAGTACCTGAACCATCTAGTCATCAATTTGATAAGGGATTTAGGAGAGGTCTTCAGTCCCCAATTTGCTTCCAGATATCCACTGGTTAATAAAACCCCCAAAACAAAGAAACCCACAAAACTGTTCGAAAGCTCTATTTCTGGCTGAGTGCACATTTTAGCAGGCTTCTGATTTATTTATTGTGTGTGACCTGGCTGGCTGGTGGAGCTATGGAGATAGTCCGAATGCTGTAGGAAATCAACTGGAGAAAATGTCAGGCATTCTGCTAGTCTCAGACAGATGCAGGTGCAGGATTACACAGGGATCTGTGCAGTGTTTTCTTGGGCTGAAGCATTGTTTGCTCCAGCCACTTGCTCACGTGAGGCTGGTGCAGCCTCTCTCCCTCTGTTGGCACGTGCCCCTTTGGAACTGTGCTTTGCCAGGTTTGCTGGGAGCAGGAGAAAGTTTGGTTCATTTGGCTTTTGTCAATATTAATCCAGAGAAGGCTGATCTTTGCACCAACTTTCTTTTTGAAGCACAGAATCCTTGATTATCCTCTATCCTCTTATGTATTTTTGAGGTGACGTAATCCCTACGCTGTTATTTTTCTATATATGAGTAGCGCTTTGAAAAAAATCATTGTTTCTGAAAGTGGGTTAAGGTATCACTTTAAGATCTTTGCAAGATCTCTCTGTTTGGAGGTTTAAATTTAGAAACCTGTGCTGTCATTAAAAAAAAAAAAGTTGCTTTTCATCTGCTTTCCCTCTGGCTCCCAGGAGTCAGTCTCGATGTAGCAGACACTGCATTGCTATTTCCTTTTCAAATCTAGGACAGTGAAGCTGTGACACTTTTCAAAGTCCCAATGTCCTTGTTAATATTTCTTTGTGCTCTGAGTGAAGGTAAAGCTTACGCAGGAAGTGTCCTAGTTTCCAGTTCCTAATTCCAGCAGAAAAACTTCAGAAAACAGAAGTTTGACAGCTTCTGGTATTGATATATATTAAATCATGTATATTGTGGTGTGTAAAAGCTTTGTGCAATATGCAGCAGATGAAATGCTAAAGAATGACAGTTTATGATCCACTTGTAAAATATTTTATGGCTACTTTTGAAAGAGTTTCAAACCTTTACAATCGTTTAACTGAGGTGCATGTGTCTGGGACATGAGCAGTTCTTAACGGCTCTCTAGCACCAGAAAGACATTTTCATACTGGAGTTAATGCAGCAAAAGACCACTAAGATAACCAGGGGGTTGAAGTACATGGTACACAAGGAGAGGCTGAGAGAACTTGGTTATTTGAGCCTGGAGAAGGGGAAGGGGAAGCCTTATTGCTCTCTTCATCTGTTTAATAGGAAAGTTCAGAGGGTGACTCTTCCCAGGGGCGCAGAGCTGTAGGATGAGAGACAAAGCATGTAAACTGGATCACAGTAAATTTTGGTTACATAGGAAACGATTTCACTGTGAGGGTGCTCAAACACTGGAGCAGATGACCTGAGAAGTCATGGGGTCTTTGTGCTTGGAGAACTGGACAGGATAAAGCCCAGTTCCACCAGATCGAATTGAGCAGCGGATTGGACCCAAGTTCTTCTGTTTCTGTGACTGAGCAAAGCTGCTGCATTTGGTGCTGGTTTTGTCACAAGAATAAGGTAGCATGTCTTTCATATAAAAGCTTAA
The DNA here is from genome assembly GCA_013397725.1 of Rhagologus leucostigma. Lineage (NCBI taxonomy): Eukaryota > Metazoa > Chordata > Aves > Passeriformes > Rhagologus > Rhagologus leucostigma. The sequence continues at coordinate 685,553 of VZTD01000486.1, forward strand.
ATATTTTTAGAGTTTCTGTGAAAATGGGGGGCTCCAGATGCAGCAGCTCTGGTCACACTTCCTTGTCCTCTCCCTTCTCTGTACTCATGCAGCATTAACAGAAATTGAACAAATAATACAGGAACAATTGACAGGCTAATACCATAATGCTTTTGCAAAGGGTTTGACCTGGCCAGCAGAGCGTGTTAAAACCCTATTTGTATGTGACTTTTGGTCCATGGTGAGGAACAGTGGGGTCATCAGTGACAGTGTTTTGAATTCAGCAGAGGAAAGCCTCAATGAGATTTGAGTTTTTAACCGCCAATGATAGGAATGTGTGCCTCACACAGAAATTCCCACTTTCAGCTGTTTTATATCACCCCATGAAAGTTGCTCAGAAATATAAATATGCACATACACACTTCTCTTCCTAAATTTAATCTCAACAATGTTTTTAACTGTTGCTGCAGTAGAGACCTAATTCAAAAAATTAAAGTGAATACAAAGGAAATGAAATTCTGCATTCTGATCCCTGTGCTCCTAGTTTTATCCACTCACCAGTCAAAATCTGTTATTTCCTCTACTGCTGTGACAAGCAAAGCTGGGATACTGATGGTACTTCCCCACTGACTGCATTATGTTTACAATTCATGCTAGAGGGGAAAAGTTTTTGCAAGTCTATACCATTATAGCTTTTGCTTTCTGAAATGAAAGATTAATGGCTCCTACTTTCCTCCTATAGAGCACTCCTTTTAATTCTTCTCTGGTGTAAGAATTTTCTTCACCTTTTCTACCACTTGGCAGTAGGGAAAGTTTTGTACAGTATCTGTAAGACTTCTGGAGAATCAGCAAATCCTACTAAAGTTTATTTGAAGAAAACTGAGTGGCTCTTGGAAGAATGTTTGATTATGCATAGTGGGGACATTTCTGCTATGGGACAAATGCTGTTTTCCTACTTGTTCACTGACTGTGGTGGGCCTGCAAGTGTGCTACTGAATTCCTCAGGAGATGATATTACTGGATATTGCTGTTATCCATTAGTGCTGTATATATAAAAGGCTAGATTCTAACGCTTGTACTGTAATTATACTCTGTCCTTATCTATGTAGCTTAGGAAGTCAGTATGGGGTAGAAACAGGAGGAGGAGGAAAGGGTCATCATTTCAGAGTAAAGCAGGTGTTTAGAACATGGCAGTAGCATTACAAGTGAGAGTTTAAGAAATATATCCCTTTGAAGGGGTAGTATCTACATGGCATGCTGCAGGTTTTTGTTTTTAAATCTAACATCTCTCAGACTACTGGCAGTGGAGGAAAAAGACATGGAACTAATCAGGCAGTCTTGGGGGGGTTGTCTTGCTTCAGTCCACTTTCAAAATAGAGATGAAAACATCACTGAGTTCCATAAACCAAATACCCTTCTATGCAATCCCAATAAATCAGCAGAATTGCATCATGATCTAGTTACCTCTGCAATTTGGACTACATGACATTGAGTTCAAGGTGCTCATATATCAGGGGAATAGATATGTCACCCTTGGAAGATACTGGCATGTCAAGTAGTTTGCTTCAGGGTCATAAGTTGACATGGAACACTATTTGGAAGGCCTTCCTTTGGGAAACTCCCTCCTGAGTACGTGAGTTCAAAAGGAAATATTAATAAATACGTATACTAGAGAGGGCAGGACCTATTCTGCAGTGCTGCAAAATGAGAAATAAAGGGAGATCTATCAGTTCCTGAGAAAGAATGTATTGGGAAGAACCCTAATGTTATATGCCATTTATTAGGCATCATATAAATAACCCTTCTTTTAAGCAAACTGTACTGATGTTCCCTGGAACGAATGCCGAGGAGAAGGAAGGTGGCTGAAATAAAGAATTTTAAAGTTCTGAAGGTAAAATGTATGGAGTAGGATCTACTCAGACAAGATGGTGAGTGGGACGGACAGAGCCTTTGCTGTGATTTGAGACAGAATTTAGCTTAAAGGAGGATGCAGTGTGGTGTGTGTGGCCATGCTGACACAAGTGATCCCAATGCCCAGGTTCTCTCTGTTCCTGCACTGTGTGCTCTTGAAAGAAAAGTGGAGGAAGAAAGTAGGTGTGGTTCCACCATCTTTTAACCAGTCTATTCCTTAGGGTCAACCAAACCAATGCTAGGGACTTCTGCTGTGTGTGATCTTTCCCTGATAGATAAACTGGAATTGCAACTTCCTCTGCAAACTTCCATCCCTGTGCACCTGCATAACATTTCTGTCCGTGCCAGTGGGCTTTGACCCACCCATACTCTGCATACTGACCTTCTACACAAGATGAGTATAAAGAAATTAAAGCATCCTGGGTATTCAGCTTTTCTGGCCCGTGGCACGGGTCAAGATAAGTTTCACGGCTGCAGCATGCTAAGCTCAAGTTCTCTGAGGGGAGTGCAATGCCAGCAGGGAAAGAATGGTGGAAACCGTAACACAGCAACTGAAGCATAGTTGGCATATATATTTCAAGAGAAATTAAAGGTGCTCTGGCAACATCTGGAAATCCTAAAATCTCTGACAAATAAATCTAAGTAAACTCTAGGTTTTAAGCTTCCTCTGCAGGGGCCTGTAGAAGCACAGTGTGTTAAAGATAGCAGGCATTCTCATCGTTCTCATTTTTATCCTGTGTGTATCACATTATACAGCTGTCTGCAGTTAGTGATACGAGCAGAATGTATTGAATATATTTACTTATGAAGCATTTTGTGTTAGCATGTTTGATCTCATTACTAACTTTTAGCTTCTATTGTCTTCATACTTGCTAGAAAGTATTTAATATCCAGATTGATAAATATCATTGCTCTTCTTAAATCCTGATTCACAATACAATATCTTGATGGCCTAATAACCTAGATTAGGACTTGATATTTACTCTGCTTCTCTTTCCAGTTAAATGAGTTTTATAAGATCCTGCCCTCTTTCACCCGCTGCTCAAGCTGTCAGCTTTCTCACCACTGTCCAGTTTCTAGCAAAGTGGTGAAGGTAGGATCTTTTCTTTTTGTATTTGTGACAGTAAGTGATCAGATGGCACAAGTGCTTAAATTCCAATCCAGACCAGAGGCTGGACTTGATTGGTTTCACTGCTCATAGAGTGCATGTTTGCTGGTAATCAGTTTTCTTGTCATACCACTGAAGTATCCAGTCTTAGCTGTATTAAGTGTAGAAGTATAGCTAATATAACTTGCAAATTGCTATATAGTGTAACAGCTCAGCTCTTCTTTCTTAATGGACCTAGCCTTGCCAGGGCTGAATCTTTGCTAATGATGTAATCTTTGCTAATGAGGCTTCAAAAATACCTAGACAAATAGTGCAAGATCTTACATAAATAATAGTGAATAGTCCGAGGTAGCTAGCAGTTCATTATGGTGTGGCAGGATCTTGATGGAGTGCTGACAAATGGGTAGCAAAAATGACAATGTTTCCAGAAAATGTGAAGTGGTGACATTGTTTTCCATTGTGGATTTGACTCAGAAGATTGGAACTTGACTTCTGGCCTTCATATCCAACACTTGTTGGCAGCATATCACTGTGTAAATAAACCTATTTAGCTCTTTTATTATGGTTAGTTTCCCAGATCATGTCAAAGTACATGAAAAACATTTTAAAATTAAATTACTTTTTATCTTGAACATTTTTATTGTTATTATTTTGATATTCTTCAGTCTGACATGTAAAATGTAGAAAAATGCTTTTGATATTGTTATATTTGGGTTAAACAAACCCTTGTACTTTCTGTGGGAAACAATGGGAAAGGTTATCTGTATCATAACACAGCTGAATATTTCTGCTTTGTATGATGCTGTGAGATTAGGTGTTCCTGCATGGCAGATTTGAATCTATCCTGGTTTACAGTTTGAACCCTTACACCCCCTGCCTCTTGAGAAAAGAATGCTGGAAAAATACAGGAGACGTATAAGTTGTATTTTGGGGGGAAATCAGAACTATGAGAAGTGATTCAGAGATTTTGATGAGAGATGGGCAGAGCAAGTTCACTTGCAGGCATTTTTTGTACTCTGGATTGTAATACAAACGTTGGCAATCTTATAAATTTCTACTATAGAGCGATATATTAATTACAGGATATGAGATGTTCACATATCACTTGACTACTGAGAGAGAGGGAAGGATGTTGATTATAACAAATCAATGCAGACAGTTAAATAAAGAGGATAGCAAGGAATAAAATGCTCACAGAGTCTTTGTTGGGATAGATGTTGACCCCACGCTCCCTTGAAGGCTTAAGAGAGGATGCCTTTTGTTCCTGTACGGGAAATCTCTGACTTACATTTAAAGATTTATGTTATGGCTATCGGGTGTGGGATGAATTTGTTGGTATGACAGACATGTTCTTTGAAACATCACTGAGCTGTTACCCAAGAAGTTACTCATTTGTATTGTGAGCTGTTCCATTGTTCCACAATGGAGTCAGAAAACTCTGGATCTGTTAAAATGGAGAATCTGTTCACTAGAGTGGGAAGTGATTACATCTACCATAATCTCATCTTCCTGTGAGCTATATAAAAACATTCCCTCCATCCCCCGTGATTAATTTGCAGATGTGCAGTATATTTTACATCTCTAATAATGAAATTATTTCAGATCTTACTGTGGATGAAATTAGATTGTGGTCACTGGAAAGGAGACTGCATTCAGGTTATATGAAGTCCAAAACCATATTATTTAATCATTTGTAAGTTCTTCAATATGTTTTTAAAGGTATTACTTTCCTGTTTAAGTTATACTCTAGGCAAGAGGTGCAGATGCTCTCACTGCTCTCTGCTCCTCGTGAGATGAACCTAATGCAGATTTGCCTCACCTTGAGCAGAGGTCTTAGACCAGGCACTCTCTCTATTCTGTCCTGTAGCATGTCTTGCTTCAGTTTAGAAAGTCCCTTCTGTGTAGATTCTCATACACAAGCCTCCAAACTGGAACTTGCCATATTAAGGTTAGTCAGGTAAAGTGAATGCCTGGATGTTGTTGATGATTTTCAATTCCTGCTGTGATATCCAGATATATGTATCAATGGTCCTTTCTATTTCTTCACAAGTTCTCCTTGTTTCCCTTTTATTTAGTCAGGCTCTTCCGTAAAATGCTGAGGAAGAGAAGAAAAATATGATGGATTATGCAGTAACTGAGCTAGTTAATTCATAGCCACTTAAACATATGGCTTTAAATTATATTATTCCCTTTCTTATCCTTTAGTTCATTCCTGTAGAGAATTAAGGGTATGTGCACAGTTAATCAATTAAATTACAGGTAGCAATCTCTTTCCAGTTGAGAAATTCAAAGGCTTGAGCAATTAATCTGCCTGTTAGGCCCAAGTAACTAAAGCTGTGGAGACTATAACACAGGCTTTGTTAGAAATTCTCCAGAAAATGGAAATGGTTTGAAGCAGTCACCTTGCCCATGTTTCACTAAAGGAATAGAATAAAATACAATTTTTCTTGAGGACTCTCAACAAGTACCAGGGCAGTTCCTTGAAGATCTGATGCCTGACTAACTGCACCTGTGTTGATGGAGGACGAACAGGGTCAATGCCCAAAACTACTGAGGAAAATTGTAAAATAGCTTAACACTTTCAGCCCTCCTCTACCAGCTATTGAAACCTATGGGAGATTTTTCATGAGTTACAGCTCAGAATGCTGGCAGACATGTACAAAAGAATTATGGCAATAGTTTCCACTCCCTCCATGAAATCGTAAATAGGATGCAGAGTATCCATGCAGCTTTTTCTCTACCAATGCACTACCCATCAGAGGAACAAAACTATTAATTTTAAATGCATTGAATAAATTAGCCTGGGAGATCCAGCTGGCTATAGCTCAGCTCTTCACGCTCAGTCCCCAAATCTTTCTGCTTGTCTGGTGTGTAGACAGTAAAGGGCTGTGCTCCCACAGCACAAACAGGATGCAAACCTTTCCTGCCATTCACATAATTCTAACAGCGTGGGAATTTGGGGGCCTGTTACAAGTTTTACAAGCTTTTATAAGTTACATACATTCTTCATGTATGTAACTTTGTTTATACAGAAGCATGAGGCATATGAAGGTCTGCTTCTTAAAAGATGAAACTCGGGCTGACTTTCAGGAAATGGGCAAGGCCTCACAGTTTCTTCATGAGGCCAGAGGTATACCAGAAGAAATACCCTAATCTTTTCCCAAACCAGAGAGAGATCTTCCTGCTAAGACGGGTCTCTCTTAAGGAAGGTCTGTCATACACTAAGCATGAAAATTCCTCCTTCCAGCCAGCAGAGGAATACAATGAAGGCAGCAGATATTCTTCTGTGCCTCTGGATAGAAAGTAACAAAGAGGAAATGGTAGAACTCAGAGGAAACAGAAGCCTTATCTTAGTAAAAAACAGTGGAGAAGACCCAGTAAGGCTTTTCTGTAAGTGATGTTATGTGGCTGACATGGGCACCTCATGAAAAATGGAGAGTGCATAAGTGAATCTGTGTGTAAGCCAGTGGTGATGCCAGGGGATTCTTCTGTTTGAACTTGTAGCTGTCAAATGTGAAATGTTTTCCAAAACCACGCTGAGGATTGATTCTTACTACTATAATTCAGGACTTCTCAACAAATACAGTAGGTCAGGAAAGAAAAAAAAACCAAAAAGCTGTATTTCTAAGATTCTATATCTGTGCTTCATAGTAAATGAACATGTATGAACATAGTAAATGTTCATATATATGAACATTCTGATACTACTCTCTGCTGACGCCTGTCTTGCTAAAATTGGGATTTTCTTCCTAGACAGTGACTTTGAGAACACGATCTCTTTCAGAGAATCATATGCTTCTGTTCTGCATATTGCACCAAGCAAACAAACCATGCTCCTTCACAGCCCCTTGGTTAATGTCTGTCAACTGTCAGTGCTACTGAACGGTTAAATCCTTTTTCCAGTAACCTCAACACAGTAGGATCGATGCCTTTTTAGTTACTCAATTCAAATGTTCATGTTTTTCTTATGCCCCTCCTCATGCTTTGAATGAGGGTTTTGCAAACCTGCAAAACTGTTGTTTTCATTCAAACCCCAGCAAACCTTTTGTCCCTCCTTTTTTTTTTTTTTTTGTCATGCCTACAAAACAAAGGCTAAATATCAGGATGTCACATACTGTACCACTTCCTATATTGCTTGCTTTTTTGGTCCTGCCACTTTCTTTTGTCTGTATTCTCTTTTCACTCTCCCATCTTTAACAAAAGTATGTGTGGAACAGGAATGTCCTCCTAACTTTATATTCATTGAACAACTGGCACACTGAAGCCCTGGCATGTGATTAGGATCCATAGGCATTTAATAAACAAAGCATTACCTATGTAATTTAGGTTGGTCAAAACTGGAATTGATACTGTTAAGGCTACCTAAAGGGATCTATGATCAAAGACAACTGAAAATCCAATTGCATATTTTTACCTAATACATTTTAGTGTTTTGTAATTTGAAGAAGTGTCCAGTTGCAGTCTGTATAGTAGAAAGAACTAAATTCAGTCTTCCATCACAAAAACTGAGGGATGTGTGGGCTAAGTATGTACATCTTAGGGGATTTGCTTGTAGGTAACTTCTGTGACATCAGAAGGATAAGTGTCCATCAGTATTCTAATGTCCTGGTTGTTCAGAAGGGTTATTCCATTAATTATGGTCATGAAGAGTTGGATTTTTCATAGTCCTTTTGTAGGTACTGCAAGGACAGCAAATCAAACGTATCAGGCTTTATTTTAATGCACACATGAAGACAAAAATTGCAATTGGGAAGTTCAGCAGCTATTCCAGGTTCCCCCAGGCCACACAGAATCTGCTGATGGAAGTAGAGACATAGGATTTCAGGCCAGATTTTGCTTTTCATGTTAATTGTCTGAATTTGGGGTATCCCAGCATATGGAAGATTGGTAATGTTTTATTAAATATGTGCAAAAGGAGATGTATCAGAGCATTCCCAGGTTATGCTTGTCTAGGTGAAACTTGGTAGACTGCTAAAATAGTGTAATGCATACATTACTCATAGTTTATGTTACAGATAACATAATCCTTTTGATGTAGGAAATAACATCTGTCAGATCTCCAAAACAGCAAATGGTATTTTTTTTTTCAGATTAGCCTTGTAACTTGTCTGTATGAGTAATAATACATATTGCAGCACTTGGTCTAAGCTAGTCTCTGCTGGTGAACCAAAAAAACCCCATCGTACAGCAACTAATTTGAAAGGCAGAGAAACCAGAATTTCTTTGCCTACTGGCTGAAATTAGTTAGTTGTTTAGTGTTTCAACTGTGTTAAGTCAGATCACATCTTTACATCTTGATGTCGTTGCAACCGCAGTTCAAAACTCAAGGTAAAAACATGAAAAACTGGGAATGGCTTAGAAAAGGGTCTCGCTCAGACCAAGAATTGGTTGCTTTTTCGTCCATCAGCACAAGAGATGCAATTGACAACCTCCCTGCTTAATTTGTATTGATAATGTGTAGAGATTTATCTCCTTCCTAGGATACAGTCCTGTCACCATCCTCTTTGGGGTAAGTGGGTTTTGGGGACAGTATTTTAAATATGGTTATTGGGTTGACAGATAGAAGCTTAGGCTGCTGGGACCATGTATTTAGTGGTACTGACATAAACAGGTACCTCCCCACCACCCTGTTCCTACTTGTGTTGGTTTTAGTTTATACTGCATAAAATCATGTTGAAAGAGGTTTTGCATAGTAAGAAGGGTTTTTTATGGTTTCATTAAGCACCGTGTTATAACAAAGTTACGGAACTAGAAAGCTACAAAGATAAATGAAATTTAAAATAATTTGTGAGGATTTATGATAAGCATGTACACAGTTCAGAAGGCCTCTGGCACTAATAAGCCCCAGTGTCTATCCTCTAACTAGATTAAATTCATTTCCATTAGAATTCAGCAGATGCAGCAGCCAGGGGTTGCTTTTCATTCCCGGGGGTACCTTCTCCTTGATGGAAACTCCAGATACCCTTTTGCTTTTCAGTGTCTAATTGGTAGACAGCAATCAGGAAGGTGACAATAAAACTGAGAGCTTATGGTAAACACCAGTTAAAAAAGGAGGAAAAAGTTGAAGTGGACATGGCTTAAAGTAGTTTCTTAATGGACTTCACAACTAAAAAGAAAAAGGAAGATTTGCAACTGTGAAAAACACAATGCCCAATTCAAAAATTTGAACCTGAATAGTGGAATAAAACAATTGAAGAGAGAGCAGCCATTGTAAAAGGATACTAAACTGTCAAAATGAAATTGGAAAGGAGGAGAGAGGTGGCAGATTTAGTAGCTGGAATCAAGAAGTTCATTCCTGTTTTCCAGGAATATGCTAAAATTTATCTCTGCCTGAAAAAAAACCCCTCCGCAACAAAACCCCAAAACTTTGGACGCAGCCCTGTAGGAACTGTACAGTCAACAATGAGGAGAAATTTGATAGGGTAAAATAGTTGGATTTTCTGAATGAACTCTAATTCCTTGCTAAAAGCAGTTTTACAGCTGCTTTGATGTGCAGCTGGAGAAGATTCTGCTTTGGTTAGTTACCAGGATAGGTCACATTCCAGACCTTCCCATTGTAATACTCTTCTAAGGACCGTTTATTGGAAGCTCATGGATGAAATTTATTAATTGTGAAAATTATTGTCTATGATGCGACGACTAAAGGGACATGTTTGTTGAAACTATTGGAGTCACTTTGTTTGAGATTTGTCCCTGAATAGTGTAGTTTAGAATACACACAGAGAGGATTGATTTTATTGCCACAGCAGTAGATTTCCCTGCCACCCATCCAAACTTTCTGAATGTGTAGGATGGCCAACGGCAACAATAGCTCTGCAGCAAGAAATTCCCATGTCCTGGAGCTTGAGGCCTTCTAGACGAACCAGGGATTTTCGCATTAGCACTCTTTTCAGAATTTTTAGGGAAGCATATGTTACAAAATATATTAAAAAATAGGAAGATTGAGACTGTGCAGATCTCTGCTTGAGATGAGATAGCTTCAGTGGCATATTATTCAAAATAAGAAGATGGTGTTATTGCAGGTTTCCCTGGTACTGTATATAAGGCCAAGCAGGCAGACAGGGCTGTAGTATTTCATCACGTCTTAAAGTGCCTCCCTGGGGTGTGCCTGTTGGAATCCAATCCTGTCTGCAGGATCCCTGCGGTAACAAATGCACTGTGCAGAGCTTCTCCTTATCCCTGCTGGGCCAGCCAGGACAGAATTTGCTCCATAATTATGAAAAAGGATGTGTGCTTCACTGTGCAGATGTTCAAATGATGTACTTGCTTTCTTCCATTTAGAGAGAAATAAACTTTTTAGCAGTATCACAGTGAACACAGGCACAGCTTGCAAAGGATTTCTGTTTAATATCTTATTGAATGTTGTTACCATGTCACCCAAAAATACTTTGGAAGATGATATCTTTATGCAGCTGACAAGCTATAAATTTTCTCTCAGGCAGCTCTGCAAATGTGTGATCTTCCCAAGAGCTTTTCATTTTAAGCAAATGTGCAAAATAATCAAAAGAAGTATGGATTTATTTATAACTACCTAAGAGATTTTACATTCAATTTTGGGCTTACTTTGGTGTAAATGCCTAATCTTTAATGAATCAAGACTAATAATTTTACAAAAGCCTTTCACGTTGGCCAGGGAGCTGTCCTCTCCAGACAACTGAGAGGAAAAAACCCATCCCCAAAGCCCAAACCAACAAGCAATAACAGGAACTAAAAACCCAACGTTTTCAGTAGGGAGAACTGTGGTGACATTATTGATGGTTAGTGTCACCATTCTAATTAGGATGGTGAACCTTTCCTTGTCATATTACATTTTTTTAATCATGCTGTCGCAAACCAGACTGTTTTAATTATTTTTTCCCTTTTTCTTACAACACTGTTAAAACAGCCTTGTTGAATAAAAAGAAGCCTGTGCCTCAAAAGCTTTCCTGTGTAGCACCAGCAATCTGTGGGGAGACTGGAAACAGAGGTGCCACAATGGTAAATGATATGACAGTAGGAAGGAAAAAAGATGTGTGCAGTATGAATTAGGCATTTGTATCAAAGAACATTGTAATGCCTCGAGCTTTCCCTGTACTCAGGTGTGAAAAACAGAATGTTATCTCTTGTAATTTTCCCCCTTCTCTGGTAAATCAGAAGTGTCAGGGATAAGGCATGTAATCAGATTTCTTTGAGGCTGACGGCTTCTTCAGTGCTTCACCCATTCTGATTTTATAATCGTCATTACACTCTGTGGTGTCTGCTTGGACTATCTCCCAGTAAAATTAACAGGAATGTTGAATGGCAAAGGATACCTGACAATAAATATCCTTACTCTGCACTGTTCCCAAAACACCCGATGTAAGGTGTTATATTTGCCCAGTACATGATTTGCTGATATATTTCTGGTGACAAGTCTTTGACATTGATAACGCTTTCAAAACCTATTTTAAACAGAAATAGGAATGGGAATAAAGTTGACCCATCCTGTACTGTATGATCTCGCTGCATTTGTATCTTGGTGACCATGAGAACTTTGCTGAAAAATTACTAACAACAGGAAAATTCAAAATTCTCCAATCACCCTTCAATGAAAGCTGAATGCAAACCTTTCTTCTTCGTCCAGGCTTCCCCATGGTAGTGCTCCCATTCTTACTGATTCATGCAGAAAATGAAAACCAGGAGACTTTTTGTCCCTGTTTGTATGGATGGAGGAAGAAAAGAGGAGAAAGAGTGGAAGCGTGACCATTTTCTTTGGAGGTGTTCTCAAAACTCTCCTTTTCTGGCAAGTGGTTGTGCCTGTGCTCAGTCACGGGCCTGAGTACAGTCAATAAGTAAAGGCTGCACAGGAGAACAATGAAACATTTATGTGTACTGAGAGAGCTAGAACCAGTAGGAGCTGGTAGACATGGCAGGATCTGAGCAAGGTGTTAATCATGTGCCTTGGGAGATTGGTTGCAAGTACAGAAAAGGGGATTAGTGCGTGTTTTCTCATCAGAAAACTTGAAGAGAAGCCATTGGCCTCTGTCAGAGGTATTTCACAAAAGGAAAAAATGGGATTTGTAAGCAAGGAAAGCGATGCCTCTTTCTTTTTCTCTCCAATATGTCCATGGCATATTTCATAAATAGGCTTATGACAAAGTCATACCTAAATCCTATACAGGTCTCTCATTTTAGGAAGGCTCAAAATGTTGGCTCTTTGCCTGAACAATGAGTAACAGCATAATGAAACAGCCTGTAAGAATTTAGAGAAAAACTACCTTTAATGTGCTTGGTATGGGACTCTACCTCAGCAAACTAACTTACTTGTGCCAGCCACAGGTGTTTCCATACACTGTTTGCTGTTTGTTTCTGTATTAAACTAAAGATGTGTTGAGTCTGGTACAGAACTTTTTATATAATATTTAGGCTTTAGCTCGCACCTGATTATTTGTGTACAGAGATCATCTGTCAAAGTAATTCACATCTGGTAATAGTCCCAGACTTAAAACAACAACAAAAAAATATCCACCAAAAAACAACCTGTTTAATGGACTACTAATTACTTTCTATTTTTTCTAATTACGTATGACTGGCCAGTATTGTTGTTCTTCATGGCATGGTACAAGACTAATTTCTTCCACTCAGCCATAACCTCCCAAGAAGCTTACCAAAAGAAAATCTTCAAAGAAACCCTGTTCAACCTTACAGACATGAAAATTTCAGAACTGGGAAAGTTATTATATATGTTTCACACTATTTTAAGATTGGTTTTTCATCCTGTAGTTGGCTTAAGGAATTGACATGTAGTTATGAACAGATTTCTACATAGTATCACGTGCTACGTGACCACAGAATTTCTCCAACACTATATAATGCTATGTAATTACACATCTCATTTTTCACTCAGAAGAATTTAAATGAAGACTGCATATTTACACAGTAAGACCTGGATGATTCAGGAGATTTTAATTGGTTTGAAAGGCTTTTAAATTTAGTTATCTGGAATCTAAAATAGGTCAGGGCTGATTGGAATTTTATTTTGTCTAATGGCTAGTTATAGATTTTTGCAAAATAACTTGATGGTCCTAAGCCTCTCCTTGGATTCATACTGGTCCTCAAGAGGACAATACTGGGGCTGGCTCTTTCTGTGGCTGAGAGTGTACTCCTGCTGCCTTGAAAATCAGAGTTTGTTTTAAAACAGAATTTACATTAATTATGTCACCCATACTGGCACACAGTCACTTGCTTCCCTCCTAAAACTGCAAGGTAAGAACTGACTAGAAACAAGCTGATCACAAATATTGCGGTGGAGCTCAAGGACCTCAGCTGGTACATCAGGACCATCAAACCCAACAAATCTAACATAACACTAGCTTCAAAATGAAACATTTATTATTTAAAATACTAAGATTTGGCTTCTATTTGCCTTCTGAAACTTTAGCTCTTACTTTTGAAAGTTTTGCTTGTTCACTTATTTTAGTGGAAACCAAATTCGAGGGAATTGCTTGAATACTGCAGATGTTAGAGGCAGCCTTGCAGGAAAAAATCCATAAGACTTTTGTCGTGTGAAGTATTTATCAATAAAACTAATGGTCACAACAATCCTGTGCATGCACAAGGCTGTACAGGTCAAGAGTAGGATATCACATGTGTTTCAGAGAAGTTCATTACCTTCTTACAAATTAGGTTTTAGTTCAACAGTTTATACCAGATGGTATTCAGTGTATCTAAAATTGCTTTTTTGTGGACTTCTTGTTAGCTCAGAATTTTTTTACTATGCAAAATGTGCAGTTCAAGCACACATATGAAATAGCTATCGATGTTTCTGTGAAAAAATAAGTTTCTTTTTTAATGAACTGCCTTAAGTAGTTACGCTGTTCTTTCACTTTCTTGCTGTCAAAAGGTCCCTAAATAAACTGTTTGGGAATACTGATGTTTTGCAGCCAGGGCAGTGAATAGTATAAATTAACACTCCCAAACTCATCCAACTGCAGAATGAAGAGATCAGCAGAGATCTTAGATGTCCTTCTGTAATAGGTGTAATCACTAATTTTTAATTAGTGTACTGTTACCTTTGGGTACTTCAATTAGGCAAGTCTCAAAAATAAGTGTGTTTTGTTGGACACTGTGTACTCAGTTTTCGTAATGGCTCAATGTTCGCATTTTGATACATAATAAAAAAGTAGTTAGAATAGGACACTGGGTAAAAATTAATTCTTTACTTTTAAAGACTTCAAAAAGCTGTAAGTAGAAAAATCACTTCAGCATGTGTGTTTTTCCTTGTTTCAGTGTTACAGACAAGCTTAGAAATGAGTTTATGTTTGGGTGCTTTGCTTAGGGCATAGGCATTTAGCTCCCAGGACTGAGCGTTACTCTGACTGATCAGAAGCAGTGTTTCTGCCTAAGAAATCAAATCCAGACACAAAATTTGAGTAGCCAGTTTATCCACTGATAATCATGTTTCATCTCAAGAGAATGCTGCTATGTGTTGCTCGTACTTTCTTCATTCGTGAAACAAAAATGGTTTTTACAGAAACATAAAATAATCACCAGTGACTTTTCACATAAAAATTCATGTATACTATAATAATGTATGAACTTAGTGAAATGCTACAGTAACTCGTATAAGTAGCGTGAACCAGTTTAGCCCTTTTACTAAATGAATGTGAAATAATAGGGCTTTTAAGAATGAGGATGCTGTCTAAATTTCAAGGAGAAAAATAGTGGTTTATTACATAAAATGAAACTGAAGACTTACAGACATTACTGTCAAGTAAGGACACACTAATGCCATTAAACTAAAGGGCTACATACCCGTATAACTTCAAGGACAAGAAGTATCACACACTTCCACACTGACAGTAGGTACTTCTTCTAGTAAACAATGCATACAAAAGTAATGTCAATGAATCAATAATTAGTAAAACGTGATGTTAAAACTACTGACTCCAGTTTGAAATTATTATATTAACAGATACTGCTAATTTGATGGCTTCCCATAGAGTCAGCCTTTATTACTCAGCATTTAAAAGGGCCTCAGATGGAGGGCTGTGCCCAGCTGCCAGAACTATAGTCAAAAACAATGAAAGAAGCAGTTAGAGAGTATGCAGAGAGCAAAACCAAGAATGGTCAGAGGCCTTGCAGTGTTGATCTATAGGTGGAAAGGAATTGATGTAATGTACTGAAAAGGAAAGAATTCAAAAACAGGAGAGCGAAAAAAACGTTTCAGTGTTCACAGAAGTGTTTCAAGAATGAGCTGGAATTATAATGGGAGACTTAGATTAAACATCAGGTGGAGAACCAATGTAATGGTAAGGACAGGCAAACATCAGAAGAGGTTTAAACATTTCTGCTGTGGGAGGACTTTTATGAGCTGTTTAAACAAACATCTGGTAGGAACAACAAAGGCGTGGCTGATCCTACCTTGGAGCAGGAGCATGGAGTAGATGATGCATCTTTGAGCCCTTTTAGCCCTCATTTCCTACAGTGATGAAGCCTGTGCCACATTGCCATGGGGTCTGTTCCAGCCAGCCCTCACTACTAACTCTTCACCCTGTGGGCTAGTGACACCCCAGTCTGAGGGAGGAACGAGTCTCAAAGACTCTGAAGTTCCTGTAACTTCCTTGCAAAATGTACTGATGAATAGTGGAGGAAAAGTGAGATAAGTGGTGGTGCTGATGGTGACTCTGGTGTGCTGGAAGAGCTGGACGGTGGGAGCTGAGTGAGGGAGCAGTGCTACAAGCACAGCAGCTGCGTGGGGTGTTCCCTCTGGAGCACCTCCAGTCACAGGCGTGAGTGAGCTGTGGTCCACTGGGGTTAGGGCAGGTGGGCAAGGCGGAGGCATTGCAGGGGGTAGCAGGAACATGGGAATGAATCGGGAGGTTCCTGTGACAAGGTCAGAGAAGAAAAGCCCATTAGAAACTAGGTTTAATTACTTTCACTGCTCAAGAAACTAGTTTCACTCAGGGAAAAGCAAGCGTTTGTTTCTACTCGTTTGATACTGACCAACCAGCAATGCATCGATCTGATACAGGACTGCGAGACTGTCAACTTGTCTTTTTTTGGCAAACGCGTGTGTTTCCAGGATCAAAGTGTTAACCACAGAGATACTTTGTACAAAACCACACAGATTACCGGAACTGATAAGCATTGTGGTTCTCATCTCTAAAAATACTAACTGCTACTATTATAGCTGCTTTTTTCCTTTTTCTCTATAGGATACTACCTTTTTTTGAAGTTTCCACTGCTGAATAGACCTCCACATGTTTAAAAATACATCAAATGATTAGCCCTACTCTGTACTAAAATCGAAGGTAGGGAAAAAATGTATTATTGGAAATACGTTGTTTCAGGATTGTGTCCTTTCTGTCCAGGACAAAAATAATACTTTATCATATCTCTTTAAGTATTCAATAAGTCAGCCCAACTATGAGTTGGCAGTCATTGCCATATGTATCATTCCTCATGAATACTTAAAGCAAAAGGCTTAATAACCACTGCATAGCTACACGGTGTGCAGGGAGAAATTATGTGCAAAGAAGTTAAATTCCTGTACCTGGTCATCCTTTGACAGTAAATGATTGTTACTCTCTATACTTGGGAGGATCCTTAAAGAGTGCATTTGGTACGTATTGCACTGCATCATTACAGTGATGTATTTCTGAGAATCTGCCTTAAAATTAATCACAAAATTCTCTGAATAGGAGTAGACTTGGCAGATTCAACATAGGAATGTTATACAAAAAGAAGTGCTTTACTGGTCATCAAAAGGAATGAGGAGGATATTGAGAACCATCTGGATAACCAATTAAACTGGCCAAGAAAATGCTTCAGTCATTCAAAAAATGGAAGTAAGATAGCAAATACATATTTTTAAATATTTTACTGAATATAAAATAAACAGTGTCTCTCCTCTGGCAAACCTCTGAATAGCTTCAGTAGATGAGCATGGTCCTAATCCAGCAAAGCATATGTAAGCACAATGGTAATTACATTTATTTCGTCCACTTTATGTGCTGAAAGTTGCATTTGTATTTAGGGCATCGCTGGATGGGGACCTAACCTGAATTATGCAAAGTCTTTGAACAGAGACTGGAGGAGGGGTTTGTTTTTAGCAGTCCGTTAAAACCACCAGAATGCCCCCGTGCTGGACGTTCCCGGCCTCTCTGCGAGAGGCCACTTTGCGGGCTCTTTCATTTTTTAAAATAC